>JAQQZR010000037.1:3337823-3387476 GCA_030068235.1 Notoglanidium macrostoma | reverse complement strand
TCAATGACAGTATGGTGTGATGTGGCCTGACAAAACAGTTATGTTACCATCAAGTTGTTGTTTTCTTTTCTTTTCTTCAAAAACAGTATATCCTGTAGAATTGTATAGTATTGTAGTATGGCAGCTTGCCAATGATGCATTTTTTTATTGATTAAATAATTTTTTCATGTAGTTACATTTCGTGTTGTGGAACAGCCACAAAAAAAATGAGTTCCTGTTCCTTATAGCAGCAGTGAGCCGTCACTCCCTCACTATTCTCCGTTACGTCTCTCATGAAATTAATAATACAGATAAAAATAAAATAAATAATGTCCTATCTTAACAGTAAACAGCGAAATTCAAAACCACTTGCAAGAAATCCTAAAGGAACAGCTTTGTCCTGACACTGGAGGCTCATTCCATAGATGTTAAATAAACATTTACTTACAGAAAACACCATATCGACACTTGTTACTACAGAAACAATATCTTATTAGAACGATCACATTAATATAAACCTGTGATTTGCAGCTACACTACTATCAGAGCTGCTGTTATAGAACATTAAACAGCTTCAGTCCTGTCAGAATGGAGAATACAACAGTGCTGCGATATAATATTCTGTAACAGAAGGTCTTTTTTGAGTTTTAGAAAGAAAGAAAAAAAAAACTTGCTCAGAAGCTTGCTGCCGCTGCAGTCTTAGACATTTGTATCTGAGAAGGCGGCGTTTCGATAACTATTTTCATAGTTTTTATAGACTTTGGGTCCATCCATAACAGCAGGTCATAATTCCGTTATTGATAATATAATCATATTTTCTGTGTACAGAATAGATACTACACACAGGATTCTTCTTTCATATCTGAATGTCCAGGCTCTCAGGCCAACAAAAGCAGCAGGTCATGACTGGTGTGAAAACATTCATCTATAAACAATCTCCACATACAGTTTCTCCCTCTGCTATTCTGGGAATGCATTCATACATTCACAGATTCATCCAGATTTTATGAGCACTGCTGTCATGAAAATGCAGCTTGGGTTCTGTCTCTCTCTCTGTCTCTCTCTCTGTGTCTGTCTCTGGGCTAGGGCTGGATGAGATTTAGAGAGGTTGAGATGGGATTTTGGGCATGGTCTTTGTGTAGAAATGAGAAAAGAGAAGGGAGGAGAAGGTTTTTATTCCTGATTTATACATACACAATATGTCTGTCTAATACATCTGTCTTAATATCAGAAGGGAGTAAGATAAAAGGGCAGAAGAAAGAAAGAACTAGATACATTTTTATTAAGAGCACTTTGAAGCAATATTCATGAGTTCTTATCTTCATTGCTAATTCTGGCTAGATTTATGATTCATGTTTGAGGCACCAAAATCCAGAAATAATTGCATGGTATCCACATTCACTGACACAGTTCTCACTTCACGACTGACAGTGACTCAACAGCAGATATGAGAAATCAAGCCTGTCGTTCCCCTGCTCTCAGAGCACAGTGATAAATTAATGCCAGACCTTCAGAGTGGAGGGAGTAAAGTCAAATGAAAGAAAAAGCAAGTAAAATCAGACAAAAGTGACACTCTAGTCAGACGCAAGTCAGGAAATGAGAAGAAACGTTGAAAAAAAAAAAAGAAGAAAAGTAATACTTATCTTCGGGGTATTGGAAAAGGGAACACCAGAGATAAGACCTCTGAAATGATGCGTTTTCCTTTGCCTTCTCCTCCTCTGAGGTTAATGTGATACATCCAGTACTGAAAATCCTATTACACACAGATATAAAGGCAAACACACACTAACTGGTTTACAGCCTACAGGTGAAGCCAAAAGTCTACTTGCACCCAGGCTAAAGACATTGCTTTGGGTATGTCAATCAGGGCATCTACTTTGTTCACATTAGAGGTCATTTTAAATTCAATTATAGACAGCATTAAAAGTCCACTATATATGACTTCGTGGGATCTATTATCAGAAATGGAATATGGTATTCATAAGTATGTTTTCATTAGTTTAAAATTACCTGTAATTATGAATCATTATGTTTTTGCAAGCTTAGAATGAGCCCTTTCACGGCGCCGCCATGGAAAACATCAAGCCTTCTATGTTTCGCATCTTTACAAGTGGCAGCATGAATCCCGAATAAAGCACCAGAAGGAAGATTAAGATTAAGAAAGGAAGACAAAGAAGAAGAAAGAAGAGGAATCAGAGGCTGTGTCTGAATATTCTTACTGCTGTACTATATAGTACACAAAAAGCAGTTTGTGAAAATCCATAGGGTGTCCGAATACTCAGTAGCCATTTAATAGTAATCGGAAGGTACCCAGATGACCTACTACATCTGTAGTATGCAGAAACGTACCACACTAAACTACACTACACTATCCCATAAGTCAGCTGGACCCTCCAAGGAACTAACGAAGAAGAATTCCCTTGGGAAAATCTCTGATCATAGTAAAACAGTTGTTGCAGCATCCAAGGTTTGTCTCTAGCAATGTACAAAAGGAACAGTTTAAATATTTCTGCCATTGCAAAAAAAAAATTTTTTTACACTTTCGTCACGTACGTGGTATATGTCATCTGTGAGCATCGGGGTCAAAGGACAGATAAGATAGAAGCGGGGTACATCCAAATTGTGTTGGTAGTGGGTACTTAACCGGCATTAGTACATACTGAGTATTCAGATGCAGTCAGTGTTTGTTGGTGCTGGCTAGAAAATTTGAAATATGGAGCATCATACTTATTATTTAGCAGGAGAAAAAGCAAGGGAGTCAATTCGGGTCAATTTGAGGAATTCTTGGAGATGCTAGCTCCACACTTGGATATTTGAGGGCCAATTACATAGAACCGATCGATCCAGAACAATGACTAGCTGTGTATTTGAGGTAAGATATGAATGGATTACTACTTGTAAAATGACAGGTACATTGCTATACATTGTACAAGTGAGGTAGTGGGGAAACCCAAGCCTGTGTCAGAGCAACAAACAGTAGCCTACTGATTACATTTTCAAAGTTTTTGGTGGATACTGCCTTTTTAATATTAATTTACTCCTTAATCCATAGCAGTTTTATGACATCTTGATGCAGACGTACTCATGCACATGCCTGACCTTTTATTATTTGTAAGACATACCATTTCATTATCTTTTCAGATTTCTTAGCTCTGGTGAGTTCTTCACCACGATCACTGCCAGTTTCGTCTCGGCATCTTAAATGTGGCACAGACAGAGAGCAATGTGATCTGGGAGCCCATGAAGGTTGTCTACATGCCATGTCCAAATAAAGAGACATGGAAGAAGTGGAAGAAAGCTACAAGGAGGTTTGAGTAGTGGTGGAACGTCCCCTACTCTATAGGTTCACTGGATGGGAAACATATTGTTGTTCAATCATGTTCTAATACTCGTTCACAGTATTTCAGTTACAATTTCAATTCTTATTATATTACTGGCACTGGACGATTCAGACCACATGTTCCTGGCTGTAGATATTGGAGGTGTTGGCAGCAACAGTGATGGTGGCATATTTGCTAACGCGCACCTTGGCAAAGCTCTTCAGTCAGGTGACCTTCGTGTCCCACCCGCCTCTACTCTTCCTTCTGCACCTAACCTGGGCCCAGTGAATTATGTGGTTTTAGCCGATGAGGCCTTTCCTATGAAGCTTTACTTCATTCATAAATACTCTGGCCATCAGCTTCAGCAGGATCTGCGTGTGTTTAATTACCGTATTTCTAGAGCCTGCAGAGTGGTGGAGAATGCCATCTCACCCAGACCTGGAGGGCATACCACAGAAGACTGCAGCTCTGCCGTAAAGTTGCTGACAGTGATGTGAAATAATGCTTACTTCCTCCAAACAGCTGTGGAGAGCCAGAGGCCTGACTGTGACGAACCAGAGCCAGATTCTGAGAACATTCCAGCCCTATCAGAAATCTGAAAGGCAACAGTGCATCAGCAGAGGCACTAATAGTGAGGCATACCTTCAGCAATATTTCAGCTCACCAGCTGGATAGGTGGCCTTGTAGTATGCCTATGTGAACCGTGGATTTTCAGAGTAATGTTTGAAGTATTGCACCAACACGGAATGCTAAATTCAATTTGTTGAAATAAATCAATGTGTGGTTAGTTTGATTAGTTTTGCATCTGTAAAGTAGGCTACATTCTGTAAAGTGATTGCTATGACTACATTACCTATCATTAAACTCACAAACACGCAACTGTTCCTAGGATGCTGTGTTTAGTAAAGATAATTCATTTCTTTGATTTAAGCTTCAGCAACATACGGTTCAGGCATTATAAAGGATACAGCACTGATTGGTTTTGTATCTGATGATTGAACGTCATACCAAACTGTGCTTCATGAAGGAGTTCCTGCGTTTTAATTTTAACCCGAGACCACCCCTCTGCAGGCAGTCTCCTCACGGCAGGGACTAAACTTAACAGGAGGAGCCAGACATCATCCCTCTGCCTCTCTCTCTCTCTGAGCACCTCTCAACTTCTTCCTCCATAAGTAGTCCTCAAGAAGCCTTTCACTATTCCTCCTCTTGAGTGGTCTGTGGTTGACTGCAGCCACCTCTCCCTCCTTCTTTGCATGGTCAGACTCTTTCCCTGCATCTACCTCTGCTTCCTGGTATCTCACTTTTATTTATGGGTGCTGTTAAAAAGAAGCAGGTTCTTAGATAATAACAACAACACAAATCTATAATCATAATAAAAAATGTAGAAGAGATCAATTATGTACCTCTTAAAAGCAGTGGACTGAACCATTTACTTCCACCCCTTTTTCTCATTCGCCCTGCCTTACCACTTCTGACATCACCCTCCTCACTCTTCGTCCTTCACAGTTTTTTGAGCACCCCAACTGCAACATACACACATGGTTGCCATTCTTGAATTAAACATTCAAGCACTTTTCAAGGATTTTCAAAGGAATACACAAAAATAATAGACAGTCACTTTAGTGCGCTATACGCTACCCACTCACAATGGAGAAGTCAGCAGGACTGAAGGAACAGTGTAGCTAACTAGCTTGCTGAGACTGATAACAAGCTTCACCACATCACAAAATAGGCTATGGACCATGGACTGTACACCTACCATTTTCATTGCTGAGTTCCTCTCCTATTTTTTTTTCAGGCATAGTCTGTTGTTATCTTTATCATTTTTCTTGCCCTTGACAAACAGTGCTGTGACAAAAATGAATGAGAGACTCCGGTATACCTGAAGCAGTGTGATGATGTTTCCAAACCTACGCCCTGACTGTTGAATGCATTCCTTTGGCTGATGAAATGTTAGAAAAATCAGTTGCAAAAAAACTAAACATCACAGGAACATTTGTCTTTGATGTTAAAGTGCTCATTTACAGGATAGTCATTCAAAAAAATATTTTTAATTTAACATTTTTCCGTATTTGTAAAGTCCTTTAATTGGGAGCGCACCTGTAGCTTTATTTAAGGGCTGGTCCCCTGATACTATTGGAAAATCCAAGCAATCCTTCAAGAACTCAGAGCCCGTATACGCAATTTCTAAATAACTACCATGAAAAGGTACCATGAGGATCTGTACAAACAACTGTATTCAAATATAAAAAATCCTGGGACCTCACAGAGACTGCACCATCCAGGAAGCACGCGCAAATGAACTTGCAGGGATGAACAAAGTGTGTTCTGAAAGCTTAAACTGAACCACAAGACAATAACAAAATAAGATGTGAAGGAGTTGGAGAAACAAAAGTATGTACAGCCATCATTAAGAGATTGATACATTACAATGGCCTGAAAGGCTGTCATGCAAACTAAAAGCCCCTACTGCAAGACCAGTATTTAAAAAAAGACTGAAGTTTGCAGGTAATCACTTGGACAAAGACCTAGCCATTAGGAGAAGTGTTCTCTGGTCAGATGAAAGGAAAATGTAACTGATTGGCCATAATGATCAGAGATACGTATGGAGGAAGAGGAGTGAGGCTTTTAATTTGAGGAACACTCTGAAGCATGGGAGTGGCAGCGTCATGGTGTAGGGGTGTTTTGCTGGAAACGGGACTGGTGCACTTCAGAAAATAAACTTAAAAAATAGATGATATCATGAGAAAGGAGAATTATCTAGAAATACTGAAGCAACTCCTCAAGACATCAGTTGTGATGTTAAAACATTGTGGCAACTGGGTCTTACACCATGATCCTAAGCATACCTCCAAAGTTGTTTAAAAAAAAAAAAAAAAAGTTAAAGTACTGGAGTGACCATCACAAAACCCTGACCTGAATCCCACAGATCATTTGTGGACTGAAATGAAAAGGCATGACTGAGCAAGGAGGCCCATAAACCTGACTGTTTCATCAGGAACTTCCTACAAAGTATTGTGAGAAGCTTGTGGAAGGCTGCTACAGGCAGTTAATTCAAGTTCAAGTGAATAAAAAGTAATGCCACCAAATACTAACAAGCCACCCTAAATCTGATATAGTAACTTCTTAGCAGGTATTTTGAAATTACCATGAAACACATACATGAAATTTATGGAGTTATGAAAAATTTTGTTTAACTGTCTTTACTCTCTTTACTCTACACAGCATCACACTCATATGTGGACCACAAACTTGCTCAGAGTTGTATAGAATGTCTTTATGTGCTATAGAATTATGATTTCCCTTCACTGGAACTTAGAGACCCAAACCAGTTCCAGCATGACAGTGTGGCTGAGCACAAAGCCAGCTCCATGGAGACATGGTTTGCCAAGGTTATATTGGAAAAAACTGAGTGTTCTGCACAGAGCCCTCCCCTCAACCTCGCTGAACACCTTTGGAATGAACTGGAACACTGACGAATTTTTAACCCTTTATAGATACATTTAATGTTCTGAGGGAAAGAAAACCCAAAAAACTCAGCTTGTCATGTGACCAAAGAACTGGAAAACACAAAGCTGACTTGCTTTGAAATGTTGCAAAGCTCTGACATGGCAAACTCCTTCCACAAACAATACATAAGCTGCTCCATACAAATAGCTTCACCTTATCAACAATTACAGATGTTTCATTGTAAATGAACATCAGTTTTGAAAATCTATTAAGTATGAGTTGTATAGATTATGCACAGTTAGCTGTGGTATTATTGTGGTATTATTTTTCACTTGTACTTCAGGCCATTTTTCACAGTAATATGTGATAACAGTACATAATGTGAAGAACATACTGTATGATTTTGTGTGAAATGTTTCCATTAGGAAGGAAAATTGCAAAAATTCCCAGTTTAATATGGTAATAAAAACAGACAGTATCTCGGTGTGCTGTACTTAGAGAGCAAGTGAGCATTTTTCATCGTCCATCTTCTGTGGTCCTTGTAACATAGAACATTTTTACCCCACTGCCCTTATACACAATTAGTTTAAGGTCACAACTTTTGCTTCAGTGTGATTTAAAGGGATCGATACCCAGCAGGCAGCAGCATGTGGATCAGAACTGTTATTTTTGGCATGAAAGAAAGTTCACTCTCCTGTTCATTCTTTCTTCATGTCTTTCTCTCTGCCTCTTAGTGTCTCCTCCCTAGATGACAGGAAAATGACCAGGCCTAGCATATGGACTGCTCCAGTGTCTCTGAATACTGTGGACGAATGAGTCACAGCTCCAATACAATGCACAGTGAATGAGTTTCCGCATGACTGCCTGCAAAGGAGAAATTGATATTTTAACCTCACATGAATAATACAATAAATAATCAATTAGTCACATTTGAAATCGGATGGCAGAGGTGACTAATGGTGAGTAGATGGGTGACTAATGACTATCAACTCTAAAATTCCCTGGAAAGCTTCCTTATGGGTATAAGTGGGCTTGACCATGTTCTCGAGTGCTTTTTTAAAAAAGCAGTGTAAAGTAGATAAAACCCTTCAGGCCTGTCCAGGAGGGAGGTTCATGGATGAGTTCTGGGCCTAGAGGCGTACAATGAAGAAATAATTTCACCGACAGTAATGAAGAAGAAAGTGAATTATACATTCATCCCCTGAGCGTGAATAATATTTCTCTCATCAACAGGATTAAGAAGCGTAAAATGAAAAAGATGAGAGCGAGAGGTGCAGAAAGACTTTTAAGCAGAAGTCACCTGTCATGGTTTTCCTCATTAATTAGTCAGGCTGAAGAGGAAAGCCCACAATGAATGCCACCAAAAAAGATGTATAAATAGAGAAGCACCGCTTACTAATGAACTCTCTCCTTTATTCTCACTGCAGACAAGAAAAAGCAAAAGAAAAATCCTCCTTTTCTTAATCAATCTCCATGTTCACTCTCTCTCTCTCTATCTCTCTCTCTCTTTTTCTCACTCACACATGAATTTTTCTTTATCAATGTCCCAGTCACACTTTATCTATCTCATTGTATATAAAAGGTACTGCCATGGACTCTTAACAGATTTGGCACCTCTACTTTGAAGAGAATAATCATATACGTCTCTGTCCATTCATTTTTGTACATTCTGCTTTTGTTGTCGATTTTTTAAATAAGCCATGCAGTTAATCAGACCAAAGAGAGTAAATAAAATGAAAAATCTATGAAAGCCTGTGAAACCTCTTGTCTTTCAGACCTAATGTCTGACCTAATGAGCAACCTGTAGCTAAATAATTTACATAAATGCATGTGATTGGATGAACTATAACAGAAGCTCTGTTACTAAAAAATTAGCATGTTTAGAAAACTACAGTTGCTGAAATATGGCCTAATATTTCAGAACTTCATAGGCTTTGCTTCATTTTTGTTTTTCATTTTTCATTCAAGTTCTTGGTTCATTCCATTGAAATATATGGCCAGTTCCACATCTGGACCACGGTTTATGGTTCTAAGGGAACGCTTAATGATTCTGTGTAAAACCTGACATTGGAGGGTTTCCATTTTAGAAATGGCTCCAAGTTAAACCCCTTTAGAAGAACCCATGAGAAACTCTTTATGGGGCATTGACTGGGCAGCATTTGTTGTTGCACTACAGTAAGATTTTACCTCATGAACACTCAACACTCGTTCATTCACCTCCACAGAACTGGACATGGCTGTCCCACTGTCCAATCACATCCTCAATTCAAGAAGTAGAAATTAAACTCGTGCTAACACAAGATTTAGTGGTGCATACCAGTTTAAAGAAAGAAATACACTTTTTTACAGAGTGGTATTAGAGATCACCTTGATGTAACTTGCATGAAATACAGGATGTAAGTTTTAAATGTAGATAAGGACACTATGGTATGTCTCTGGCACTTGTCCATGCTTTTTTCAACAGCACATTGTGTGTTTTTAACACGATGGCTTTGGATGAGGAAAGAGAAAGTTCTTGTGGTAGAATGCGTGTTGTAGTTTCAGCAACAACTCTAGGATAAATATCCACTACCATATTCTATAAATCTCCTATTCTGAGTAGGAGGATTAAGGAACAGATTAAAATCTTCTAGCACATGCCAAATACCAAATCCCTTGAAAATTAGAATCTCAGAACATGCGCCACTTCAAGCTGGACAGCTGCTTCTGCATTGATCTGGATAGCTGATCTTCCCTGTCACTGTCTCAGTGGATCAGGATTAACATTGTTTAGTTTGTACATCTAGACTGCTTTGCTAATTTCCCTCACTGGTGTTTGCTTGTGTGTGGATAATTTCTTGAAGTGGCGTTAGTTTCTTTATACAACCTTTCTTAGTTAACAAAGGCAAGTATGAGTGAATATTTACAGTAATTAGTTGCTCTATTGCCAGGCGGCATGGTGGTGCAGCGGCTAGCACTATCGCTTCACAGGAGTTTGGATGTTCTCCCTTTGCCTGCATGGGTTTCCTCTGGGTACTCCGGTTTCCTCCCACAGTCCAAAGACATGGATTAGGCCAACTGGCTACTCTAAATAGGTGTGAATGTGAATGTGAATAGTTACCCAGCCACTGGGGTGAGCAAGTCAATGTGGCCTTAGTGTCAGTCCCAAGCCTGGATAAATTTGGAGGGTTGCATCAGGAAGGGCGCAAGGGAAACCAAATTGAATATGCGGATGATGGATGATCTGCTGTGGTGACAACAGGTGAAGTTGAATTTCCTTAAACTTTAAACCTGACAAGACTGTGTCATTATCTTAACCTTGACAGAGTTATGCATAAGGCAGGTAATAAATCGGAGTGAATGAGGGTGCTGATGACTGTGAATGATCTTCTGCCAATATCTTGTGATCTAACTCATGTTCTGAAGAAAGAGGCACGTGATCTTGTTAGGAAAATATGTTTCTTCAAAGCATTAATCCTCTGCACACCTGTGGTGCTGGAAATTAAGTAATCTTTAGTTGTTCCCACAGAAGCCAAACTGTATTTAGCATTAGAGTCACTTTCACGTTTTAGTTATTTTCTTAATCACTGTCTTGAACTTAATTGTTAACTTGAAGTAATTGCTAACCATACAAATCAGTAGACCTGTTCGCTAGTAAAATACTGAATATACAACAAAACAGAGTCCAAATTATCAGTCTTACTATTGGTCAGTTTTCATTATTCAGTTAAATCTTAGGCTATATTATGTACAACAAGTACAACATTTTCATTCATTGTGAGATTCGCTGTGAATGTGCATGGTAATAGAAATAAATTTTTCTATTTATTACACAAGATTATTATGCTACAGCACTGTTCAATTGTTATTTTTGCATGGTTGATACATTTTCTGTGACCCACAGTAGGCTGGAAGTGATAACAGGGTTAGTAATGTAAAAATTAAACATAGTTAAATTAAATATAGACATGGTATTATAGGAAAATAATCAGCTTCAGGGTGGTAAAAGTAATAGCAGATAATAACACAATGGGCCACATCACTCTAGCCCATTGTTGATTATTTTCTTAACAGAATAACCCCCCCAATGATTTATTTTTTTCTTACTATTCTGGGTAGTGTTGTAATACTAGTGCTGTTACAGGAAAAATAATGTTACACATTATACAATCACACTGATTTGTTGGATCTGTTTTCTTATAAAATGTACTGTGAAAGAATACCTAGAACAGTATTAATATAAGTAGGTGGTTTTATTGTAATGTTCAGTTACACACTACACACATCTGAACAATTGGAAACACCACAAAGTTTACATAAACCCGGGCCTGTTGCATCTGCTGGACGTTTTGCTGATGTGGTGCTTTTTGTCAGTCTGATGGATTGTAATTCAGGCCTGAGACCAATTACAGCAGGAAAAAAACCCTCTTGTGTTTTATCATTTGTTAGCAAGTGTCAGGAGCAGCAGCTGTGGTGCAGTGGGACAGTAGCTGAAGCGATGGTGCTCAGCTCACGTTGTCTTTGTTCACCATCCTCCAGAATCTCTGTGGGCCCATTTTGTTTTCATGAATATTAGTCACCATGGTGGCCATACTCTGTGTCTCAAAACATGACGTCTGCTCTCTGAAGCATTCTAAAGGTTTAAACTATGCACACACACACACACACACACACACACACACACACACACCCCTCATATGTATCAATAAACTTCCTCAGTAATAGAATGGTTTAGATGGATATAAAATCTGCTGTCGTTATTGAACAAGAAAGGTGATAAAGGAAGGACTGTGAGAAATTTTAATACTAATAACATGTTTAAAACAGTCTGAAACAGAGGATGGGTTTTTCCTCTCTCCTCTCTTCTCATTTCGCTTTATACAAGTCACCCCAATAGTCTGGATCCATAGGCATCTTTTTCCTTATATAAAATGTAATATTTTTCTTTTTATTTCAGATCCAAAATGGCTTCAAAACTAACAATAGAAGGACGAATTCAGAATATACACAAGTGCTGTGAAGTCCAAGGCCATCAATTTGAGCCTTTGTTGTAATATCGGCATTTAAATAAATAATTACTTACGGATCAAGACTTTTGGGATAACCTGTATATCTGTTCATTTTGATAATTATTTGTTGCGACAGTGTGTTTTGTGAAATGACAGTAATGTGCTGCTGATTTGACTGAGCTCGCCACTGTGCAGGAGATATTGAGAACAGTGCCAGACCCCAAATTAGTTATCTCACGAGAATGCTTGGTCTCTGGAAAGCCTCGTGAGAAATGGAAGCCATTAAAGCTACACTATGTAGGATTTTGGGGTAATTTATTAGCGGAAATGGAATGTAGTATTCATAAATATGTTTTCATCAGTGTACAAATACTTGTAATTACATATCGTTGTGTTTTTGTAAGCTTAGAATGAGCCATTTATAGCTGCACAGGGCTCAGGTTCATGTCTAATGTAGGTTGCCATGTTAAACCACCGTGTTGCTACATTAGTCCAGAATGGACAAACCTTTACAGAGCGCCTTGTGCATTTCTACAAGCAGCAGCATGAAGCTGGAAGACAGAGGAAGAAGTAAGGAAAGGTATCAATGTTTGCTGGTTAATGTGTTTGAGCACCCAAACTTTGTAATAATGGAGGATCATCCTCCATCCTCCATTATTATTAAGTATCAGTAAGGGAGCATGAATCCGTTTCAAAAAAGGAAAAGCATGAAGCAAAATGAGGCAAAATCAAAACAACGCGACAACAGAAAACACTGTGTGGCTTTTCCCAGATGGAATTCACTGATGAGAGATGAATGTTTTCAGAGTGACTCTGAAGTTGCCCGTTTTGAGCTGGACAGGTAATCGGATTTAAGTAATATGAAAATATCACTAACCCTCTCTCTCGCTCTGTATCTCTAATCTTGTAACGTTACCAGGTGATGTATCCAATATATGACCTCTCAAACAGAGACAAAACAAATGTATCCTGCTACCATTAGCAATAACATGCTACCAAAATATGGAACAAGTAACAAAAATATTCATTATCAATAAAACGCTGAACACAACATGGAACACACCACGCTGTCTTAATACAGCTAAATACGCAGCTAAATACAACTTCTAAATATTTATTTAAAGTGACCTCATCAGTTTACTGGCTACTCGATGAATGACAAAAATGATGACATCTTTTTGGGAGGTCTCGGATTGGACGCTCTTTCTCTAGAAATGCCTGGACATACAGTGGATATAAGACATCCTGTTAAAATGTCCTTGTTTTTTCAATGAAAAAAATGAAACCAAGATAAACCATGTCAAAACTTTTTCCACCCTTAACGTGAAATTACGGCAAAAATTAAGTGAAAAAACAATCAGAATGTAATTATCGTACAACTGTCAATGAAATTATTCTGATTAACACCACATAAAAGTCATCTGTTTCGGTCGGATTTTCCTCCCATCGTTCCGGTTTCATCTGACTGCTGAAGCCATGATCCTCTATGAGCTTACAAAGACTGTATGGTATCTCACTCATTGAAACACATCACTCCAAAAGGACATCACTCCAAATGGGGATTAACTCCAAACTTTACAAAAGAACAAGACAAAAACTTGCCAGGGAGGCCACGAGACCTACGGCAACATTTAAGGAGCTGCAGGAACATCTGACAAATAACGATTACTCTCTGCATGTGACAACAATCTCTCATACTCTTCACATGTCTGGGCTGTAGGGTAGAGTGGTTAGACAAAAGCACTTCCTGACCAAAAACATCCAAGCCCAACTAAATCACCCCAAACCATGTGGCAAAATGTGTTATGTTCCGATGAAACCAATTCCAAAAGGTATAATAATCCCATCATTCCAAAAGGTTTATTTGGCACAAACAATTACATCACCGAAAGGACACCATACCTGTGGTGAAGCATGGTGGTGGCAGCGTCATGCTTTAGGGCTGCTTTTCTTCAGCTGGAGCTAGAGCTTTTATCATCAGTTAAATCATCAGTTGTAGTGCAAAACTTTTAGGTGTCTGCTAGTAAGCTGGAGATGAAAAGGAATTTCACCTTTCAGTATGACAATGATCTAAAGCATACATCGAAATCAACAGATGTTTCTGGATGGCCTGGCCAGAGCCCAGATCTGAATCCAAATAAAAATTGTTTGGTGACCTGAAGCTGGTTGTGCACAGGAACTGCCCTCACAATTTAATAGCTTGCGAATGTTTTTGGAAGAAAGAGTGGGAGAATATTGCTAAGTCAAGATGTGTCATGCTGATAGACTCCTACCAAAAAGACTGAGTGGTGAAATCAAATCAAAAGGTGCTTCAACAAGAGATTAGTTTAGGGGTGTGCACACAAGCTAGGTTATTGTAAGTTTTTGTTTTTTTTCTTTAAAAAAAAAAAAAAAAGATTCATTTCAAGATTTATTTGTATACTTTACTACTTCACATTAAAGGTGGAAAAAACATCTGCCGTGATTTATCTGGCGTCATGCTTTTATGTCACAAAATCTCCCATTTTTACCGGTGCATGTAGACTTTTTTATATTCACCATATATAACCAGAACTTAAAATAAGTTTATTCTCTCCAGAAAAATGTACACTTATCAGTAAAAGCGTCAAGCTACACACCTGCACATTCACAAAGTTATCTAATCAACCAATCATCAGCGCAAATCACGCAGATACAGGACAAGAGCTTCAGTTAATGTTTAAGTAAAACATCAGAATGGGGAATAAATGTGATAGCAATGACTTTGACCATGGCTATTGTTGTTGAGAGAGGTCAGTGGAGAATGGCCAGACTTGTTTGAGGTTTACTGTGATGCAAATAACCACTTTGTACAACCATGGTGAACAGAAAAGCATCACAGAATGCACAGCTCTCTGAACCTTGATATTTATGAGCTACAAGCAAAAGACCACCACATTGGGTTTCACTCTGGTCAGCTAAGAACAGAAATCTGAGGCAACAGTGGGCGCACGCTCACTCACCTAAGTCTCGATATCTGAAGACTGGAATAACATCAGCTGGTCTTTGCAACTGTCAGTTTCAGAGTATAGCTTTTTTAATCAGATTCAGCACAACCTAATGATATGCCTTGAATGATCGGATAAATGTGGAGCAAGAACTAAATACAGAGTAGAAACTGCAAAAGCCAGAGCTTAATGCAGTTATAATTGCATGCTATAATTACTGAGGATTTTAGCTTCATGGCTTTATGAGTGCGATTTACACCAACACGAGTCAAAGCATATTGTTTGTCTGTGAAATTTGATCTCAGTCTAATATACGCCTGTTAAGCTTCTCATTTTCTGCATCACTGTAACGTTGAATCCAAAGCCGCGTCTCTTGTCTGTTCAGATGTGTTTAGAGCATTAATTATCCCACAGTCTGTTACATACACCAGTGGATATCAGCAGGGTGGCTTTTGCTGTTTCACAGCCCGTCACTACTGAAGGATGATTAAATATGGACTTCTTTTTCTTCCTTTAGGGTAATCAATTCTTCACACACACACACACACACACAAACACAAATTATAAATTAAATCTTCAAATATTCCTATTTGCATTTGGATTTAAACCCAAAGTGGGTGCGTTCTAACCTGAACATACTTTTTTCTCCATGGAACAGTATGGTGAGTTCCTCTCGGATACATCTCACATCTCTCCAGTTCATAAATGGTCTCAGCTAGAGATGAGCAATGGATTGTTTTTAATCCTCTTCATTATTATATTCATTTGTATGTGTGCATGATATTTTCTAATGAATACACAGCCCAGTCCGATACCCAAGATTTATCGAAAAATAAATAAATAAATAAGTAAAGCTTTCTAATATATATATATATATATATATATATATCAAATAAAATAAAATCACTTTATTGTCACATCACGTTACTGGTACTGGTACTGATCGCTTCTCGATCTTTTGGCTAAGATCAAGTGTAGTATCTGTCCTTATCAGATTTGTATATCTGATACGTCCTCTATATGAGGGCTTTTGCAGTAGGGAGCTGGGAAAGGGGCTTGCTCCATCCGCTCCACGCATCGACCTGGTATTGCAGTGCTTCCAGGAATGGTGCACCTTTTGCCACACCAATGCCTGACAAAGAAGGCCCGACAGCGTCTGTTCTACCTGAGACGCCTCAGGGACTTCCAACTTCGACCGAGGGTGCTAAAGAACTTCTACTCCTGCACCATCGAGAGCATCCTGATGGGAAACATCTACACCTGGTTCGGGAACAGCACCAAGCAGGACAGAAGGACTCTCCAAAGAGTGGTGCGATCGGCCGAACGCAGCATCCGTGCTGAGCTCCCTGACCTGCAGTCCATCTACGCCAAGCGGTGCCGGACCAAAGCCAGAAGGATAATGAAAGACCTCAGCCATCCCAACAATGGACTCTTCTCCCTGTTGAGGTCAGGGAAGCGTCTTCGCACCCTCAAGGCCAACACAGAGAGAATGAGAAGGAGCTTCTTCCCTCAAGCTGTTCGGGCTTTGAACAAGAACACCCCTAGGACTGGACTGGACTCAGATCACCGACCCATATACACACACACACACACACACACAGATCCGCACGACAATGTACGTTGTTGCTGAAATTGCACATTTTTATTCCATCTACTTTGCACAATACTTCCGTTGCACAGATTTCTATCTACTGTTTATATTTTATATCTTTTACAACTTTATATCATTTTATATTTTCATATCTCTTATATATTTTATATCTTTTATGTCCTATATACTTTTTTCTCTGATTATATTTTTATTTTGTATTCTAATTTAGTGTTTCTGGGTCGGGCACTGCAAATACATTTCACTGCATGTCGTAACATGTATGATTGTGTATGTGACAAATGAAATAAAATTTTGAAGTTTGAAATTTGAATTTGGTACATTGCTACAGTACATGTGAGTGAAATTCTTGTGTACAAGCAATAATGGTATATAAAATATAAGAAATAAATATGCACATAAATAGATATGCACATGAATAAGTATGAATACAAAGTATTCATATGTATGTATATATATTATATATATATATATATATATATATAAAGATTTATTATATATATATATATATATATATATATATATATATTATTGCTATAAACTGTAATGCATTTTTATAAATAATTATAATGGAATTTAATTACAAATGCCTTCATAATTAATTAGAACATGTTATATCCAGTACATATTCATACACAGGAAGTAGTTTTTCTAGAGTTAAAAATGTTTTCCTCAAAAATAGATGTTTTTGTTGCTTTTTGAGTGTAAATAATAAAATGTGTTAGTGGAGTGGGAGCAAAATTACAAAAACTTTTTTTTTTTTCAGTTTTAGTAAATTTTACTCTGGCAACTTTACTCTGTAGTTAGTTAATTATACCTGTGGCCTTCTTAAAAAGATCTGTGCATCATGGCACTGAGCTGAAAGTTGAGTACTCGACATCATACTAGCTTTGTTGGCAGATTAGCAAAGCTAGCTAGCAGTACTAGATATGTACAGTACACCCAACCAGAGGCACAGATGAACTCTGCTACTATCTAAACATTTGACCAAGCACAGCATAGGATTGTGGCCAGGAATCATTTCAGCCAGATTTGCTGCTTTACCATGTCATATCTATTTTGTCTCGAATTAAGAAAATCTCAATTTACTCATTTACTGCTTTCACTGAAATCATAGCAGCTCCATATCACGCATGTGCATAGAAAATGATTGGTTGCCTGTCACTTTGTCCTTTGCTAGTCTGAACAGTAAGACTGCGTTAACATCCAAATATGGTCGAGTCATTGGGAATCAATGGGCAACAACCTTTAAACCACAAACCCGCTTCCTCCTGTGGGAGAACCCGAGTGCTGAGGCTCCTGGCCCTTGCTGCTAATTTAACCAAAGGTTAGATGCCTTTTATTGATGTCAGTGCTATGAATATTTGAAAAGACTTTTAAGGCAATGTCAAAGCGAGCACCTGCATATTTTTCGCATGGGGTGCTTTGTGTGGCATGAGCACAAATACCATTCTAACTCTTTTTTGGTTGGAGACTGGAGGCTGTTCAGTGGCTCAAATGTCACACACAGAATAGCGTGAACGGGCCAGCATTAGCCAGGGAGCCTTGAGGGAAATGCATGCTTTTTTTTTTTTTTTTAAACAATCAAATACCCACTCATGAGCGTCACATTGGGAGGTGGAGAGGGCAAGATGGAGCTTATACAGAAAAATGGAAATCTTAGTGATGGAAGAAATGAAAGGTTGCTATATTGAGCCGTCCTAACGACTAAGAAAACGTGAGCTCTGCAGGAGATGCAGTTTCTGAATTACTAATGCTAGCTTTAGTTCAGAGTTGGACAGAAGACTGACCCAATATTTTTATGACGAATGGGGGCCCATTAAGCCCTTTTATTTTTTCACATTTACAAACACTTGTCAATTTTACACATTGCTACTCTCATATCCCCCAGACCCTCACATCTCCTTGGTAATATAAATATGATATTTAATATTATAGTTATAAGAAAAATTGACATGAAATAGGAGTCTAAAGTTCAAAGAAAAACTGCTCACTGGAACACTGGGAAATTCCCAGCAGTTTCAGTGACATTAAGCAATTCCACTCCAAACCTCCTGGGCTGTGAAAGTGTACGTCTAAAATCAAAATTGCCGTTCTTTGGAGTGCACGGTCTACACACACCCCCTGCAGCAGAGACAATAAAACACTGACTGACAGCTTTCATAATGTTCTCTATATCAGAGCTAAATACGTAATGGGGTCTAAGCATAGTGTTTTGGTGCCTGGTCCCTCGTCAGCCAGCACAGTAATTACACGTCCTGCTGCATTATATAATACAGCTGCAGAGCTGTCACAGTGCATGTGAGGGATGGCCTGTGACCTCCCTGCACAAGCGCCTGAGTCTTCACTAAAGAGCATTAATATTGTGTGGCTGATTGCAGCTCAGAGTTTATGTTATTGAATTAAATTAATTAGAGAGTGTTTCAGTGCAGCAATCAAAATAACGTCTGACTAACTGTTCAGCTTCTGTGTGTGTGTTTCTGACTCTCTCAGTTCTTCATAAATGATGGACGCTAAGCTTCTGAGTCATATAATTACTACTCACTTACAGTCCTTGCTTCCTATTCCACTCTCTCAGTGTGTACGAGTGTGTTATAACATGTCAGTGCTGTCATTGTAATCACACTCTAGCCTGAGTTACTGCTTAGAGAAAGTACTTATTATGTAGTTAGGGCTTTTCTCTACAGCTCTCTAACTGCAGAACCTCGAGCTGCTTTTTAAGAAAAAACTGCTAAAGCTCCTCTGGGGAGGAAACTCCTCCTATTTCCTGCTTTTCCAGTCACTTTAAGAAGCACAGCTGACATAGTGAAGGTCATGCTGTATATGAATATCACGTGATGGTTAGTTTTAATAAGGTGTGGCCACAAATCAACTTCAAACTAAATATCTAATGCCTGCATTATCGTATTGCGTCCACAAGATACCAAATTCATGGCTACAAATTGTGTAACTTGAACCTATGACTAAATTATTTTTTTCTGGAACAGGTGAAAAAGTCTACTCACATTGAGAATTTGATTAACTTTATACAGGCTATTGATATATTCATGTCACATTGCCAGGAACTCCAGTATGTGTAAATACTGTGAATCTTAAATTATCATTCCCAGGCTTGGGTCCCTGTTGCCACAATGGTTTCATTCAATTAGTATCTTTGCGTCTTAATCACAATTTCTTTTAAAATACAGTAACTGTCATATATATTTCATGTAATTATTTCAAGGCCACAAACTAGATCTTGTTATTCAAGGACACGCCATAGTTATTTATTCAGTACATATAATTTATTTCATAGTTGTAAAATTATACCTTGTTAAAATTTGTTACCTACGTAGAGCAGAGGTAAGAAATAAGCAACTGATTTTAAGAAAACTGTGAGTGAAACAAATGAGTGCAGTGTACAATTTTATTGTTAAAAAACCAATTACCCTGCTTAAAACCGTCAACACAAACATTAGAGGCATTTATTATTATCCCTCTAAAGTTACCCGGTCCGAGGCCACCTGAACGACTGCCCATCTGCAGGCATTTCTGCATAAAGGGAAAAATGTTTAAAATTGTAATAAAGTATTATTTTCTCTCTCACACATATACTGTGCAAATGTTCGAGCCACACCTTTGCTTCCAAAGAGCCAGACTTTCTTATATGTTTTAATGTAGTCTTGATGAACAGTTCTCCAGGCTTCCTGCCTTCCTCAGTGGAGGACTATCGGTCATGGATCGGCCTCCCCAAAACCCGGATCTCAACATTACTGAAGCGGTGTGGTACATTATTGAATCATCTTGACAGAGAACGCAACAAAAGACAGCCAGAATCCAAAGAAGAGCTTTGGAACGTCCTTCAAGAAGCCTGGAGAACTATTTCTGAAGAAATTAGAAGAACAAGAGAGTTCAGGCTGTGTTGAAGAATAACGCTGCTCATACCAAATATTGACAGCTCATTAGACCGATACAAACTCTCTTTGTGTTATATACTGTATTTACATGCATGTTTGGACATGTTGCAATAAATCACTCTACCTATTGTCTTATTTCCCTAGCAAAATATAAAGAAATGTGGGGTGGGGGGGGTCAAGACTTTTGCACAGTACTGCATATATAACATTCTATTATAGAAACAACACATATATTGCATAAATAATAATGCATAAAGAATGACTATTGCTACAAATGAACTACTCACAGCACTGGTAGAGTCTGTTGATTCGGAGGATGTCGTTTTGGCTCATCTCAGTGGCCATGCCGAAGCTTACATCGGGGTCAGGGATGGGGATCATGGTGGGAAGGCCGTTCTTAGAGAAAGCAGTTCTGAAATACCAAATAAAATAATAAAGTCAATATTTTCCAGTCATTTCAACTCATTTAATAAACAGTTGTTAAATTCAATCAAAAATACTAAAGTGATATCAAGTATGTAAAATGTATTGGGTAGTTGTTTGGTAGTTGACTGACTTGTGGTATTGCATGACAGAGTTGTAGTCATAAGATGTATCCTGGTTCAGAGTGGCCTTCTTGTTGAAGTTGTGCTCCTTGCCTGATGACGAAACACCCCCAGCCCCACCCCCGAACAAATCAGTGAATAGTAGAATCCACAAAAAGCATTTATGATGGAAACGGTTCAGTAGGATAAGATATTTTTCACAAAAAAATGTTGACTGAAAAGTTTGCATTCCTTTCTCTAAATGTATAAATTCTGTGTCTGTACCCTCCATAATGTTCTCCCAGGCAACACGGATGTAGCCGTCCCGGTCGCTGCGGGTCTGTTCATGATTAAAGCCCAGTGCATGAAGAAGCTCATGCTGGACGGTATCATGGTACACGCAGCCACTACGAGCCAGGGACAAGGTCTGGGCATTACCGGTGCGTCCAATATAAGAGTAGCAGCTATAAAAAGAATAAGATTAATCACTG
Source organism: Notoglanidium macrostoma (assembly GCA_030068235.1). Taxonomy (NCBI): domain Eukaryota; kingdom Metazoa; phylum Chordata; class Actinopteri; order Siluriformes; family Auchenoglanididae; genus Notoglanidium; species Notoglanidium macrostoma. Next base: position 3,366,253 of record JAQQZR010000037.1, on the reverse strand, counting down.
CTATGACACATTGGTTTTTAATTTAACCTTAATTACGGGGTTTTTTTTTTATATTAGCTTCTGGCTTATTAATGTGCTTTCTTTCAATATAATAGTCGTAATTCCACAACAGAAAATTACCTGCATTAAATATAAATGATCCTTTCAAATGTAAAAGATCTAAACCCATTTACAATTTGAGCAATGTAGCAACAGTAGTGCTACATGTAATTTTAATGGTTGAAAATATAATCATTTTTCCAAAACTTTAAGAAAAGGATACTTTGATACTTGACGTGATAGATAATACTAACTGTAGTATGGAGTATTAGGTTGTGCATGTGATCAGGTTGCATTTTCCCCTTGGAGCAAAGTAATTTCTAGGAAACTCATACGCATGCATACCCAGAGAGAGACTCAATGCTGATATAATCCCTTTCATTGGAGCGTGGAGTAAAGCGGATACAGGTGATGGAGGAGAAAGAGGCCAGGCCTCTCTGGATAATCTGCAGCTCACGATCGGCTGAGGGTGTACAGAGTACTTGTTTGGTCAGTCACTTCTTGTGCTACTTCAACTTGAATATACAGTAAATGTGTGATGTTAAGTAATATTATTTGAGCACTATATTATATCATACCACTAATTGTTCAATTGATCAGACTCCAAATGAATCAAAATCACATTCTATTAACAGTAGGAAAATTATCAGTTTACTACTAATATAATATAATATAATATAATATCATATAATATCATATAATATAAAGATCCACATCTATGACATACTGTAGTGATTGGCGATTACATAGGGTACGTAGACTTTGCCATCACTCAACTTTGGCCACATGCAACCACGGGAAGTGCAGGAATCAGCGTTTCTTTCATTATCATCATAAACAGCAATGTCTCCTTCGGTCAGCTCAGGTTCATCTAAACCAAGTACTAACACATGAAACAAAGAGTTTTTATAATATTTAGAATATTCATTATGCTCAATATATTTATTACCACATCAATAATCAATTGGTGCATTATTTAAAATAAAACACCACTGTTAATAAATATGTAACGTTTCATGTTGCTGATGTAAATAATAACTCATGAATAATTAATTGTAAATAATTATTCCTTTTGTACGGTATGTACTACATAATGGCAGACTCTTTAAGCTTTAAGGGTGAATGTGTATGTTCCTGAGTATGTACATACTGGTTTTACTGTTCACTCTTTCGATCCGCTCTCCCACGGACAGATCAGCAAGCGGGTCCTCAACAGCTATCAGACAAAACATCAGCATACTGAATAATGGGTCAGTAAGCAGATTTTTGGTGTATTCTGTATCTGTTTCCATTTAGAAGGCACCTGCCCTCTGATTTTCATTATTGAGGACAAATTGGAGGGCACTATAGCATGTATGCATTTGTAGGCCATAATAGGCCATAAACAGTTTTGAAAGCCATGTCAGGCTAAATTGTTGCTGTGATTAAAGGAGTTACCAGCTAATAGCAGACAAAACTGCTGATAGTATGAGCAACTAAGTATACAAAGTATACAGATGCCTCCAGAATGGCATTTCATTGATAAATAATCATTGTAATCTAAAAGCACCTGACTTACCATGTATACAGAAAACAGTCAGCACATAAAAAAAACACACACAACAAAAATATAAGTGCAATGATTGCACATAAACATCTTACATTTGCTATGGCTCACCTTGCTGAAAGATCCAGCTTTGTCTGATCAGCTACCAACTGCCAACACAGGTCAAGCTGGTAGACCATCTTTGCCAGCTGGTAAGTGCTGGTAGAAAGGACTGTTTCTGCCAAGCTGTAGATAAGGAATAATAAGGAAGCTGGAAAATAATGCCGCAGATGATAAAGATGGTCTACCAGCTTGGCCCCTGTTTTGGCAGCTGGTCAGCCCTAGCTGAATTTTTCAGTAGGGCAGGTGATGAATAGCCTTCAAACAGGTTGTGATGTTTAGGTGTTTAGATTGTGTATAGCTTTACTTTTACGGCAGTTTGGATAAAGTTGTCCATCAAGTGAATAAATGGAACATGTGCATGCATGTCTCTCACCTTCTCTGCAGAACAGACCAGCAGCAGGGCCAACAGACCCACAGTCACCTTAGACACAAACATGACCACGAACTTCCTGTAGAGGGAGACAGAAACATTAGACAGCCCACATGCTGTGGGAGTTCTCAAACAGGGTGCACTGGTTTGGGGAAGTTGGTATGGGAGTGCCAAATCCCTGACTCATGTGACTCATGAAGGGCCTGGTAGGGTGTTTAACTGATCAAGTACATTCTGAGTAGGACTACAAACTGTGCAGGAGTTGAGACCTCCAGATATACAGCAGGAACCTGAAAGTTATTTCTTGATTGAGACCTTCATCTTAATGCTTAATCTCACCGGGAGAATTAAACCTAAGAAATGCATCCTTTCATCCTAAACATTTTTTCAACACCCGTAATACTGTTTGCCTTTACTCTTCTACTGATTTATAATCTAACTATCACGTAGTGTTGGTTTCAAGTACTACCTTAGCCAAGACTTAGTCTATAGTCAGTGGAGTCCAAGTATGACTCAGAGGACTGAGTATGATGGAGCTCAAGACCAAGACGAGACCAACACCACACATGCCCAAATCCATGTCAAGACCAAGATCAGACGCTCAGATGTTCTAATTTCCCGATCTTCCTAACCTGACATGAAATTTCTCTTGAATGAACTAAAATAATCTACTTTGTTATTATCAATTTGTACAAATAATACACAAGACGTACATAGGACAAGCATAACCTGTTCTTCTATCAAGTGCTACAGTTTAATCCTATTTTATTTCATTGCATTGGAAGGTTAGGGAGCACCAGGTCTTGAGTACCACAATACTGCTATCTTGTATCACCCAGAAGAAGATGGGTTCACTTTTGAGTCTGACTCTTTTACTTACCACTGTTATGTCTGGTTTCCTTATTAGGAATTTAAATCCACAGCCAGATTTCTGTAACGCTGCTTTGTGAAAATGTCTGTTGTCAAAAGCGCTATATAAATGAAACTGACCTGAATTTAGACAAGGGATAATGGAGGGAAAATATGTGATTGGCAAATCTACGAAATATGTATGGCTATTTTAGATATAACACAAATAAATGGATTAGATGTGTTAGTAGAGTAGGTGTTCTTACCTCAGACCTCCAAGAAGAAACTGTACGATAATAGAGTAGCAGAGGGGGCAGAGTTTTATACCCTTTTTCTGTTTATTCAGTGTCATAACTATACCAATTATATATAGAACAGCACCTGCTCATTCCTGAGAAAGAGGTAATGTACTAAAAAGATTCTTTATTTAGAAAATGTAAATAGATGAAGAAGGTTATCAACTTTAAATAAATAGTCATGCTGTTAAGAAAACAGGTGCGGTTTTTCCCTGATCAGTACAGTGGATTCAAACAAACTGGTTTCATCACTTAGAAATAGACATGTCTTTTTTTTTATTATTTCTTTGCTAATTAATTTTAATAATTATTATCTCCTTGGGTCAGCTGAATACATCTTTCAGCATTTTTATCATGCTAATCCACGTACCCGAAAAGAGGCAAAAGTTCAAAATTGCTGATATAGCAGGTTATATCAGGTTGGAGCATGGTTTAGGACAGCGGCGCAGTGGGAGCAGGGCTTTTGCAAAGAAAATGAGGGATAAGACATGCATGAACCTTGTTATATAACTTGTATTTGTGTGTTCTATTTTCCCTTTCTCTAATGAACAGTGAGCCAAGGACACATGCAAAAATAAAAGTTCATGTTCAAACCTTACCCTGGGGTCGCTGTGTTCTCTGAGTGCTCTTACAGTGAACATCTTTCTGAAGCATTTTTAGTGGTGTGACTTTAGCAGAGCTCACAGAACAGATAACCAGACCTGCAACACCATCACTCTGCTTTAGAGGATCTACAAAAATGTATAGTAGCCATAAGGTGGTGAACCAATTACAGAGTTAATTAGATCACTTGAGAAAGAGGGAGGCACACGCTTACCGGCTGTGGGTGATCATGGAGATTTCTCAGATCTCAGATTTAATTTACAGAATGGAGGTCTTGGGAAACGTTTCCTGATGGCCGAACAGACCATATGCCATGGCATAGTTGAAAATGTGACCCTCTGCTCTGTTTGTGTCTTTTGCCTTCTGATTGATTGCCAGCTGAGAACAGCCTTGCAATCTTGTAACCTGCTTATTGTGGATTAATGGAATTCCCACTTCCCAAATTTAACATAGTGGCTTTTTTCCAAGAAACAATAATCCACCATCTATACTGAATGTGTTCTTGTTCATTGGCTGAAAAGATAAGGGTCTACTGGATAAGAAAATGGCATCGATGTATACTATAACAAAGCAATTCAGTATATCTCTCAATACTTGATTCCCTTAAGCCTGAGTTACAAAGAGGGCATTGGACAGTCCATGTGACATTACTAAATATTTATAGCTGTGATGTGATGCAGTCTTCTGATTTAGATAAGGTTGTACACACTACAGAAATTAAGCTTGGTAAAGTGTAGCGACACTTCACAGGGACCGTGTTCAGTCACAGTGGACCTCTATAGCACTGACAAAGTTCCTTATGCTTTTTTCCATGGAGAAGATGCCACTGCTGGGGAAGGATGCCTGTACCGCTTAGGCCAGGGCCACCTGCATTATAATCTTCCGTAGCGCTTGTTTTAGTGACAGACACCGAGATAGAGCTATCTGCAGAGACGTGGTGTTCTGGGCAAAGGCACAGTCCCATGTTGTTTCTCCATAGGTACAATTTAATGCCTCAATTTTCATCTAGAAAATTCTTGCCGTGCTCTCCAGGTTCTGTTCCAGACATCAAAATGATCAAAGACTTTGTGTCATTCCTTTGCAAACTCTGGATGAAAAGTCTGATGTCATGATGCAGGTAGAAGGTTGGTTAATAACTAACGTTCTTGCTCTCTGTCTGTCTGTCTTCCAGGAGTCCATTTCAATGGCTTGACATGGCAGTTGAGAGAGGTGAGAGAATAAATATGTATTATATTGTTGGGGCCAAAACGTGACATACAGCTGCACTGAAGCTTTCACTAAACTACATTTTTCACAATGCCACGCATTCCATGTTAGTATGCATTTCCTGTGTTACCCTGTCTATAGGTCTATCTAATGGTAATTTCACAATAATAGTTAAAAGGCAATTTTATTTTAGCTTTTATTTATAATATCAGATTTTAAGTGGGTCAGAAAATTAGGTTTGAATGACTTAATTTGTCTGATGATTATTGCGTTATTGCTTTCGATCAAGTTTGCTTGATAGAATATGTTTCACTGGCTAAAACAAATTCCATGAACGGTAATTTAGAGCTTCCTCAACTGCAATTAGGATGCTTATTTTTCTACAATCTGTGCTGACAATCTTGAGAGGTTTGCATTAACTCGAAGCTAAAATTCCTGTTAGCTGCTCTGCATGCACTGCTAGAACCAACACTGCCAACTGTAGGTCAGAAATCTCTTCTGGAACCACTCTTAAAGGTGAAAACCTTCCCAAGACACAGTTGACAAAGTTGTGTGGATCTATGGACAGTGTTGTATGTTTAAAAACCACAAAGTAAAGGGGGTCCAAATTACCAATCGTAAAAGCAGGATAAAACTCCAATGCCCAAAGACAAGTAACTCAGGCAAATGGGTGACTGAGATAATCCAAAGAAATCCAAGGTCTGAAATATAAAGAATTTAACAAAGTAATGGACTCAGAGTGAATATGCAAATACCTTGTAAGAAATTCATCAGACAGTAAAATAGTAACTAAGTATTATTTTCGGTAGGAAAATAAACTGAGACAGGTGGAAATTATTAGTATCCCGATTAATTAATTCAGAATTCTGGTGTACAAGAGGGTATTACCATGTGCTGGTATGCCATTCATTTTGGGTAGTGCTCAGCTGGATCATAATCTTTAATTAATTACCAAGGCGGCTCAGTAGAGAAAAGATAGAAATTTTGCATGATACGTGAGGAAAGTGCACCATCATGTGTCTGATTAAAGAACAGCAGATTAATAAACTCCATGTTACCTACTGTATTATCATTTTATTTTCATCATTCATTTAATTATATTGTAGTGTTTGATTTAGAAATTCGAACTATAATTTACATTAAAAAATTAAACCTTTTAAACATGTATTTTGGGGCCGTATACATAGTTATATGATTTAGGATACTAGTTATGGTATAAACAAGTGCATTAAGACAAAACATTTTTAGTTTTTCTGTAATCAAACTTGTAAACAAATGTTTTATGAGCCAAACAAAATAGTATACTGAAAACAGTCCTAAATAACTAGAAATCCTTATTCTTCTACGATTATCTTTTGCCCTCTTGTGCAGGAGTTGTGTGCCCAGCAGGACAGCAACATTACAGGCAGCATGGCTGCAGTTCCTTTGGGAAGACAGCACAGACCTGATGACCCAAGTGCTGATAACGATATCTCAACGATGCAGTTTCCAGCTTTCAACTGGAACAAACCAAATGAAGCTTCTCAGCGTGTTACAAAACGCTACCGGAAACTTCTTAAGACCAGCGCGGCAGTTCGGTCACTATCCAACTCCTCCTCCTCATCAGAGCCTACACCCAACAGCTGGCATCACTTCTACCATATGCAGAAAACCCGTCATCGCCTGATCAAGGAAGTCTGTGCCAAATATCGGAGCAACATCTCACGGACAATAACACCACACCATGTGTCTCGCATCTATGTAGAGGACAGGCACAAGTTGCTTTACTGCGAAGTGCCCAAAGCAGGCTGCTCCAATTGGAAGCGAGTCCTGATGGTGCTTGCTGGTGTTGCGTCCTCAACACACAAGATAAACCATGACACTGTCCACTACGGCAACCACCTAACACGACTAGACAGCTTTGACCAGCATGCAGTTTCTGAGCGCCTTCGTTCCTACACAAAGGTGCTGTTCATACGGGAGCCAATGGAGCGTCTGGTCTCAGCATTCAGGGACAAGTTTGAGAGCCCAAACTCATACTACCACCCTGTGTTTGGCAAGCCCATAATCTCCAAGTACAGGGTGAATGCATCCAAATCAGCACTCAGGACAGGAAGCGGTGTCACTTTTCAGGAGTTTATCCGCTACCTGCTGGATGTACACCGTCCTATTGGAATGGACATCCACTGGGAGCCGGTAAGTCAGCTCTGCAGTCCGTGCCTGCTTGATTATGATTTCATCGGCAAATTTGAGACTATTGAGGAGGAAGCTAACTTCCTCTTGCATAGGGTGGGTGCTCCAAAAAACCTCACATTCCCCACTTTCAAGGACAGAAACCCAGAAGCTGCGAGGACTTCCACACACATCACGCAGCACTACTTCACCCAACTGAGTGCTTCAGATAGGCAGAGGGTATATGACTTCTACTATATGGACTATCTAATGTTTAACTATTCCAAACCTTTTCAGGATGTGTACTGATACACTGACTGGTTGGTATTGCCATTGTATAGGATGTCAAAAATTAATAGATTATTACAGTGAGACATTTAAATAGTAGTAGTTCATTCTAACTGCTTCAAAAAGCAGGTATTTTGTTACTTCCCACAAATAGTTTTGCAAGTACACATACCAACTGGGATTGAACCTGAGTGGGACTGACTTGCAATGATACCAAATTCATTGTTTCATGCTCAGTTAAAAATTACTAACACACTGCAGAAGTATTGAGTATAGGTGATTCTCAGCCTAATATAGTGTTATTTCATTCACTAAGAGTAACATCCCACTTTCATGATAATATTACCTAAACATAATGCTTTACACTAATAAAATGTTACCATAATATAGTAATATCGTAAAAAAAAAAAAAGAGAGAGCGAGAGAAAGAAAAAAGAAAGAAAGAAAAATGTAATTCATATGACTGTATATTTTTCTACGTATTTATATACTGGCTTTACAGTGGATATAAAAAGTCTACACACCCCTGCTAAAATGGCATGCTTTGAAAACAATGAAACCAAGATAAATCAGATCAGAACTTTCTCGACCTTCGAAGTATAAAGAATAAGTGAAGAACAATCGGAAACATTTTAGAGAAAAAAAAAAAAAAATTACACTAATCTGGTTGCATAATTGTGTACACCCTTTTAGAATTGGGGGTGTGGCTGTGTTTACAGTCTGTAGGATTCTGTCGGACTTTCTTCACATCTTTTTGATTTCTTCGGACTGCTGAAGCCATGGCCCTCTAAGGGCTTGCAAGGCAAGTACAGGATATCACTTGTTGAAAGATATCAATCTAGTAAAAATAAAAATCAGTGGAAAGAAAAGTGGAAGACTATTGACATAAGTGGAAGTTTGGACCAAGTTGTTGCATTTACAGAAACAATAGTAGTTAAATACTATTAAGTAATAAGTAATATTAATTATTGAAAAATATTATGACCAGTAGTAATATTGCACATGAAGACTATTGCACGTAAATTGTTGCAAGTAATTAAGTGATTTAGCACCCCATTTATTGCATATTATTGCATCTATTGCACATTAAGAACATTGCGCAGTATTGCACATAGTAGACTGTTGCACATCATAACAAAATAATGCACATATTCTTCCACACACTGATAGTTTTAACCCGTAATGAATATACAATTTATATACTTTCTTTTGGTTAGGGTTATTAATAATAAATAATTCTATACCATAAATAAAATAAATAAAATAAATATCTATACCAAAATTTGTACTAAAAAATGGGGGTGCCTAAGGCTTTTGCACAGTACTGTAGATGGGAAAGATCTCAACTTAGGGTATTATCCATCAATACCCCTGTAGCCCCTAGCCCATCCCAAAATACTTCCCTCCCATTGCAGACCCACACTAAACTAAACACTGATGTACTTACTGCATACCCCCAACACTCAGCACAGTTTGGGGGAGCCGTGTGGCCTGCAACCACTTCCTGAAAGGCTCTCTAACATCTGGTTTACTGAAAGGCAGACAGTGTTCCTAAAAGCAAAAAATTTGGTCTAACAAGAAAGAAGTAAAGAAAGCCTTTCACATTTTTTCTCATTTTTTGGAATCCAATGGCACCAAAATCCTCCTTCACTCCTGGACTTGATTGATTATGGAGTTTGTTATTACAAGGTTTATATTTTTTTTAACAGCATTTACCTTGGGAATGTCTATGCAGACCCCCAAACTGTAATTTCTTCCCTGGGCTCAGGCTTACAGGGGGGAATTGAGTGTGTAGCGAGGATTATCATTTCCTTTTAAATTACCAAATGCTTTTAAATTCTTGAAGGGTGCAATCCTAATTTTTGAACAGACTTTTCAGGGTAAGCTATAGTCACTGTATTGAAACAAATTTCAAAGTTAAGCATTATTCATGGGTTTTGTTTGAAGAATTAACTTTTGCACAAATATGATGCTTACAGAACTAAAAATCCACTAAACCACTACCAGAAGTCACTTTCCTAAGAACCACTTTTTTCTACTTTAATAGGAAGTATTAAAGTAGATCACATCTAACATCTAGTACTCAGCTTGTTTTTTGTTTGTTTGTTTGTTTGTTTGGTTTATTCAAGACAAGAATAATCCTTGCTGTGACTATACAAATGCCTACACAAACCACCATTTTGTGAGCAGGCCAGAAACGACTGCCATCTAATCAGAGATTTCTTTTCTTTTTTGCATGTGGGCTGGTAAAGGTTGGAAGCAGATTCACTAGAAATGAACTTTGTAAACTTGTAAAACAGGTGAACACCATATTTTGGGTTTGAATCCTGGTCATGCCACAGGATGCTAGTCTAAGGTGTAGCCCATATACTGAGAAGGGTGAACACATTTCTTCTTATTCATTTTGCCTTTTCCTCTACACTAATGTGTTTTCTTAGCCACAGAAAAAAACACATCTTTTAAATTTGTTCTCTAAAGTGCCAATAAACCACCCTTGCCCAAGCATGACCTGCTTTACGATGTTGTTGCATTGCAGGTTTTCAAAGGTGCTTTTGCTGATTTCACATGTCTAGCCCTCACTCTGTTAGGATCATCGCTGTTGAAGAGGAAACCCTAGATCTTGATGTGAAAATTGGCAATAGAATTTTGAAGAAAGCTGAATAGAAGGAGAGTAAAGAAAGTGCTCCGTTTGTTGCCCTCCAGGGGGTCGTCATCTTGGGAGGGGGAAAAAAAATGACCAAAAACTTTACCTTGGCAGCTTCTTTCCGAACGGAACACAAGAAATGACAATATTTTGAATTGTCCAAAATAACAATGAGTGTTAAATTTCATACTATAGGTTATGAGTGCATACCTTTAGACACACATCCTAATGCATCTGTGTGTAAATAAATTACTGTATGTTTATACTTATTTTAGTAATAAATAAATAAATAAAGAGATGTATCCCTATGGTATTTGGGTTTACTATATGTTGCAACTTGTATATGTATATGGTATATGTATACATATATTATTTTGGACATATGGTTTATGAGTGATGTTGTGACAAGGATCCCAAATGATGACAATTATTATAATATTTTTTATTATTATTATTTACGCTATGTGCGAACCTCAGTAAAACAAGGAAAATCCGATGTCTGCTGAAGACATCCATCTATATTGAAAGCTCTATATGTTAAATCTTTCTCACTGTAAATCTTTGCCTTATTTTTGCATTGCCAGTTAAATGACATGAATAAAAAAAAGACATTATTCAAGTTGTGAAATGTGGTTTCTCACTCAGTTGAATGACTCTGAATAAATGTTTATGTATTTTCTTTCAATCTTTGTGCTCCTTTTTGTCTGGACCACCAACTCAGCTGTTGATACTGTTATGAAGAAAACTAACTAAAACACTGCATGTGCTAAATGTTTCAATAGCCGTTGAGGTATACACTAACACTTCTTTCTTTCTTTAATAATACCTTGTATTCATTTAATGGCTTATTTAATAAATAAGCAATTTAAACTTGTGTTCATCTACAGCTAGAAGTAAGCCAAATGCACCTATGTTTATATTGGGTTACTTTAATCATTGCAAAATGGATGATGCTCTTCCCAGGTTCCAGCAATATGTTAATATTGGTACAACAAAAAATAAGATACTGGACGAATGTTATGGCAAAATTAAAGATGCATATTCTGTGAAATTCAGACCACGATGCCATTCAGCTAATTTCCGCCTTTAGGTCTGCCCTACCCAAGCTGTTACTAAGTCTGTCAGTGTGTCAGGATGGGAAGAAAGAGGAGCTAAGAGGTTGTTTCCTGGCCACAGATTGGAAAAATGTCTTATTCCAGGATAGTAATATTGATAGTATCACTCAGGCAGTCACAAGGTATATCCTTTTTTTCTGTTGACACTGTGGTTCCAAGCAAGACCATTAAAATATACCCAAATAACAGGTCTTACATTACACCTGAAACCAAACAATGCATGAGACGAAAGAAAGACACTTTCTGGAACAACAACATAAAGCAGCTCAAAAAGAAAGTAAGGGGAAGTTATGCGAAGCAAGAGAACAACACAGCCGATGTGTTAGAGAAGCTTTTTCAACTGAGAACTCAAAAAAGCTGTGGGACGCTGTGAAAGAAATGTCCAATCTGAACTCTGAGAAAGGACGAATGCAAGTATTGAATGAACTGGAAAAAGCTCCATAACTTTTACAAGCAGTATAATTATGTAGCAAGCGGTGCTTTTGAGGAATGTATTAAGAACAACCTCATGAGGAAAAGAGGAAGGCCTAAGAGGAGATTTATGGATATGATGAGAGAGGACAGGCAGGTAGTTGGCGTAACAGAGGAAGATGCGGAGGACAGGAAGAAGTGGAAAGAGATGCTCCGCCGTGGCGACCCCTAACGGGAGTAGCCGAAAGATGATGATGATGATTAAGAACAACCTCATGTCATTCAACAGACAGAATTGTAATCAATCCAGATGCTGTGGCCAAAGTTTTTACAAAGTTACACACTAAGAAGGCCAGTGGGCCTGACAGTGTTTCAGCTTTTCTTCTTAAAACATTTGCTGATGAGTTGAATCCAGTTTGGCGTTCTCTATTCCAGCTCTCTGTTGACACACATACCGTGCCTACAATACTGAAAAAGCCGTCATTATCCCAGTCCCCAAAAAAACCTTGCCCAAAGGACAGTAATGATTTTAAACTGGTAGCATTTAATATCCATAGTGATGAAAGCATTTGAACACATAATGGTAAGGAATCCTGAAAATTCCAGCACTTATTAGTCAAAGCCTGCACTTCTCGCTAAGGCTCACGGTACATAGAGTGGATAAAATCATTATGCTGTTATTCTACAGAGCAGCCATTGAATCCATTATCCGCTATGGTATTACAACACCTGATCAGGTAGAATAATTGGCATGCTGCCCACATCCTCTCTCCAGGACTTTTTTGAAGACACAGTGAGGAGGCAGAGCCTTAAAATCACCACTGATCCAACTCACATCCTTCATAAGGAGTATGAGCTGATGCCTTCAGGCAGGAGATACAAGTTACCAATCTACAAACTGAACATGTACAAATTTTCATTAGTTTTGTTTGGATTCTTTTCAAAATGATGAATATGTAATCCTTAATGTGTCAGAAAATGATGAAAGGTATACACTAACACCCTCTTAGTCATATATGAATAGCCATTAATTATGGTAATAGTCTTAACCCTCTCCCTCTTGTATATGAAGAAAACAATTTCATTGTATTGTAATGGAAATGTGACAAATAAATGAGTACTTTTTCTTCTAATAATGGTACTTGCAGTATAAATAAAGATCATTTACACCTTACACAATCCTGTTTTATTTGTTCACCTGGAATAATAAAGAATGTTTCAAGGACATTTGCATCCATCTGCATATGTACTGTATATACATATATACAGTAAGAAAGAAATAATAGACCGCTGGAAGATTATCAGTTTGGGTAATGGTTTTACTATTTATAGGTATGTGTTTGTTTTATTCCATAAACTACTGACAACATTTCCCCCAAATTCCACATAACAGTTACTTAGAATATTTAATTGCAGAAAATGACAACTGGTCAAAATAACAACTAAAATGCAGTGTTATCAGAACTTGAATGATGCATAGAAATCAGGATTATATTCAATCTTAAACAACACAATACTAATGTTTGAACTTAGAAAGACTTCAGAAATCAGTACTTGGTGGAATAACCCTGATTTTTAATCACAGTTTTCATGCGTCTTGGCTCTCCACCAGTCCTCCATGTTGCTCTTCAGTGACTTTATGCCACTCCTGGTTCAGTCACTTTCCCTCTCTTCTTCCTAGCATTAACTCACACTTCACACATCTGCTCAGTTGGTGGATAGTCACTTCTGCCTGACTTGCAAGTCAGTCTGAATAACACTGTCTGCCAAACGAATCCATGAATTGTAAAAAGAAAAAGAAATAAGCTTCAAGCTGAAAATATCATTAGTGTGGTAGAGGATGCTCACTCTTATGTCTATGACACTAGTAAGATCTTTGAGTATCCACACACCTCCATGCATGTCTCTCACCTCTTCTGCAGAACACACAAACATGACAGCAAACATCCTGTAGAGGGAGACAGAAACATTATTGCACAGAAGAGCTTAAGTTTAAAGCTAATCTAATTTTTTTTTTTTTTATTTCTAATGAACTTTCTGTCTATCACCTTTAAAATACTTAATTAATTCATTTAAAATTGTCTATTAACATTCAGAAAATAAAAACAGCCATTATTATTATTATTATAATTATTGTTGTTGTTGTTGTTGTTGTTGTGGAAATGAGAAGTGGTTTGCAACACTTTTTTTCTGCATTGTTAATTTCAGTGTCATAATGGACACCAGGTTGTTTAATAAGCTCTTTGGCCTGACACGACAGATGAGGGACGTGAGTCTGACGAGATTAGTTTTTGCTGCCATCATGTGGTACACACACTCATTGTGTGAGGCTTCTTCTCCTCAGTGAGCTCAGTAGAAAGTGCTTAATTCTGCTTAATTCAGGTTTCATAGCATTTGTTATGGTTGTGGAACTCTAACAGTTTCATACTGCTTTCAGGTGTCTTAGGGTTTCTGTAGAGTTTAATGAGTGTCAGCTGCAAAGTTAATGTCTATCAGGTAAACAGAAGGAGATGGTGTGGCCTGGGGTAGTGAGTGTAGTGGTTGCAAAAGATGATGCAGAGAGATGTATGTAGAATGATGCGTCGCTCACTCAGGTGCAACACATGTAATTTCAGGGTTCTCTTGGAAATGCGAAAATATAAATTAGGGTTAGAAGCACTCTCTCTTTCATGCACTCTCAAATTAACTCATAACTGTCATGTACTGACTGAATCTAAAATATAAATCATATTTTAAATTCATAGTTTAAACACATGATTTGTGGGTTTGTTCACAAAGACATGTGGAATTGGGGTAACTGGCTTGAGCCCCTGTTATTCGCAGTACTAGAGTTCCCGCAAGCCTCCACAGCTTTAATAACAGTAATAATAATAATAAAAGGGAAGTCTTTCCCTTTTCTTCCGTGTATTGTTCCCAACCGTACAAATACACTCACAAAAGTGTTCTTTCTCTCTTGTAAACACATGTACAATCTCTAAGTCTTTATCAACCTCTGCCCACACTACCGCAGGCCATATAAGCTCCTTTTGTTTACATGATAGACGTTAACCTTGCAACTGACGCTCATTTAACTCTACAGGAAGCCTAAGCCGGCTGAAAGAAATATAAAACTACATTATACAGTTCCACATCAATAACAAACATTATGAATGCTGACTTAAGCAGAATTAAGCCCTTTAACTGAGGTCACTGAGGAGAAGAAGCCTCACGCAGTGAGTGTGTGTACAAGGAAAAACTAATCAGTAAACACACACACGTGCAAAAAGACTTGTTCTGTCATATCCGTCTTCTTCCATGTTAAGAAATATGAGTCAGGGAACACATGCACTAGAAGCATATCTCTTGTGCCTGTGCACACACTCATGCACACACACACACATTCAGACACACACTTACAATAGCAGACTTGTTCTTTCTGGTCTGTTGTCTGCCTTGTCAGACCACAGAGATTAAACAGCAAGGTATTCATTATAACATTGGGTTTTTAACTGCAGAAATGTGACCAACGATTTTACGATAATAATAATAATAATAATAATAATAATAATAAATTTTCTGAATGTTAACATTGAATTAACTGAATTTTAATTGAATTAAGTGTTGGAAAGTTTATAGACAGAAAAGTCATTAGGAATCACCAAAAAAAAATGCCACAGTCACAAAATCAACACCACAATCAGCATGAAAGTTTCACATACACTGGGGTTACTTTTCCCAAACTGCAGTCATTTGTCTTTCTCTATGAAAAAGAACGTAATCAAAAGACCTTTCTTAAGGCCTTTACTAAAGGCTGTCTTCTACCGGGAGGGATCCCGGATGCGCAACAAATTGTAGGTGCTACAGAGATCCAGTTTGGTGAATACCTTGGCTGCACATGGTTGTTCGAGAGCTGATGGCACAGGGGTAAAAGGTACTTGATGGTAACCTGGTTTATCCTGTGATAGTTGATACTTCGCCTGAGACCACCTCCCCTTTTCTCCACAAAGAAAAACCCAGCAGAAGCAGGTGACATGGAGGGATGAATGTAGTCCTGTTGGAGAGCCTCCTGCACATATTCCTCTATAGCCCATTGTTCTGTGAGGGAAGGAGGATAAAATTTGATTGTTCGGAGGAGAGGTGCTTGAAAGTAAGTTAATGGCACAGCCATACAGTCTGTGAGGTGGTAACCCACTGGCCTTGACTTTACTGAATACCTCTTGCATCGGCAATAGTGGTCTCAGGGCTCTTGATGGTCATGGATGCACTGGGGTACATGGTAGTTGTAGGCAGCAGGATATGCATGATTCTGACCACATGGTAATTTCTGTGCCATGCCTGGATATCTGTGGGTCATGGAGCTGCATCCATTGAAATTCCAGGATGATAGGTTGGCTGTTAGTGACAGTGACAAGGAAGGAGTTGAATTCCTGGTGAACAGCACTGACTTGGAGTCGAAGAGGCTTAGTGCATTGGGTGATTGTGCCTTTGCTGATGAGGCCCCCATGAATAGTTCTGATGCATAGTGGATGTTGAAGAAGGTTGCGTGGGTAGCTTGAGACGTAACACAGTGTCTTGATCTATGAAGGTTACGGTGGCTTCAGAGTCGATCAGAGCTGAAAGGACATAAACATTCTCGGAGTACTTTATCTGAACCTTCCAGGCAAAATGCTGATGAGAATGAAGTTTAGAGGGACTCACCACAGGGGTGTGAAGGGGATTTACTGGTCCCTTGGGTTATACCTCATTCATCGCATGGGGCAGAGGTGTACAGGGTGCCCCGGCTCGCCGCAGTAGCAACACAACTGTTCCCCTCGTCTCCTCTCTTCCTCAGCAGGACTCAGCTTGGTGCAGGAGAGCTGCATGGGCTCATACATCAATCAAGGAGTCCAAAGAGACACTGTCATCATGGCAGGCTATTTCAGTGAGTACTTTGGTGCGGAGTCCTCATCGGAAGGCGCCTTTTGGCCCGGGCTCATTCCAGCCTCTGCCAGTGGCAAGGATGTGGAACTGTAGTGTCTGTGTAATGGCGTTGGTGAGCTTGGTAACATGCTCGTCTAGCTCCTGAAGACACTGGTGCTGCTCCCTGAGCAGCTGTCCCTCTGCCGCAGCAGCAGAGAGCCTGGGAGACTCCTCTGTTACATGGAACCAGACAGAAAGTCAAGGGTAATCCAAACTAGGCAGAGATCAGAACCAGGCAAAACAGAGCCTAGCCAAGAAGCTTGGTCAAAGTAGCAAAACAAAGTCAAACACCAGAGTATCATGAGCATAAACAAAGGCTTGGTATGAACTAAACATAGATCAATCGTTTGCAGTGAGTTAACGAAACAAAAGTCCTTAAGTAGCGTGAACATGATTCAGAACAGGAGAAACCAATCAGTAGTCTGGAGACTTTGAGAGGGAAAGTGCAGAAGGGTGCGAGGAGGTGAAGTCCTCAGCGGTTACATTTGTCAGCCACTGAGACTGCTGGGACGTGGAGTTTGTGACAATTATTATAATTATTATTATTATTATTATTATTATTATGCACTAAAACATAATGGGCAGCACAGACTATAAGACACAAAAACACCAATTCTTTTTCTCATAGAAGTCCCCTGTTACTCAGAGAAACAAAGAAATGTGCTTCAGCCTGATTGTGGTGCTAAATGCAGCTGTTGCCACAATGCATACCATTATCTAAAATGTCTTTATCACTGGAACTAAGTCAAATGAGGTATATCCCAAACTTTCTAATGGAGGGTGCTATTCATACTTTTACATTTAAAAACAAGCACATGTTTTGTACAATAAGGTGTACAGTGAATAACTTTGTTAGCATGATTCATTACTTTAAACTATAATTATTTGCCTTTTAGACCATTTAGCCCTCTTCAATTTACTTGATAACACTTTGCATCATATGTAAAATCTATGATATAGACATAAAATACTCATAAACTAATAAGTCACTGAGAAATACTGAATTGAATCATTTGCTCATTAATTACAGTGCAATGCCAAACCATTACACTGTATTGACAAAAGGTTTGATCCCTTTCAGTGAGGATATAAGAGGAGCAGTTATGATGTTTAATCTACTAATAAGCCTCATATAAAAATGTACATTCTTCTCCTCTGAAGAAGAGCTGGATCTCTGCAGGTATCTGCACGACCTTCTTAACATGATTTTCAAGAGATAGAGAATAAATCAAGATGTTTTCAATGTATATGCAATAACAAATTGTCCTAGAATATCCCTGAGAATTTTGTTTACAAATGCTGAGAACACACAGGGGGCATTGGCCAGTCCATATATCATTACAATATATTCATAGTGGCCGAGCCATTTGTTAGGAATAAACACCTTTACAAAAGTTGAAATGTCCTTTCAACATTTAAGCACTTAATGGGGTAAAGCAGATGATAGTTTTTGCATTAGTCATATAAGTGTCCTCACATTCTTCAGTCAATGTCATGCTTAAACAAGTTTGAGCCCTTTAGTTACAGTGAAGCAAAACCTTAATGGTACATCAAAGACATTCTAAACAATCGTGTGCTTTGGGTGTCCACATACTTTTGGGCAGATGGTGTATATTTTCAGCCTTGTTGTCCTTCCCTTTTCATACCTGTATCTTTCTCAACCCTATAAATACATACAAAAATGTTCTGCCTCTCTTTCCTGTAGATACATCTGCCATCTTTTTCAAGCTCTGCACATACTACCCCAGGTCACGTCAACTCCTTCTGTCTACCTGATCGACATCGGACACTTATTAAACTCAGGAACCCTAAGTCATCTGAAAGGTCACTAAGGGGGAAAGACTCACACGAAGAGTGTGTGAGGCCACATGATGGCAGCAAAAACTAACCTAGCTGAGGTAGTTGGTAAACCTGAGCTTCTTTCACAACAGACAGTAGCCCCAGAAAGTATTTGGACAGTTACGCCTCACTTACAAAGAAAAGCAGAAGTGTCTATGTGTTACATATACATTTACAGAAAAGAGAAATTCTTTTCTTCACAAATCCAAGCTTCTTAGCAAGTTAAAGTCAGAGCAGAGCCTCATGATATGGGGCAGATGGGGGATTTGCTCAAGGGCACAACAGTGTTAGATCGGTGGTGACCTTCAGATCACACAAAACCCAGCTAAGTGGCAAAATGTAGATTGTCATCCATTATACACACACACACACACACACACACGTATATCCAGCACCTTCGTTCATGGCTGCTGAGGACTCCATCTCCCAGCACACACACACCTCACCATTCCCAGTCACCTGACTTGTTCCACCTGTTCGCGTTTATATCAGCACCTTATTTCAAGACTTTATCTTTCCCCTTTTTCTTTGCAAAATATATGCTTCGTGTTTTGTTTTCCAAATGTTACCAAGCCTTTTGATCACTGCCTTGATTTCCTGGTATTTGACTTCATGTTTGTTTCTGGTTTTTGCTATTGCTACAGTCTCTGATATTCTGTTTGTGCCTTGCCTGACCATTGCCTGTTTTTGGATAGTGATTATTGACCAGTGTTTTGGATCTATTTGCCCTGCCACCTGAATAAACACTCTACCGCATTTACATGCATCTGCAGCCTGTTTCCGTGACACACTGTTAATCCGTAGTTAGGCTAATATTATAAATGACACATCTGTAAGTTTTTAACAAAGGTCTAGCTTCATCTGTTTGCACAAAGAAGGCTACTCTATTCATCAGATCAGCGAAATGTGTTTAAAAAAAGTTCAAAAATGAAGGTGAATGAAAACAGACAATGTACAGGCTGACCCAAAAAGACCAGGGGCAGGATAATTCTGTGTAAACAGTCGATCAACAGCAGCAATGATCGCTTCAGACATCAATGAGGATTACTAGATACAACTAAGTGCACAAACTATTCGAAACGGGATCAATAAGAATCGAGATTACAATGAGAGAGTACTCTGAATCTGAAATCAACACAGGGTCAGAATTACACATGCAGGGTCAAAAATATACATACACCAACTTAGATTATTAATTCAGTTCTTCTCAAACTGCCAAAATGTCTTTTGACATGCCTAGGAAAAGGACTCTTAACTTCCTGTTAGTGATCATGACTGACTACAGCTAGTAGCGCCTCTGTGCCAAGATTTTAAAAGGGTTTTGAAAAAAAAGGCAAAAACCCAAAATAATTTACAACTTTTGCACCAAATGCTTGGTTTTGTTTTAAAAAAAAAAAAAAGATTTATATTGTACAATCATTCTGCCACAGAAAAAGAACAGCAGTCATTGAAAGCCCATTGTTGCATTTATATCCATGATGATATTCATGTCTATGTATGTAAAATTTGATTTTATTTGATATATATATATATATATATATCAAATAAAGCATGGTGGTCCGTTAGCTTCTTTATGGAAGAGGGCTTCCTTCACACTTCCAATACTTCCTAATACTTCAGAATGGAAGTATTAATAGGCCTGGATATTTTCACCAGCCTGCGCTGATCACCAAAACCAATATGAGACAAAAAAACAGCAGCATGTATTGCAGATAGGTAATCGACCATTTGATGCACTAAAATATTGAATTCCGTAAGATTGATGAATAATATAGACACTTTGGTTTGCGTTCGATTACTGCATTTTAATGACATTTTAGGGGCAGCTGGGCTTCCCATGTTCCCATTTAAAGCAATCACTAGACTAGCACAAGCCCTGCTAAGAAGCATTCATCTGTCACAAAAGCACTTTTCCACCAAAGAAAGTGAAATTTTAAATAAAATCTCACATCTAGAAGCTTAGTAATGAATTCAGAATAAATAAAACGGTGCAACATTTAGAAGGAAACTCAAGGTGCTTCAGTTTGAAATGCTTTCGGAGTACACAAAGGTGACTTTTCTGTCCAGGTAGATTGGAAACCAGTCATTTCAGTCAATAGTTCAAGGCTGTGAACATGGAACATCTCAGCTGGGCATTTTCCTGATCATGTACACTAGTGGGCACCAAAGACCAAAAAGTGCTGCTGTGCATGTCTCAACGTTACATCAATGATTTACCATTATTTATAGACATATTAAACAAACATTCAAATGAATAAATAATCTGCCTAACCTACCTAAAACAGCTAGAGTGAGCAATCCTAGCTGTATGAAGAGAAAAGACTCAGCTTAGTCCTACATTTCGAGGCAGATTTGATCACACCTGTCATTTACCGTGTTATTAATGCTTGCAAAGGATTGCAGTATAGTTTTATCTGGTATTTGTGTGTATTTTAAAGGTAAACATGTTGGTATGGAGCGTTTGCGAGGATTAATATTAATGTCCAAACTCATTTTTACCACAATATTTCGTTCAGAAAGTTACACAGATACTGGGCAAATCTTAAATTTGATTTCGAGCAAGTCTCTGAGAGTAGAGAAGAAGACACCTTGTGTGGTTACGTTGTTTTAATGGATATGTAATGGATACAACATGGAATGTAACGTGTTTCAATTCCAACGGAAATGGAACGTATTTGAAAAACAAAAAGTGCACGCACGCGGATTCTTTTTAAACTTCTTTTTAACGAGCGTTTTGCTCAGGGAATGAGAAGGAAGGGGCGGGGCAAATGGATGGGGGGGGGGGGGGGGGGTTGACCGTCTCCATCCATCCGCGCGCGAGTGCGCGCGCCGATTGAAATGGTGCGTTTTGCTGCGGGCGCGTTTTGAGGGCGCTCGCGACGGCGCTTTTCCATGATAGACGTCATTTGGTCTTAATGGCCTACAGGAAATTTTGGCGTTACAGTTTCGAGACATGAGAGAGAGAGAGAGAGAGAGAGACTGAGGGAAATCGCCGCATGAACCAATATTCAAGGATATAGCTTCATATTCATATAAAAAAAAAATCCTCTTTTCCTTTATAACCACTTTATCAACAAGTTTCGTTCTACTTAAGAGTGAGGGGGTGGAAAAGAGAGCAGTGTCCTGATTTTACTCATTCTGGGGGGGGGTTTGCCTCGCTGCAACACCGCCTGAGGGAAATCTTACATCAGACTGTTGTTTTTTTTTTTTCCCCAACTCTTAAAGTCCCTTTCAGCTGAATTCCTACTTTGACGGGAAAATGAACCCAAAACGCTAATGGCTGTGAATAGCCAGAAGAGGGAGAACATCACGGTTTCGCCTTTAAAAGAAAAAAAAAAAAAAGCTCTTTAGCTTGGCTTGAGCTAATTGGAGCCATAATCCTCATCCCCAAAGGCTACTGAGCGCAGCCTGGAGCGAGACATTTCTTCTTCTTCTCTTTTCCCGAGCTCTGCTGTTATTTGTTATTTAGCCTAGCAGACGGGTTATTGGCTTTCTTCTTCCTCGCCATATAAGCGACCCGGACATTTTATAGCCTCTCTCTCTCTCTCTATATATATATATATTTTTTCCTGTATCCGAAAGCACAAAACGCAGGACGACGGAACGATAAAGTTACCAGGACATACGAAGATACTACAAAAAAAAAAACCCCGGAGAGCCAGAAATTTCTCTTTCAAGGTAAGAGAGGTTAGCGACGCTTTCCTGTTAAAGTCAACAGTTCAGCCCTGGTGGGAAGAATTCAAGGACTAAACGTCCAAAACCTGCTGCTATGGAGAGAATAGTGCGAATATAAGTGGCGTAGGGTTCAATTTTGGCATACTATTTAGTGCAGTAGTGCGCGTTTTGAACGTCCTCTATTGACATACTGTTTAGTGCGCTAGCTAGTATGCGGGTTTGGACGTAACCAAGGCAACGCCGGCTTATAGATCTTTAAAGCCACAGAGTGCTGCTGATCGATCTATCGGGCGCTGATACACCGGTTTTTAATGCGGTTTGGGTGCTTATTTTTTCAAGCTCGGATACTTTATTCATCTTTCCTCGATCCGCCGTTGTGTATAACCGTATATAAAAAGAATTTATCGATAAAGGGAAACCAGTCGAGCCGGTTTTTCTGCGGACTACGATGTTCGAGACGGTAGGATTCATTTAAACCTTGAATGAAATGTTTACTTCCTGATATGTAGCTAATAACTGTCCAGTTCATCTGAGTGACATTTTCATTGTGTACATTTGCTGTAGCCTTATTATTATTATTATTATTATTATTATTATTATTATTATTATTATTATTATTACTATTAAGGCGAGAAAGGCTATATTCTATTCTGTTATTAATTTATCACCCATCTGTGTGTCACTGAGCATTTTTGTTAAAAACATATAGCTACAGTGCTGTGCAAAGGTCTTTGATATTTATTTGATGAATCCTGCGTTATCGAGTCAGTACAAAACATTTTAGCCTCCCAAACGCTACCAAAAACATTTTCCGATGTGAATAATGTTTGTACGTGAGTAAAGGAAGCAGAATATTACATAAAAGACTATCTTTTCATAACCATAATGAAGTCTTCTGGGTTTTGCTGCAAGAAATAACGGTGTGACGGTCAGAAAGGCTGCGGCAGATTCTCCAGGACGCCCAGCGAAACTTCCAGCTCGTCTCCTTATCCAGCTGCCCGGGATCACTATTAAAAAAAAAGCAAAGGGTCGTCACACCAGATATCGACTTTGTTTAGGGCAAAATAGGAAAGATTTCTTTGCCCAAAGACTTTTGCACACTACTGTATATATATACAGGTCAATTAGAAGGAGGTGATACTGTTTCTAAGTTGACTAAGACTCCGATATGAATCATTTTTCAAGCTGGTGTTGAATAAGACTGACTGCTGGTGAAGCCAGGTGGACTTTACGGTCACTCGGAGACTTCAGTCCTGTCGTGTGTTACTGGTCTGCACGAAACACCTACTTTTATTTAAATTCATCCAGACACATGCTATTATTCTTCACTGGATTATTATTATTATTATTTTTTTTTTTACGATTTCTATTTGTGTAATCCAGCTTTTATAGTGCATCACATATACGCCACTCCTCCCATTTGTATAGGAGAGAGTGAGAGGGAGCGAGAGTGCGCAGTCGTCCGGCATTAGCGTCAGGGTTTTTGGTTACAATCCCCCCGCAGCTATAAGGAGAAGTAGGATAGCTGAATAAACCTTATGTCTTAAGTCCTCTTTTTTTTTTTTTAGCTTGTTTTTTTTATTTATTTTCTCTTTCATCACAGAGATCTGAACGTCCCGTCTAGGCTGTGAATTAAATTGCTGAAGGCTGCGTGCCCAGAGCACGCAGGCAACACCCTGGAAAACTGGCCTTTTTCTAGCAAAAACACATGGAAGAACTTGCTGCTTACAATCCACAACGGTACACTTTACCTCACTGCTTAAATTCCCAGCGTGTCGAAGGCTTGACTTCGCATGAAGTTAGAAGTGACTCAGATTATATGTTAAGTCTATAACTGTAAAGGCATCCTGCTGTGATTCCACTGATTAGTATTGACCGACGGAATACACGTCTAGTAAGTGTTTGTCTCAGAGGCTCTGTTAAACGTGTTCGATGAAATACAATACTCTTACGTCTGACGTTGTGCTGAACACGTGAGGGAGTCAAATGAAAATCTTCACTGTGTTCATTCATCTCCGAGATGATTAACGGAAACGTTCCGGTTGCTAATTTACGTCGCACTTTGAAGCTTTCCGTTTCACTCGTACATTGATTCGACCCATCAGCAAAACTCCAGACTGCTGTGCCCTGACCGCACAGGCCCACAGTCGGGCTTCGCCGGATTAAAATGACCTCCATCTAGAAGTGCCTCGAGGCTGTGCGCAGCGCCGAATGGGACAACTGTACACAACCCACAACCGCAGTGCTGCATTATAGTTTAGAGATGTGACAGCGGACACGTCCCATGTCTTTGCCCTGGGGGCTGGACGATACACATAACTCATGATCCGCTTTGTATCCCAGATTCGCGATCATGGTTTCGGTTCAGCCGTTTCCTTATTAAACTCTGTCTGGGGCAAAATTGACACAGAAGATTCCGTTACAAAGCACAGACAGTTAACCCAAAGTGAAACACACATTCTGGGGCATTAATAGGGCATTATGTAAAGGTAATACTGCTGTATGGGGCGTGAAAACAGTTACACAGTTTGGGCAGGTGTTGTTCAGAAAGCGAACTGAGGATGACGAGCTGAACGCTGTAGTGTTCCCGAGACGTGTCCCAGTGATGGATCTAAGAGCGAGCGAACGTTGTCAACATTCCGAGAATCAGCATCAGATCGACACGCTGCGACCGTGACATTGTCTGCCAACGTCTTTAGCCTTTTCTATGGTATCAGTGAGTCAAGGGGATTGAACTTGCGCCCCGATCCACTGATCCAAGGAGCTTCGTTCCGCCTCGACGTCCCTCTGCTTACTGATTAGCAGAAAACGTATGTCAGAAGGTGCTTGTGAACACGGGGTGGGATGCACACGCAACGCTGCTCCCCCTCCTCCCTTCTCAAAATCCTCAGATTGGTTGCAGAGAGCGTCTGAGCCTATCACGTCTGCCACCTAGCACGCGACCTTTAATTAGGAACTCGTAAGCTTTTCTCTTTGCCTCTGTGTCTCTTTCCCCCAGAGGCAAACACCTTAGCGTCCGTGTCTCCGCATCGCTAATAAACATGTTCCCGTTCCGCCCCCGGGCTGCGCCGGTGAAAAGACGACACAAACACACTTAATTAGAGCCTTGGCAATCATTTGTAAGCTAAATACGCGGCGGGGCAGATGAGGAAGCGAGCTGATAAAGGGCTAGGAAGACGGAAAAGCTGCGAGATCCTAACGTGCCACACTGAGAGTGCTTTCTATGGCTTTCCCGTTTGTCTGTTTCCAGGAAGGAAGAAGCATGTCGCGCTTGTCTCTGACCCGCTCGCCGGTCTCTCCCCTGGCAGCGCAGGGCATCCCGCTGCCCGCCCAGCTCACCAAAGCCAACGCTCCCGTGCACATCGACGTGGGGGGGCACATGTACACGAGCAGCTTGGCCACGCTCACCAAGTACCCTGACTCCAGGTAAGACCTTCAGTCTACTCGGCTTTGCATTATTTTATCCTCCTGCTCCTCTGCGTTGCTATTTTATACTGTGTATTTCCAAACACTCTGCTGTATCAGATAGATAAATGATTCACGCGTTATCACGGTGTCGTGTACAATAAATACACTCTGTTCCGTGTACACTGAAAAACCCTGTTTTATTTGTTGTACTGGAACAGCTACATGGCTGTACACACTGAGTGCTCTTCCTGTCTTAGATGTGATCCTTGAGGCACGCCGTTTCATCCCGTCGTATATGCATGGGACGACAAAAAATCGATTTGACTCGATCCTTCTCATTACGCATGCCAAGTGGTGTACGGTAATTACTGCCAACAAACACTCGCACCGGAGCTCCGGCGCTCTCCCGCGCACCTCATTATGCGTGGCACAAAGCCATGCCAATTACACTGCTATACATAGATATAGCAGATATGCGACCGGAAGGTCTTCTGAACTGAAATTATTGACTGTAATGAGATGCACGTTATCAGCCGAGACTTCGGTCCTCGCGTAAAAGTGTTTAGCGACACGGGGAGAACGTCTCAAACATTTCATGTGTCTTCAGCCTTATTTTTCTTGCAATGTATCTGCGCCGCGTATATATGAAGCCTTTCCATTGTTTACGCAGTTTGGAAAAAAAAAGCAAACGAAAGCGAGAACTTTCTCACGCCGACGGGGAGATGAAATTTACACTTCTTCCACAACCCCGCCTGTCTGCCGAAGACCGTACGAGAGAGGACGGACACGTGGAAGCCAGCATTCACGATAGAAACTATTCGGATTAGATAATGCAGTATAAATATGTAAATAAGATGAAACAGAGTTAGAGTAGCAGCTGTTACCGGCTCTCCACATCTGTAAGCGGGGAGATTAATTCCAGCTGCTGGAAAGCAGAGGTGGAAAATTCGAGCAGGATAACTTTGTAGAAAGAGGCTGACAAAGTTTTTTTACGAGGCGGACGTCAACGTGGAACCAGCGTTTCCTTCGCTGCTGTCAAGCTGGTTTAGGAAATCAAATGACGCTTCATTTGTACTCCTGAGGAATAACGCCGAAGGCTGGTTTTATCTAGCCACGTTTCATTTTTATTTATTACCTTTCCCTTGTCGGGTGTTTGTGTTCCCAGTCATGGACTAAATCGCAGGTTTTATTAAGAAAAAGCACTTTCACCGAATCCGAGTCTTAACGTGTTAACGTGCATTTGCTCATTATTAATTGTGACATTTCCGTTGCTTAGGCTTTGACTGAAACGTTGTAACTAACCACGTGCGCCACTTCGAGTTAACGACGCGTACTAGGCAGTTATAACTAATACGCCATGATAAGGAATTTACAATCATAAACTTTGACTTTGCTGTGGATACATCATTTCTGTTTGTGTCACGTTCACGCTCAAACGCCACCACGTGTAACCGCTCCCGCTCGCGCAGCCTCGCTCTGGCACACAGGCGGTTAAAGAAAGCGCCGACGGGCCGGGCGACAGCTAAGAACAAGGTTAAAGGACTTTTAAGCTGATGATGTCTTTTAATAGATTGATCTGTTAATAATGCAGTGAGGGAAGAGAAAGTTAGTGCAGTAAGTAATGGGGCGGCATCCGTCTTGCTCTCTCGCGGCCGCGTGAAGAGACAGAGGCCATGAAACATTGATGGAGAGCGCCGGAAGGGTCGGGCCTCGCGCTTCTGACATGCATCAGTTACACGCAACAGACAGGAGCTTAAAGAGAATCAGCGCTAATGAACATGAGGCGCCGCTCAGCGCAGCACGGCCACGTGGGTATTCAGCCAATTAGTCTCTCTGGGGAGAAAAGTTTGATCTAAGATCTGAGGTTGAATTGGCATCGCTAGCCGAAGAAGTTTGGGGTCGAAAGCAGGTGGATTATACTCTGATAATAATCTTAACATCGTTACCGTGATCACTTTACAATACCGTAACTATCTTGTGTTGCAGTGAGGAAGAAAGAAAGGCCGTGCTGTAACAACGGTCCTTATTTCTGGAAGGAAGGAAGGAAGCAAGGACGTATCCTATAGTTCTGGCGAGAAGAGATTAATGCAGCTAAAAATGATGGCCAATAAGGAGAAGCCCACTTCTGGCCATTTTCTAAATCTAGTCCCAGAAACATCTAGCCAGTAATGCGTCTCAATAATGTCGCAATGTATTTCGCTCTCTGTATCGCATGTCTTCTTGAATAGGAAAGTCTGAATGTTGATTGAGTAGCTGACTGTAGAACTCGCGTGCGTATCACCTGCCTGAACGACGCCCCGGAAAAGAAGGCTGTATCCATTAAGCTCAGGAGAAAAGTCACGGCTCGTACAGGGAACCCGAGCTGAATCCGGTGATCACGTGGGGAGATTTAATAAATCACCAGGGGGTCGTGAGCACGTCAGCGGAGGTCGTGCGGATGTTTTCCAACATCGTCAATCAGCTAGATGTAAACTGCACACATTGTTCCAACTCTGGTTAAATATGTGTACTAGCTTAGGGAGAAGTCAGCATCACGGGAGCAGTAGGTTAACTCACACCTCCATTTCCATTCAAATAGTTTTTAGAAATGAGAAAAATATGCACATTTTTAATTCATTGTTAACATATTTTACATAAGCATGAGCTGGTGATCTGGCTCCCAGTAAGCAATAGCAAACCTACGTGATTAATCTTTTTACTTATTGGTAAGAAAAAAGTCTGAAAAATGATTTGATCTGAATTTTTTTTTAAACAACCCTGAAAACATAGGTCAGAAGTAGAAAGTGTTTATTACAGTGATGGAGTGTGTTTACATACACACTGTTATAGTACTCATCATTAGGCATTTGGATTTTAGCCCAATAATCCTAATTTTTATATATATGTGTGTGTGTGTGTGTGTGTGTGTGTGTGTGTGTGTGTGTGTGTGTGTGTGTGTGTGTGTGTGTGT
>JAQQZR010000037.1:3323554-3337688 GCA_030068235.1 Notoglanidium macrostoma | reverse complement strand
TGTGTGTGTGTGTGTGTGTGTGTGTGTGTGTGTGTGTGTGTGTGTGTGTGTGTGTGTGTGTGTGTGTGTGTTGAGGGAGCAGCCCACACTGTTGTCTTTCCCAAACAGCGCAAGAGAGTCAATGCACACACACACACACACACACACACACACACACACATGGATACGTACTGTATGTTCACCCAAATCTCTTCATCTCTCACACCAGATCACTGCCCTCACCGTGTCGTGCATCTCTCTGTCTCGCTCTCTCTCTCTCTCTCACACACACACAGACGCTCTCTCAGAGGCAGCTCAGTGTCACTAACGACAGAAAAAAAAAAGCCAGAAGAGAATCCCATCCTCTCAGATACTCAGGGCAGAAGGGGCTGTGTTAGTAAGAGGAAGTGAAAGAGAGAGATACACGGAAAGTAAGATGCATAGACATGTACACAGACAGACAGCAAACAAGTAAAAGAGAGAGAGAGAGAGAGAGAGAGAGCAAAGCGTGGAGACAGAGAGAGGGAGGGAAGGGAAAGGAAAGGAAAGAAAAACAGGCAGCATTTTAATTGCTTTTTAAAAAAAAGTGGAGATGAAAAACAGAGTTGGCCCGGAGGCGCATGGTGAAATTCTAGCTGGAAGAATTGCAAGAGCATATGAGAAAGGAAGACCTGAGGCACAACAGGGAGATGAGTATTGGTTTTTTATAAAGCATTTTGCATCGATTTCCAGAGGAGGGCATAAAAGAAGGGACAGGGAAAGAGCAAGAGAGACAGCGGCAGTGAAGGAAGGAAAGAGGGATCGAGAGGGCGAGGTGTACGCATACAAAGACACAAGCAAAGGCCAGCTCCTGCAGAGAGATTGTCTAGTCAGACGCAAAGATAAAGAGGAAACGTATACACCTGTGCAAGTCATTCCTCAGCCTCCCTTCAGCTTACAGCGTTATAAGACTCTGGAGTGTAAGCTAACAGCAGCCTCCCTTAACATGCACATCATATCTATGTGTGTACTGATATATAGATATATATATATATTTATACACACCCCTGGGCAAAAAAAAAATTGTAATGATCTCAGTAGGCAGGAATTAGCAAAATTCAACAAATAGATCAAGTAAGTTAGTATGGGACAACTTTTCCGTTTCAGTACCTTAAATGTTTAAGCCTTGTGGGTTAAACTTGAGGACAGCCTTTTACAGAAAGAGCAGTCAGTGTTGTTCCACTCAATGCTTTCAAATAGAAGAGATTTTGGAAAACTTTGCACATGTGTTAGATTGAATTTCATATTACACTTAAATCTTTTCAAGATTTTTTTATTTTTGTGTACATGAAAACCATGTAAGTGCGTGTGTGTGTTTTTTAATAGAGGGTGTGTAGTGACCCTAACAATATTCAAAACTATGGCACTAGATTCACACTGAAATCTTCATGATATTATGAATTCAGTCCTGGTCGGGGTCACAGTGGATGCCGAACACTGGGCGTGAGACAGAACTACACCCCAAACGGATGCCAGTTCCCGGCTGTGCAACATGCACACACCAATTGGTACCCAGGGGCAAATCGGTACAGCCACCTGCCATGTTTTCGAGAGGCGGGAAGAAACCGGAGGACACGGAGAGAATCCGCACAGACGCTAGAAGAGACAGTAACCTGAACTCGGGATTAAACCAGCGACCCCGGAGCTGGGGGGATATGTATTCTCAGTTAACGTCTGTAAAATCTAATTATTCACAAAGAAGGAGGAAAAATGCAGCAAGCAGTAGAATAAATATGCAATAAATAATGAGCAAGAGTAAATTTGGCCCATGCAATGAAAGCACACGTGTGCTACTCTGAGAATGGCAAGCTAGGACATGGCTTATTGCAGTGCTGATATTATACTGTATCATCACATCAATCAGGTCTAAGTCATAGAAAGTACCAGTGAAGGGGATACCCACAGTACTCTCAATGAATGCGTCCTTACACATCACTCATTGCAATATTGAGTACATGCAGCACTAAGGGCTCTATCTAAATATGTACATACAGTAGTGCACACTCTGTCCCCAAGATCCCTAGCTAATACGCATGTACACTGTGCAAAATAAAAAGTGCCTGAGTGGGGTTTTCTCTCTGTGTGTGTGTGTGTGTGTGTGATCTGCACAATAGGCTTGCTGTATCTCTTACTGGCTTCAAAATCTTGCCTTGTCAGCTGTGTGTGTGTGTGGGGGGGGGGGGTACCTTTAAAATAAGGTCACTACTCATCTTGTGTTGTTAAAGCTGCTGAATTGGACAGATACTCCTTGTAGTGCGATTCCTCCCACACCCGCCGAGCGTTAAAGCGAGAGAGACAGACTGTAATAGAAATTCAATTCCATTCATCTCGGAGCTTTAGGCTTCAGCACAAACACACCTGTGTGCATTGACTCTCCCGTTGATGTCTTTGTTCCCTCTTTTCTCTCCCGCTACTCCGTTTAGCCTCATAACAAGCTATGACAGGCACTCGCACGGGAAGAGCTCCAACTCCCCCGTGATTCCCTTTGAAATCAGCTGACCAGGCCGAGATCCCATCAGCGCGGCGATAACACCGGCTCCACTGACAGGAGAGGTTTCAGACAGGAAGTCAGGCAGGAAGCGGACTCATCTCAAATTTAGTACTTGGCATTAAGATTCCATTAAACGCAATCAGGGCTGTAATAAACCGTTTTCAAATGTCTGGCATGATGAACTCTTTCCCCCGAAGAGCACGCACAGCGAGGGTGATGAAGGAGGCAAAGAAGAGCCCACATGATCACAGATATGTTATTGCTGATTAGTCTTGGGGTTTGACAGAAAGCTGTGTGGAAATATTGCATGGACAAAGCCCTTTCTGTGAGAAACCCACAAAATGGAAGTCCTGATTTATAATCGGAATTGCACGTTACGGTTCGATGTAACCAAAATCAAACTTCTTTGGCTAGGAACTGAATGGGCCGGCATGTTTGGCAAGAATGCAGTTATTAATCATTGGAACTGTTTTAAGGCTTGCGGTCCCGAAACTCTTCTGGAGATCATCATGAATTCCTTTAAGCATAAATTCCCTTATGACCGCAGCGTCCAGCGGCCAAATATTAATTGTGGGGTGCCAATAATTTTGAAAACATGCATGCAGAAAACATGCATGCAGATATAAACCTGTGTTAAAGGAACACCCCTGAGTGTACGAGTGTAAGTAGGTGGTATTCACCGGCAATAATTAATAGTGATAGTTTACAGAACGCAGCCATGACATATCTATCGAAAGTGCCATTAGTCTGTGTGTTAGCGTGTAGCATATATTTGCATGACTCATTTCACTGACATCTCAGTAGTGAAACGGTAAACCTGCCCTCCTGCCAGACCCTCTTTTCCTCTGCCAGGGAATGCAGCATTGTCTCATTCTCCACAACAACAACAACAAAAAAAAAAAAAAATGGAGAAATACTTCAAACTCGTCTCTCCGCTGCGGAATTCTGCCTTGAGCCTCTCCTTTCAACCCGGAGTGCTAATACGCTTCTGGCTCGCCGCTAATAAAATGGAAAAATAAATGGTAATTGTTTCATGCATTTGAAGGAGGCCAGCCTTACTCCATTAACTGTGTTTTCCTGTGTGTGTGTGTGTGTGTGTGTGTCTGCGTGCGTACGTTTTCATTTCCAGAATCAGTCGTCTCTTTAACGGCACCGAGCCCATCGTGCTGGACAGTCTGAAGCAGCACTATTTCATCGACAGGGACGGAGAGATTTTCCGTTACATCCTCAGCTTCCTCAGGACCTGCAAGCTGCTGCTGCCTGAAGACTTTAAGGTAAAAAAAACTGAACTCTATGTTTAGGCAGAGATTTTTTACAGATATACTATACACAGTGTTAATAGTGAGTAGGCCTACGAATGGGCTAAAAGTAAAAAATGTCCTATATAGAAGTTTTACAGATCGCCCGTCCAATGAAACGGTTCCACTCACCCGATATTTTCACTCTTGACAATGCTGCTCTGCGTTTTTAATCACTTTCTGATTTCCATGATCATTTGAATGATTTGTAAGTATAGTTGTCGTAGGCCTGTTGAATCTTGAATCTTGAAATGTTGAATCTGGGCCACTATAAGCATTTTATAGAAGGTGTATTAGGTGTCAGTTAGTATCAGAGTGCTGAAAACGCCCATCAGTCACTCCAGACTCGCATATCAATCTGCAGTATTTATTGGAGGAAAAAAGAAGGCTGCTGTTTTGAGGTATTTTTTAGCGATATCTCATAACAACATACTCCCATATTAAAATACTTTGCAAAATGAGCAAATGTTGGCAGGTAAGCTGGGATACGATGGCAACCGACTCTATCACAGCATTCGTACATCAGTAAGATTCGATTTCACCCTCGTTGTTTTTAATTACTGCTGTACTATTATTAGAGTCGTTATCAAACAGTGTCAGCGTAAAGGAGGCGTGGCCTAACCGCCTGTCAGTTCCAATTAGGGAGCTGCGTCATTCCTAAAAACCTACAAACTCCTCCTTTGTCCTTCACTCTAATCTTGTTTTGTTTCGTTTATTCCTTTTATCTCGGATTCCGGCTGCTTTTGTCAGAAAGCCGTCCTTCTACAACATGAATGAACACATACGCAAATTATATGCCTCGATGAATGAATTAAGTAGACTGTGGACTTTGTGCCGCTGTCCCTTGTTCCACCTTTTCCTTGTATAGTCACACACACGCACACAGAGCCATGTTAGCACAGATTAGCTCAGGAAGGCTGCACACACCTGGCTCCTATATTGCTCTACGCATGAGGAAACTGCTCCGCCTTGCCAAGCTTCACACACAGCTGCCTTCACACTACACAGTAATCAGTGTATGAGCCGACCACTACGAGCACGCTGACAAAATAGAGGCTTCATGTGGATTTTAGTGGAGAAAGCTCTTGGGAGAGAAAATAGAATCTACGGGCTTCAGAAATAAAGAGATTTTGAACTGGATGTCAAAGCCAAGGTTTCCGCCAGTGTATCACAAGACAAGCCGTCCAGCGTAGAGCAACCTCACCCCAGGTTCTTATCTGTAAATGTTGGGTTTACTAGCTGATGGTTGCTCATTAAGACTGGGCAAAAAACTGAGTAGGTGTCATAGTCATCAGGTTTTGGATACACATTCATATGGAAGTGCAGTCTAGGTAACTTCTATAGGCTTAAAAGAATGGCTGAAGTGAAATCTGCACTTACACAGAGTCAACATGCTGATGTTTTTCACTGTACTGTAGCTAATGCTCTTTTTTCCATAGACGCATATTCATCTCCTTTTATAATTGCTTCAGACCACTTCACAGGTTCGGGCATTACTAAAAAGAAAATCCGAGCAGGCAGACAGAACAAACGTTTCACTACAACAACCTTAGCACAAGTTGGTGGTTATTTTTTCCCCCCAGATTCGCGCCAAGAAACAGCAAGAAAACTGCAGGGTAAAAGTCCAGTGTAACCGCTACCTAAAAATAAGCAGCTCTTAAAGGTCCAATGTGTAGGATTTAGAAGAATGGAATATAATATTCATAAGTATGTGATCATTAGTGTACTGTAACTAGAAATCGTTGTGTTCTGGTTAGTATAGAACGAGCCCTTTATATGCACACAGGGAGCGGGTCCACCTCTACAGAGCCGCCATGTTGCGCCGCTACGGTAGCCCAGAACGGACAAACCTCTAGAGAGCGCCTTCCACATTTATCATTTTTACAAGCATGATGCGTGAATCCAAAAGGAAGCACTGGAAAGGTGGTGACAAAAAAAACCCAAAGGGACGCAAGGAAGAGGAAAGAAGAGGAATCAGTGTTTGCTGGTGCTGGATTACAAGTTTGAGAACCCAAATTTTGAAGATTGGTGGATTATACTTATTATTCAGCATGAAAAAAAGCGAACGAGTGTGAATGTAAGCGCTAATACACTTCAGGTTTTCAGGTGTCTCGGTTTACGCTACAGTTAATTCATTTTTGAATAAAGGGTTTTGTTAAATAGCAGGAATCATCCATATCAGCGAGACTTTCAGCTATCCAGCTATACAACAAGTAATCAACAAACCAAAAAGCAACATACCAGCATGAGAACGAATACCAGAAACACCGCGCTGAATTCCACATTCCCTGATTTAAATCCAAGACGTCATACAGCGCTGCTGTTGCAGTCTGTAAATCTGGATGGACGGGAAACATGTCATTTGAAATCATCGCCCTCCTACCTTTTGATTCGCGTGACCTCTGAAGGAGGAAACAGTGACTGGTGGGATTATTGTGTGTCCTTATCAGCGTGACATCACTGCTCCACTTGGCCTCAGGGATCAGTACCACACCCCGGCACAGGCAGCTGGTTTGTTCCTTTAAGTCAGTGAACCGATTTTATTTGCAGCAGTGCAAAATATAGTTTTTGTTGAGAGAAAGGGCGATTAAGAGGATTATGTGGTGCTAGGATACATCAGTAAACATCAGTAAAATAAGACACTGCTGCTGTATACAGCGTGTGTACATGTTTACCACTACAGTGGCAGTCTCGTGTGTGAAGCAGTGAAGAATACGCAGCTGTTTAGGTAGAAACTTCGTAACATCTTATAACCTGCTGTCATTCTTTGCAAATACAAATAAGAGAATATGATTTATGTGAGAATTACGTACAGATGGAGTGATGTGGAGTCAGAGAGCCTTGCAGTTGCTAAGCACTTCACTGAGAGAGACCGGTATGGAAATTAATGGCTGATGATTTTGGAAGTCGGATAGGAGGTGGCGCGGGATTTGCAGAGGGAGTGCAAGATAATGCCATTCCCAGAATAATAAAAAAAAAACACACACAATCTTCCCCCCTTTTAAAAAAGGGGAAAGGATTTTTGAATAAAAATAAATAAATAAATAAATAAGTTTGCAAATCAAGAGTTGAGGTAATGGTAATGCCAGAGTAAAAATGCCTTTAGATTAATGTGACATCATTATTATCAGTTATTATTTTTTATTATCAAAGACACTGCATGTTGTGTCAGGAGTTTCAAACAGGCAAGTTGCATCACACACACACACACACACACACACACACACGTATCTACTGAGGAGGTGGTTATGTAAGTTACGCCACACTTATTCATGGTTACCCGAGTAAAGCTGCGTAGTTATTACCACTTCCTCCTTCTGTAGCCGAACGTGGATTTCTGAAACATAGAAACACATGCAAAGTGAAACTGCTTCTCAACGCAGGCCAAACCGACTTTTGGATTACAAACAAATAATGTGATTAAAAATAAACAAATAAATAATTCGAATCTTCAGCTTCAGTTTTCTTTCCCTTTTTAAATCACTAATAACTGTTTTGAAAACGGACGAGTTTCGCTTCAGCGTCGTCGACGTTGTCAGTTCCAACAGCCGTTTCGGAGTTGAGAACTCCCTGCGTAATGAATATCTAAACTGATTACTGTTTTGTTCAACAGAAAATCGTATCATGAAATCTTAACCTGATTATCGTATTGCGTATACATTAATTAATTCCTCACCGCTGATCCAGGTTTCGGCAAGTGTACAAGACAGGATTTCACAAATAGAAGCATCTTTGCCATTACGTGAGACACAGAACTAAAACCTGATTAAGGATTTTCTTAAACAAGCTTGGTCCGTCAGGGCAGGGTCGAACCCGGAACCTTCTTGCCGTCGGGGATAACCTCTGCCGCCCCCGTGTTCACGTTTGTCCATCTTTGTCACAGGCATTTCTTTAGCATGTTGTTTTCAAATCCCACCTGAGAACTTGTCTTTGCGTAAGCATATTTGCGAAGAGCATGCCGTGCATCCAGTGGTGCATTTTTAATGTTTGAAAACTCCAGTACCTGTTCCGCCGACTCCAAAAACGGTACAGTCTGCCATGCTTATCTCTCTCGTTCAACTGAAAGTATGATTATATTTTCCATAAGTGTTCGTCTGCTTGTAATCACTTGCTTTTACTCCATGTTAACATGTTGAAGGTGCTGTTCCATCTTGCTGTAATTTAACTACAAAGCTTGCTAAAGAACAGTCATTTTACTTACGCGAAAGCGTAAATATGCATTTAGTCTTGTTTTTTTAAACCTGTGGCAAGACAACACACGTCAACACCACACAGCAGCTTCGGGTGAAACGCCATGGCTTTCGCCATCGTTCTGCCTTTATTACTTAGAAGACGGCACGCACTCATGATTTTGTCACGTGTGTTGCGATGTGATGTGAATGCTCTTCCGCCATCCACGGAGATTGACATGGCCAAAAGTATGTGGACACCTGACCACACCCGTACGTGCTTGTTGAACATCCCATTCCGGATTTATTCCCGTTTTATTGCTATAAAACTAACCTCCAGTCTTCTGGGATTGGGGATTTGTGCTCATTCAGTTACGAGCATTAGTGAGGAGGTCTGAGTCAGGGTTCCAGTTCATCCTGAAGGTGATCAGTTGGGTTGAGGGCTCTGTGCAGGACACTCGAGTTGTGTCATGCTGGAACAGGTTTGGGTCTCTCAGTTCCAGTGAAGGGAACCTGTAATGCTACAGCACAGAGATATTCTATACAATCGCTTCAGATTTGTGGCACCAGGTCAGGTTGTGAAGGTCAGGTGTCCACATACTTATGGCTGTACAGTGTAGATCTGCCCCATTTACAAGCTTTCTCGGAGCTGCTTTTGCTGTCAAGCTCGAGTTTCCTGGCGGCATTGAGTTCTTGGTAGAGTACCATTCGCTTCAGTCCATGACTGTCTGTTTTGGCAGGAGCACGTAAGAAACCCGTCATCTTCTTTCACGCCCTGATCTGTTTGTTATTAGTAGCAGGGCCTGCTCGTGAATGTTTAGTAGAACACAGCTGTTAAGTAACACTTCCGTTGTTTTGTATGCACTAGACAGTTTGCTTAGTGTATAGCCTAAGCCTGAAGCATCATGGGAAAAGGCATATTTTTCTTTCCCATCAGCACTGACTCCTGGGCAAAAAAATCTTTGTATCATTTGCGTCCATTGTGCCATTAGTTCATCCACAGAGCAACAACGTTCTTCTTTTTATCGCTCTCCTTCTCTCGCTCTTCCCTCCTTCTCTCCTCCTTCCCTGCCTTTCTGCTCGAGTGATGCTCAGAGGGTCGGGGTGGTTAACAGGCGGCCCCAAATTATTACTAAAATGTGAACAATATTTTGCAGAGCCTGAAGTATAAGTTATATGCATGAATAGTGCAACAGTTATCATCTTTTTAGGAACTATTGCCGCGGTGTTACCTCATTTACAAAAGTAAAAGACAGATTTGCACTTGAAATCTCCCCTAGCCGGAGGGCTTACTGCAGTGTCGTCATGCTGCCAGAAGATCTTGGAAATAACAGCTCGGCTCTGAGTCTCCCTTTGGTTTTCTCTTGTTCTCTGCTTAGTTTTCTGGTGCCTCCTCTGCCTCTCTCTCTCTCTCACGCGCTGCATCATTATTTCGGAGCTCAAACAGTCTGTCTGAATGGAATTATGTTCGTGAGTCATTCTCACGTCTCTCTTGACACTCGGAGTTCAGATGTGTTACGAGGTTTGCGTTGGAGAGAGGTGATTTACTCGGGCGCTTTGTCCAGCTTTGATGTAGTCCCTGCTAAGAGTAGTGGAGATGTAGACTGAGGCAGGACAGAGAAAGGAAGAGAGGAGAAGTTAAAACATTTTCGACTCCGGCACATTGACGATGCTGTCCTAGTGAAACACACAGAATCCCTTAATGGCATTTTCCAAAAACTTCAGTATGATTGTGCGACCAGAGAACAAGCAGCACATTGTCCACAGTTTCTCTCTCTGCTAACCTTCATTCACTGTTCATGTCGTAGAAATGCTCTGACACTTTTACAGCACTACAGTCGTAACATTTATCCAAGACGCTGTTATGTCTGTAAGGAATAGCAGGGATGCGAGCGAGTGTAAACAAACCATCGACCATAAACCATGTCCTGAACATTGCGTCTAATATGTCAAGGCAGATCCGAACAGGACGGAGCATAAGTAACTAGTGTTACTAGTGTTAACCTGTTACAGAGTCTAGATCAACAAGTTACCGCTCAACATGTACAGACATAATAAAGATATTTACCATTAAAATGCATAAGCAATATTAATAACGTTTAGAATGAAAGTAGTAATAAAACAAATGGAGTTTGAAAAAAAAAATTGGAGTTTTGGTCTCAAACTCCTTTTGATCTTCTAAATTCTTCTGTATATTTTCTTATTATCTCTGTCCTACTCACTCGCTGGATCACGTCTCTCCTCCAGACCGCAGCACCGCTCATAGACACTGCACGGGAATGCTGCCATCTGGACTCATGGGAAATTAAAGACAGGAGCAGGAGGGGCAAATATCTCCTGGCTAAATGCCCTGAGGACAGGGAGAGAGAGGGGGAGGGGGAGGGGGAGGCAGAGGGGGGCCACATGTCTGGGATGAAGGAACGCACAGACCAGGTTCACACGACCATGTTGGCACCCATCAAAAAATGCATCCAGATGCTTTTAAAAGCATGTCTTTGGTAAAAATAAATAAATAAATAAATAAATAAATCAGCGTTTTTATTTTTTCCCATCTGTTCCTCTGCAGGACTTTCACCTGCTGTACGAGGAAGCGCGGTATTACCAGCTCACCCCCATGCTGAAAGAGCTGGAGCGCTGGAAACAGGAGCGTGATCAGCGGCGCTCGGCTCAGCCCTGCGAGTGCCTGGTGGTGCGCGTGACCCCCGACCTCGGCGAGAGAATCGCGCTCAGCGGGGAGAAGATCCTCATCGAGGAGATCTTCCCCGAGACAGGAGACGTCATGTGCAACTCGGTGAACGCCGGCTGGAACCAGGACCCCACCCACGTCATCCGCTTCCCCCTCAACGGCTACTGCAGACTCAACTCCGTACAGGTAACACAGCGACACAACCGCAGCCACGCTAGCTACTCACGGGCAGCCAGGCACGTGCCACTGATGAGTTATGCGACGCAAACCCTGCGTGATGTTGTGGTCATGGACTCGTATGCATCATACATTCCATATGGGAGGGGGCGAGCGAGGCAGGTGGCGTCTCTCAGCAGCGAGTGCGCTCCTGGGATAAAGTCTGCTCTGCTCGGGAAGCAGGCACCTGTTTTTAAAGGTCTTCCATTCTATTTTTCATAAATATCATAAGAGAAGTCTATGAAAGTTGCAGCAACGTGATGGACAGAACTGTGGCTACTTATGAGGTATACTTAGAAATGTAAATGGATTGAATAATGTGTTCTTAAACAGTTTGTTTATTCATCTTTAAACCCAACGTTTTTATCAGAAGCTTTGATACCGGAAACGAGTCTACGAGGCAGAACACCACAGTGTGAAATGCAGCTCAGCGTGCATCATCACGCTTAGACCAACGGGTTTTATTTTCCGCCCTGCTCACACCTGAGTGATAGTAACGGTTTCCAGAACCCCCGAACGCACGCATGCGTGTCCATCGCGTGCGCCACCGTTATGTTATTGTCGCTGGTACGTTTCCGTCCTTATCCATTTCGAAGTGAAGCATTTTGCAATTGTGCCTACAAATCATTCCTTCCTGTGTAAATCCGTCGTATTTATTATTTAAACTTTTCTTCAGTACAACAGTGTAAATTAAGGCCTAGTCGAAATTGTCGCCATGGTTACAGTCTAACGTTGCACTGATTTAGAACTGCAGAAATAACTGACAGCTGCCAATCAATCAGGAACTAGTTGTTCTGCAGCTGTAGTGTGTTACAGTAAAGAGTAAACACGGTGGCGCTCACTGGTTACGGCTGGTTGATGGATTGATAGGTGGATTATGTGCAGGTTAAGTGTGTGTGTGTGTGTGTGTGTGTGTGTGTGTGTGTTGGAATTTCCACAAACTGAAGATACACAACAACATATAGTGTGTTGGCAAACTGCATTCCTAGAGCATTCATGTACTGTTGACTACACACACACACACACACACACACACACACACACACACACACACACACACACACATACACCCTTCAGCCATCCATCCTTGCCACGATCAGCTCTTGACTGTTTTCAGCACAAGAGTGAGAGATGGACACCTCCAGGGAACGTCGTCAGATTAGCGACACACACACACACACACACACACACATCCGTGTAAGACCAGGGAAACACACAGGTCACAAAACGCCTGTTTTCCTTCACGGACATGTTTTTTTTCTCTCTCTCTTCTTCTAAAAACAGAGGGAACGAAAGAACAGAACCCGAGCAAAAAATGGTATGCATAATTTACACACCCCTCCGTTTAAAGACCTCACTCCTCTCGGTTTCAGAAAGACTCCTGCACCACACCGCCGCGAGCTACTCAAACACACGTATTGCATTTTTTAATACCATACTTACAATTTCTCAAACAGCCTAAACCACTTCACACTCCTTTTATAGGTTTTTAAATGGTGTGCAATATAATTAATTGGCCGCATCAGCTAACAAACATTTCTTGCTTTGTCTCTCTGAGTTTGCTTAAATGGATGAGGAGGAGGTTTATAACTGTTTACATTAAAGACAGAACACACACACACACACACACACACACACACACACACAGCTATGCCGTAGAGGATGAACATTCAGGGAAATATCCTATATAAGTTTCATTTGCAGAACGATGACCATTTTTGACCTGAACAGTTGGAAATCATTTATGATCAATTAATGATTTTCTATAAAAGAAAAATGTTCCTTGATCAAGTTTTCTCGCGAGACCGGTATGGTAGTCTTCAAATCAATTAGAAGGCATGGATAGCTAACGAACACGGAAATGTGTCACGTCTAAACCTTTGCTGTTCATTAAGACTTAATTACTTAAAAATGGTGCAGGCTGAAAATGATCTGCTTTGATGTAACCTAGTTATTTTAGTCTAAAAGACCTAATATCTGATCTTTTATATGTAAATTATGGGTATTAGAGGTCGTTTATGGAACACGGTGTTAATAAATACAGGGAAATAATTGCTTCCAATGCAGTAAAAAAGAAATCTCATAATTCTCTGTGAAGCTCGGTGATAATCCTGTAAACTGAAAAAAGACAGCTGTCATGACAGTTTAGATACAGCATATGCCTACAATGGGAACATCTGCATGCAGACGTGTGTGTGTGTGCGTACGTGTGTGTGCGCGTGCATGAGTGTGATCGGGTTTGAGTATGACGTGACGGTGCTTTGACCCAGCCCAGGCTTTTCGAGAGCTGTTTTGAAGCCAAACTAATATGTAATATGATTGGATACTTCATTGTCTTTGGAACTGAGAATCTCCCCGATGTTTATATCACCATGAGACGCAGAGAGAGAGAGAGAGAGAGAGAGAGAGAGAGAGAGAGAGAGAGAGAGCGCAAAAGGGAATGAGAGACACAACATACAGAGGAAGGGTGACAACAGGCGTAGAGAGACAGAGAGAGAGATAGAAGCAGAGAGAGAGAGAGGCGGCGAGACACACAGAGAGCGAGAGAGACGGAATAATGCTTCGCTTAAGCGAGAATATGTGCAGAAAAAGGAGGATGGCGAAAGAGACGGAGAGAAAAGACCAAGTGAGACTGAGTGTGAGAAAAGAAGGAAGAAGAAAATGTGAGAGTGGACTAACATATGCTGAGACGCACACAGACAGTGTCCCAAAGCCGGAGCCGTTTGAGCAGCTCCATACATCACTCTGATTGAGCACGGGGATCAGTGAGGATGCGATCTTTCCTCCATCACCATGACAGGAACACAACCTTAGAGAGAGAGAGCATGTCCCTCCTGACGGCTCTGACACACACACACACACACACACACACACACACACACACACACACCTTTCCCTCGCTCTTTAATACTTCAGCTGACAGTGCTGCTGTGGCTGTGCTGATTAAAGCCGCTCCACGGCCATGTTTCAATCCACAAATCCGGGTGTTTAATAGGCAAGGTGTCGTCCAGTTATGTATAATACATCTCAACTGTTCACGGAGTGTGTGTGTGTGTGTGTGTGTGTGTGTGCATGAGAAAGATGACCGGCTGAGCGCGAGAGTGAGTGTGTGTGTAGGTGGATGAGAGAAGGAAGAGAGATTGTGTGGGCTGTGTCAAAGGACATTCTACTTCCCATTGATGTTACACACACACACACACACACACACACACACACACACACACACACACACACACACACACACACACACACACAC
>JAQQZR010000037.1:3285081-3304228 GCA_030068235.1 Notoglanidium macrostoma | reverse complement strand
CACACACACACACACACACACACACACACACACACACACACACACACACACACACACACACACGTTTGTCTTACTATCCTTGTAAGGACCTTCCATTGACATCATTATTAACGCAGCTAATTAATGCCACGCTACATCTAAACCTGACACTAACTTTAATCTCCGTAACGGAAAGAAAGATTTATTCTTTAAATAAACTGCGGATAAAGCCGTGTGCGGTCCTGACACATATCCCGGCAAGGTCAATACTGAGAGATTTCTATCCTGGTGGGGAAATTTGTAAAAGGAACAAAAGTTTCTCGTTTCGTCCCTCTCAAAAGAGTTTCAGCCGGGAGACAAAGAGAGAAAAGCCGCTGAGGCGTAATTACAGTTAATTGCGCGTCTTCAAATGCACGTGCTGTATTTTCCGGACGATAAGCATGTTTTTGGGGTTTTTTTTCGCCCTTAGCAGCTGCTTCAACTTATAATGCAAAACACAGGACGTTATCATTTTGCCATTAGCACGAGTGTGATATTTATTGGTGTTCTTACGGTAGGCGTGCTACTCCAGCATTTATGGTAGGTTTGCTGTAGCTGTGCTGGTTTTAATCATTACGTACCACCATTTAACGAATCCAGACATTTTTTTCAGGATTTAAGTGTCTTACACTCCGCAGTGGAAAATATAACATATGGAGTAAAAGACATCCACGTCCACATCCTACATTCAGCACTGCTGTCTTGGACGTATAAACAGAGACGTTTGTGGCTTAACGACTCGCACTGAAACACACTGGCCAGCTGCACTGAAAATAAACAGGAAAATATGACCCCAAACACACAAGAATCAGAACTGCAGGCTTACAAACGCCCACGGTAACTCTGTCCTGTCGCATGTCCAACACAGCCTGACCCATCCACCAACACCAACCTCAAACATATGGCGGAGGCCTGAATCTAGTCAGCCACTCAGCAGCCATCTTGGCATCTAAAAACAAATATCAGCATTAGATTTATAAAACAGTATCAAAGACCTGGACAGTGAACTGAACAGTCTATCAGTTGAAATAGTTGACTATAATATACGTAGCAATAAAATCTATTGAAACCATAGTCTCACTCTGCACACACATGATATAACGTTTTGTGGTGTCGCTAATCTTCAACTTCGCCTAAATCAGTAAATAAAACACACCGAGCCTTACACATATTTGGCAGATGCTTTTACTCAAAGGGCTGTAAAAGCTTATTCTCGCAAAACGGCTCTCTGAGATTCGAACTTTCCGTCTCTGGCGCGGAAGCTGAACGTTTGACGCCCCGACTGGAGATCGTGCCGCACGTCTCCGGCTACGCGCTGAAGACGGCGTCTCTGGAACTTTTCTTTTTAGTGTGCATTAAAAATGCAGGACGTTTCGCATGTTAAGCGGAGCCAATTAGGGCGTATACGTCAAGGCTCAAGAAGGAACGCGCATCCTCAGAAGACTCGGCTAATGAGGGCTTGTTGGTTTTAAGCCGTTCGCTAAGGCGCTTCTAGAGCCGTGTTCAACTTTAATCCTTTCCGAATGGCAAGGTGGAGTCGGGACAAACAACCCGGGAAACGCTTGCCGAGTCCCGAGGCTTACGCTGACCGGCCGGGATTTCTCCGATGCCTTTCTGGTTATAGTTACAGCAAAACGTTTTATCCTCACAAAACGCAACAACGTTCTGTGATCAGATAATCATGAAAAGGAGTGGAATGAAAACTCAACTGAATTAGGGATTAGACCTCATTCGCTTTGAGCTTTGAACAAGTAATGGGGTCTTTCTGAATATAAAGAGCCAACTCCCATCTGACCGTGACACGTCTGAAACCCAGAGCTGGAGCTGTCAAATCTGCCCTAAAAATGCTTCACAGGGAAGTAAAACTCCCACTCTCGATGAATAAAGTATACACACTGATCTCTACCCAGCGCCCGGGTTATGTCTCGCCGGGTTTGTCTCGTCTTCGTGAGCTCTCGTGCACCAACTGGGGCACCTCGAGTCCGGCGGTCTTCTGAGGACAGACGATCTTTTATTTAATATCCTAGAAAAATAGCAGGGAATACACGAGGATGCCGTGTGAGTGAGTGTT
The DNA here is from genome assembly GCA_030068235.1 of Notoglanidium macrostoma. Taxonomy (NCBI): domain Eukaryota; kingdom Metazoa; phylum Chordata; class Actinopteri; order Siluriformes; family Auchenoglanididae; genus Notoglanidium; species Notoglanidium macrostoma. Next base: position 3,302,139 of record JAQQZR010000037.1, on the reverse strand, counting down.
CCTGATGGTCTTGGCAAGCACCGGTCGCTCATCGTTTCCCGAAAAATGTCTCGCTTTTTCCATCCACGTTCCGGTGCCAAGCTGCAGAAGCCGGAGCACGCGGAACCAGCGCTCACAGGAGTCCAGTTCAGACCGAGAATGCGTCAGACACGTGTCAGAACGTGCTATCGGAAGCATAAACCTCACGCTGGCGTTGTTCACTGTGACGTGAATAAAATCAGCTGGCAGTTACCTTAGCGAAGAGCCACGGGCGTCGCTTCCGTCTACACCTGCATGGCCTTCGGGATAAAAGCAGCTAGTACTGTGTGTGTGTGTGTGTGTGTGTGTGAGTGCACAGACCTTATATACATATTTACTTAGTTTAATAATCACGACAGATGATGCTGTAGATTTACAAGAGTTTGCATAATGGAGTGCGAGAGTTTCTCCACCTGAGGTGCGAAGCTGGAGGCGGCACAGCAGGAATGCACCTGCAGCAACATCTCGTACACTGAGGCCTCCGGAAAACACACACACACACACACACACACACACACACACACACACACACACACACGCAATGCATTAAAAGCACACTCATTTTTGGACTAATTTTCCCAAACAAGCATGAAGGGAGGAAACTGGAGAACCCAGAGAAAACCTACACAGGCATGAGGAGGACATGCGAAACTCAAACCCAGGCAGTAACCTGAACCCGAAGATCGAAACCCTGGAGCTGAGAGGAAGCCGCGCTGCCCGCTGTGCCGCTGTGCCGCCCATCAAATAATTAAATTTCGCATGAAATGAATTTTTGAGCTTGCTGGAAATGGAGAATTTTAGTTGATAAAAGGAAATGTGTGTGTGTGTGTGTGTGTGTGTGTGTGTGTGTATGAGAGCGCTCAGAGGTGAATGCGACACGATAACTTAAAAAAACCCACTCTTTACGATCGTGGTGAGCAGAAAAGCATCCCCGAAGGCACGACGCGTGGAACCCCGAGCCGGACCGTCCTGAACAGCAGGACGCCACATCAGGACGCCAATCGGACGGGAACAGGAATCTGAGGCTACAGCGGGAACAGATCCCCTCAAACCGGACAACCGAAGATCGGAAAAAGCGTGTGTGCAGACTTCGTTTCCGGCAGAACGTAAAACAATTGCTGGAAGGACAGATTGGGATGATTCGCAGAAATATTCCCCACTAAAACTAGTCCGATCCAAATATGGCTTACGGTTTGCGAAGTAAACAAAGGGACTGATGCGCGAGTCCGGATCTCTGTAACTCTTGTAACGTTTTTAACATTAACACGGATAACCTACGATCATAAATCACGTTCCGCGATCCCGCTGCTCGGCCGTCTCAATCACCGACACCGAGTTCGCGACACTTTCTTCTTGGCTTCTTGGACACTGATCAGGCTGCTCACTGGAAATTAGACGCAATATGACAAACTGTTGATGCTAGACCTCTAAGTAAGGACATGTGTGTGTGTTTGTGACAAGTGACATCTGTTTATTCCATCCCACATGGTCCGAGTATGTGTATGTGTGAGCATGTGGAGCATAAACACACGCCCACACACGCAGGCTCTGCAGACGAGTCAGACAATAAACAGTTGTGGTGTGTAACGAGTCGCACGACTGATGAGCAAGGCTGCAGATTCCCGTTTCAGCAGCGCCATCAGTCAGCCCGCTTCATTACAGCCCGCACAGATACATAATTCATACGGCCTTAAAAAATACATGCCCTGCTCCATCACACAGAGACGTGACAGACAGAGAAACTCAGGGCTTCTGTTAGCGCCGCCATCATTTGTAACGCGGCCGGATTTGGATGTGTAGAAGAGCTTGTAATTAGCGTCAGTCGCAGTAATGCATTATGAGGCTCTGTAATGGTGGTGCTCGGTGCTGGACGAATCCGGCCGTCAGGCTTGCTTATTTTAAATGCTTTCGACTCGGCACCACCGGTGCTGTTCTCAACGTGGCCACCATATTTGACACCCACTCGGATGAATAAATCCCAGCGTTTACAGAAACGTCAGATGCTGAATTTGAAAGGTTAGACAGGAAGTAAGTAAGAACAATGGTATTTAGGTAGGTGGAAACGTAGGTCAAGGGTGGGAAACTTTGCAAAGCACCGTGACGGTTACAGATCGCTGACACCAGAGACTCATCCATAAACGTTAAACATCTCCTGACGGAAAGAAACTTCAGCACATCAACGATTATAGGTTTTACTTTCTTAAACGCATCGTTTTTTTATTTATTTCTCTGTTTCTAACCAGTCATGGAGCGTCTGCTGTAGGCTACAACCCTGCGTGTGAGCTGTTACTATGGAAACAATAACACAGAACGAGTGCATTGATACCGTATAAACCTGTCGTCCGTGTTACAGCTCAGATACAACAGATCCGACGATTCGACCTTGCTGTGGTTATATCACGTATATAATCATTATCCTTTTCTGGCCTTCATCGTGTTTGTGTGTGTGACAAGAAGTCGAGTCGTTATCGAACGGCTCAGCTGTGTGATGCGATGTTCGGTCCTCACATAGTAGTGGCCGGTGTGTTTATTTTCCCCTACGCAAAATAAGAAGCTGAATCATATGTGTTACTTTATTTGGCTGCGACAACAACAATTAAAATACATTATAAGATCGCGCATGCTACGGATCATTTCCAGGGCAAAATAACTGAGAGGATTTTACCGAGAGACAAAGTGGCAAACTTGTGACCTGCGTGTACTTTCAGTAGCAAAAGACTTTGTATGGGCAAGGTGATGAAAACGTTTTGCGACAAAGCGATTAGATTTCATTCTATATTTGAATTCGAACCTGACTATTGTTATTATTCACATACATGCTGCAGTGTTCAAAATCGGACCTCCCAGTCACGCGGATTCCTGATTCGAGATTTAAGAAGCCTCTCTAATTAGGCCTGTGCGATGAATCCCGCAGCAGGCAGTAAGCTCGGCGCAGAAGCTCAAGGAAATGGAGGTTTTACTTTCCTGCACAGATGAGAGTCCCTTGTGCACGGCTTGCTAACCTCCTCACCGGGCAGCCGGAGATCGATTCTAAATCTTAATTAGCCAAATGACAAACACAGCACATGCTCTAATGAACTGTGTAGCCTGTCAAACAGCTGGCTGTATATATTTATTGAGATCAGAGTTAAATTTAATTATTTGGTCAATTAGCTACAGAGGCCTGGCAAGTCTCAGAAGGCACAGAGGGAAGAGAGGAGGGAGGAATGTGATCCGCACTGACTTACCACGTCTCGCACAGGCATGGCCAGCTAGCAGATGTGCAAATTAAAGAGGGAAAAACTATATAAAAGTTGGGAGATCAGCGAGCGTCTCTACACTTTACTGTAGATCTCTGGAACTGTTCTGCAACGCGCTCTTCTTCCCAAAGATATCGGCGTGATGATATATGGTCTCACGGCATACATGCAGCATTCTCATTCTCGTTAAACGAGTTAGTGATGTGGGAGGAGTCATCCAGGACACTACAATCAGATAGAAATGGTTCATCGTAGGATAAAATGATCAAAAACCGCTGCATTGATTTGCACTGATGTTTCACCCTAGGGGAAGGAGTAGAGCCAAACCAGAGCAGCAAAATAAATAAATGCCCCCGACACGTCACGAAGCCACAGTTTCTACCTAAATTAGTCACACTTTTCCTGGAAAAACAACTAATTAAACAAACAAAATAAACCCAACCACGACAGGTGCATTAATCTCTTCTTTACAGTTAATGCACATTATATGGTCAAACGCATTAATACAGTGTTGTTCCATCTTTGCTGTTATAACCTCCGATCGTAAACCTTTCTCTGGTTTAGAGGTTTAGAAGGTGCCTGGTGAACTGTGCTTGGAAAAGCACTGCCTACGAACGGCACCTATTATCCTGAACAGCCCCGGTGCAACGGCAGAACTGCGTAGCTACGATGGAAGTCTACGTGAAAAACAGCGATTCAGATTACGCTTTTAAAAAAGGGTTGGTTTTATTTCCTAAAAATAATTAATTAGTCTTGCTTGTGGAAAAACTCATGCATGATAATCTCAGGTTCGCTGTTACACACCGGGCGCAGAGACGCATTTACACCATAAATACCGATGCTGATTACAGTGATTATCGCTGTTAATTACATATAATGACTAAATGTAAATGAATGATTGACTTCCTGTCACCAGCTGCCATAAAAAGAAAAAAAAAAAAAAAAGACAAGTGCTTATTTTTGAATCACATCTCAAGCACTCTTAACGACACCACAGTGTAACATGCTCGTGCGGGAAGTCTTGCTATGAATGAATGGCCTAATGATGACCTCTATACGTTTTATTCCAAACGAGGTGCGAGAATCATGCAGTACAAACAAATCACTCCACTGCAGAGCACTTTCCGCCATTAGCGAGTGTTCCTAACTTTTTTTTTTCTAAAATTGATCAAAAGTAAGAAAGAAATGAACTGTGTGTGTGTGTGTGTGTGTGTTGGAGAGAGCGAGAGAAATTAAGCTGAGCCAAAAAGTGTGACTTGGTTTAATATTTTATAATTGCCAAGGGACATTCCAAGATCAATGAATTTTTTGCCTGAGACGCACATCAGAAAGAGATGTACTTCAGTCTTTTTAGGGAACATTGGTCTATTTAATTCGGGTGTCTGATGCATGTGAAATACGCTTCCCCTGGTCTCCTTCGGGTCCTGGAGGCATGGCTGCGGGCGAACATTACCACTTTTAATGGGCAGCCCTCAGAAGAGGCGAATAAGCCAATAACCCATCCATGCTAATGGGCCCGTCTGTTTATTCACTCTCAGCCCTTCTCTTCGGCTAATTTTAGCCTCGCGCTGGCTTTTTCCACACACAAATAAATAAAAATGGGAGGAGGGGGTGGCTGTTACAATCTGTACTACAACAAAGCATGATCTATATAGCGATGCGGTTTGGGGGGAAAAGCACAATGGAAAGCTTTTCCGCAGCATCAAGACGCTTCGCTCTTTTCAAAACGATCCGAGTTGCAAATGAAGAAAGAAATATAGGACGTGTCGGGAAAGCGACGCTGAGTTACCGTGTTCCTAAAGCAAGCTACACGTTATGGCCACGTGACCTACTTTTACGTGACGCGTCGCTGCAGGAATCCGAGAACAGAAGCATAGGAAAGACGTAGTTACGCAGCGGCGCGGAAATCTCACAGCTACGCAAAAACAATGAATGGACGCCTTTCAAAATCCAGCTTCCTGTGGCTGGTGTGTCCAAAATGACCTACTCTAGCTTTAAGGATATATTTCACAAGCAGGATCCTTCACTAATATAGTAGAAATCCTAATCCGTGCCAGATCATCTCCGGAACCGAGTAACACATACGGGCTAAGCTGATGTTTAACGACTAGAAAGTGTGTTGGAAGTGTACATCTCACCATTTACCTGACATGTAAATATTTCATGCGAGGATATTAGGAGAGATTACAATTTCTCAGCTGTATCGTCTTTTTTTTTATATCGGCAATAAAACAGAAGCAGCTTTCGGTCGTGGACGCTTGAACTGCACGTCGAGCAATTATTGTAGCTTAATTGTTTAATTAAAAAACTCTTCTCGCACAGTCGTTTCAGCATGTTTCAGCTACATTACCATGAACTGAGTATATTTCAGCTTACTCTCCGGAAAGACCAGAAACCCTCGCTGTTCCTTAAACGCAAACTCGATTAGACTCCACCTGGAGCCAGAGCGTCTGCAAACAGGTGCTCGTCCCATAATCATCCCCTGCTCAAGCGTAGAACCGAGAGCCTTGAAGATTAAAGTGGCTCTCAGGACGGCGAGTGTTTCAGGCTGTGCTACACACGTTAATGAAACTGAAATCCATGAAAAAAAAAAAAATGTAATAATTACGGGGGTTTGTGAGAGCTCGGACGGTCGCAGTAGTCGATCGTTATTATTCGCCAGCTCATCATTTAAACTGATACGTCTTGCCTGGAATCCTCACAGAAGACTGAAATTTGGTTAAATTATGGTTAAAATTGTTGTCTCTCCGAATGTTTTCCTTGATTGCCAGCACACGTACGCTCTTAATGACTCCATAGGCGCTTTACATTAAAGCTTCCTTACCTGACATTATTTAACACCATGCTTCTGGAGGTGGACTCTGGGGGACGAACGGGGTCTATGATGGATACCAGGCTCCAGGATGGACGTCCAGGGGGCCCCTGGCTGTACTGGGGTTTTGAAAATCAACGTTATTATTTTAATTACCATACGCTTGATTGACTGGTCACTTGAAACGAAACGGTTTGAAACGCAATAATTAAAAAAAAAAAAAAAAACAAATGCTGACCTTGATCTGAATGCAATTTAAAAAAAAAAAAAAAAAAAAAAAACAACAACCAGGAAGTGACATTAATATGAAACACGGTGTTTAAAAACACTACACTTTTTGCCCTTTAGTGTACTAGGCGGCATCGGTAACCAACACCTGTGTTCTGTATTTAATATGAATAATTGAAATAAACAAATAAGGCGAATGATCGACGTTCGTTTTCCTGCCTATTTCGGCTTTACTGCGGTGTTTTAAAAACAGGAGCAAGATCCATATCACGCAAGCCCAGGTTACAGTCGTACATATGGGCTACAGCACACTTTACACGGTTTCATTTCTCCCTGTGTGCTGGAAAGAAGATCTAAATTGCACTTCAGGCGGTGAATTTCCCTCGACTTCAGCCTCATTTTTCTTGTGTCAGAAAAAAGAAAAAAAAAAAAATCAAATCAGCGCATTGCAAAGCAGATCAGTACTGTTTATGTTGGCACTTCTGTCGCCATCTTTATTTTGCCTACCCTATACATTTCAATGTCTCCAATTTCCCCCCTGTTCTGCCAGCTCCTAATGAAATATCATTTGCAGCATTTTCACTTGGATGTGCCCTCGGGCGTCAACCTTTCCGGCAGCGCAACGCAGCCGACAAAAATAATAAAACCCAAAAAGAGGCAAACTTTAATAAATAGTAACATGAAATCCAGCAGCGCTGCGGTAATGTCACAATACGGAGCTGCTCGAACCCATCACACAGAATTACGCCGACGAGATGGAAAGAGAGGCTGAGACTGTGTAAACTGAGCTGAAATTATGACAGACATGAAGTCACATTCAATTCCGAGTCAATTTATATCGAACAGATTTCAGCGCTCCATGTAAACAACCACAACGTCTGTGCAGCGCGCCGGAGGAACGTGCAGAGAGAAAAGCGCCGGCTAAAATAACTCAGGGGCGTAAAGGAGGCGTGGCCCGTGCGCCCCGATGAGAAAAGGGCGTGGCCTTTCAATTAAGCTTTACACAGAAAACAGCGACGCATACGTCGGTACTATACGTTATTCGGTGCTTATAGTGAAACGTGAGTAGTTATGGAAGTAGCTACGGACGGAAGCCGGAACGACAGGCGAAGGAATTTTTTTTTTTTTTGAACTGGATTTCGTTTTTACTTAGAGCTGAACAACTCTTAATCGAACAGGAAGCTCTATTTCGGCTTAAAATGAAGAGCGCAGCTCTCACTTGCAATTCTTTAACATGTCATGAACAATCTGGACTTTGATTAGATTCTTACATCGTTACTTTATTCAGCAGATATTTTGCACCAAGATCACGAAACAAAATAACTGTGATTTACTATAAAACTGTAATCATGGCATCAGAGACGGCACTGCGTCGTCCTGAAGTGAAAATAAATGGTAAAGTAATCAGTCAGTGGCAATCCGTTAAGCCACGTGCGGGTGAAAATCGGTCCTATGCTCAATGCGCCACTATTTTATACATTTAGTTTGTGCTCGATTTGTGAAATTAAAATTTCCTACACAATAATAAACATTAGCTAAGGACATTTGGGGCTTTTCTTTGGCACTATTTCCACTCCAATGGGGTGCTCTTTTTTATGCAGCGCTTCTCCGAGACACAAACTGAGATCACGAGTTTTAATAAGGTTTTTGATGATGCACAATACCTGATTTCCATCCATTGCACTTTCAGCATCAGATCATCATCTGAATCACTGATGTCCAAATGTTGGCTTGTTCATTTAAAGTAAGACTACAATGTGCTGTCTCTCTGACCGCTACGAGCGTAAAGACACTCGCACGGCTTTTTTGTTGGTTCCCGTCCAGTACGGACCCACTGCCACTTCCTGGTGGTTCAAGGGTATAACGATCTTCCTAACCATCAGCGTACTGGTGCAGTCCTGAGACTTGAACTTAGTTAACCTTCCAGTCACAGAGCGACGTGTACGCAGGACTTGTAATGCCAAGCACATTTGTCATACTGAATATTGAAATATTGATTAGGTGTACGAGAATATTTTGTATTGCAGCAGCCCTGAGGCCAGTCTCCGTTTCCCAGCGTTCCTTTCCCCCCCCTGGTTTTCCAGCTCGTGATGGATGCGTGGGTCGGCGCCAGCGGGATCCAGAAACCCGGCCCCGGTTACTGCGGCGTCTCTGCAGTGCCAACTTCACGGCAAAAGCAAACTGCAGCGGATTTCGTTCCTCACAAACTTAATTATATCAAGATTAACAAGGGAGGTAATTAATTTCTTTAAGATTGGTATCTTCCAAGTGCCTCGGGCTCGACTTTGTTGTCAAAACTGTATATTTAACCGTTATTTCAGGGCAAAGTTTCCCAGGCTGTAATAAGACAAAAAAAAAAAAAAAAAAAGAAAATCCCCGGTTCTGCATGAATATGCTAATAATCCAGGCGTCTAATCTAAACTCTGCCGCTAAAATATTAGCCTAGTACAAATGTATGATTATGTACATATATTTAGCATGAAATCAGAGTCTCGCACATGTGGAAATGTTATATGAAACAATGAACACGCTTAATTTTCTTCTGCAGCAATCCAACAGCGGAGTGTGTTACAGAATGGTGTGTGTTCTGCTCTCGGTGTAATGGCGGTGCTGCTAGGCTTCATTAAAGCAGTGCGCGCACACACCTCCATAAAATGGCCGCCCTCCAGGCCTCACACACACACACACACACACACGCACACGCACAAACACACACAGAGCTATTGTTCGGGCCGAGCCGCAGGCCAAGTGCTCTACATGAGCACGGGGGAAACTAAAAACACTAAGAGCCCATTTCCCGTGTGACGTGCCGGCTTCCAGAACCTTCCACACCATCGCCTCGGGGCCGAGAGAGAGAGAGAGAGAGAGAGAGAGAGAGAGAGAGATGCTAATACTCTACTGACACCCTATCAGACATTTCAGCTTTCTATATTTAAGCTTCAGCTAAACATTTTATTAATGTGCAAGATAATTAAACAGAAAAAAATATGTCCATGCTGTAATCCTACCGCTCTCTCCTCGTTAACTCATCGTTCTGCTCATTACTTTACAAAACAAAAATCGGGATCAGCCAAATAAATGAACAAAATTCTTATTTTCTTTAACCTTTCATCAAAACGTGAAGACCAGGCGAGTAAGCAAAGCCGCGATCTGTTTAATGTCTGGAGTTAAGCCCGGGCGGGCGTGGCCTAAGGATTTAAGCCCAAAGTGGGCGTGGCCTAAACTGGAAGGTTTGGGAAAAACCAGAAACAGTGGTAGAAATGCTAGCACTGTCAGCATGGGGTGTGAACTCTGGCTCTGGCCTCGGCTACACCGCTCCAGGTCGAACCCAACCTTAATCGGAGACATTCAACGGACTGCTCTTCTTTCCTTTCTTTCTTTTTTGTTTTTTAAATAACACTCATACAGATATTCTTTTTTTTCTACCTGCCCGCAATATTTCAGAATAGCTCAAAATGTAAACAAACTCAAACCACTGCAACCCTGACCAGGCAGTTACTAAGGATGAATGAATGAACGTCCTCACTGCATCGTACGTTCACCGTGTTAAGGAACGTGCTGTTTGTTCTGCGAGCTTCGTATCTGAACTGCACGACAGTAAGAACCTCGGGTGCAGCATCTCAGTCCCGGTGCACTCTCTAGTCTCAACCGCGCTGGCTAAAAATATAGCGCACCTCCTAATCATATCATTATCTGCTCAATCTGAATAACGGTCCCTGATAGAGACCTTTACCGTCTGACCTTTGAACCCTGTCACTGTATACAAGAAGACCAGGAAAGATTACACGGAGTCTTCATCCACATCCAGATGCACTGCGTGAATCTTTTATAAAGCAATGGTTCTGTTAAATAAAAAAAGAAGCCTAAATTGTTGTTGTTATGGGTGACTGAGACTGTGTGTGTGTGTGTGTGTGTGTGTGTGTGGGATTGGAGGGGCGTGTCTGACACAATTGACAGTTGTTTTCTGTCAGTTTGAGTTCAAACTGTAGAACGCTGATGAAATGTGACATTGACCCACACGCCTTCTTAAGCGCTCGAAACCAAGGACACACAGCTCTTATTTTTACAGAACGAAATGCCTCGAGTCACCGAATCAGCTCCAACGCAAAGCTCACGCCTCCCAAGAACACGCAACATGCGCTCGTCTGCAAATGAAATGTATTTATTTTAAAGGAAGCGTTAAAATGCATGCCAACATGAAGGAGCGCATTACCGTATTCATATTATTTATTTATTTATTTATTTACTCGCAGAAATGGCGCTCTGATTTCTTGCGTACGCAATGCCCTGTTCACTTGGTCTGATCTGATTGGTCGGGTTCCTTTTTTTCTTCGATCTGGCGGCAAATAATAATCGCAAATCTATGTTATAAATACATTAAAAAGGCTGCTGTTCAACAAAGAAACACGTAGTTGTTTAATGTTGCATTTTTGGAAGGTGTCTCCGACGTCAGTGCTCGTAACACTCAGAAGTAAAGCTGTGACCTTAAAGGTCCACTACGTAGTGTTCAGCCCCCTGAATGCCCCTCTCTTACCCCTCCCTTTCCAAGCGTAAGTATTAGAGCGTACGCTGGCCGTCACGTGCCCGTAGTGTACCTGCATTCAGGCCCGCTTGCTAAATAATAAGTACGATCCTCTATTTTTCAAAATTTGGGTTCTCGAACTTGTTATCCAGCACCGGCAACACTGATTCCTGTTCTTTCCTCTTCCTCGTCTTCCTTTCTTCTTCTTTGTCACCCTTCCGGTGCTTCCTTCCTGATTCACGTGGCAACATGGCGGCTCGGTAGAGGTTGACCCGCTCACTATGTAGATATAAAGCGCTCATTCTAAGCTTACGAAAACACAACGATTTGTAGTTACAGGTAATTATACACTAATGAAAACATACTTATGAATATTTATATTCCATTCCAGTCACTTTGTTTTTTTATTCCTTACTAAACATAAGCGTTGACTGCATCCTAAATGGCTTCCTATTTCCTATATATGCTCACTACATAGGGCAAAGACATAACGGACCTATCTAGTGCACTACATGCCCAACAGAAATGCCATTGGAATATTAGTTGCCGAAAAAGTTTCACTCAAAACATAGATGTAATATGATTTTTTTGTTTGTTTTTATATTACACAGAGTAAATAATATGTTTTTATTATATTCCCCTGCAAAAGGTTTAGGACATGTTTCATTAGATGCCTAAAAAAGCAGGACATAAAACCTTTACAGCTTACAGTCTCGGATTACAGAGTACTCGGTTATTATTATTGAGAGTGAAAATATTTTATATAGCGTAAAGGCTCCTGGGAGTTTAAACGGAGAAATATGACTATAATACGTTTTTTGCTTTTCAATTTAAATATAAAGATAGAAAAGGGTTTGAATATTGAAATTTTGGACTTTTTTGACAACACAAACATAGACTGTTTCACTAAAATATAACACACAGACAAACTTTAACACTGCACCGTGCACCATCTCGTACCGTCTCTATCTCACACACACACACACACACGCACACTGCAGACCCCGTGGTCTTCCTGTTTGTCTGACCGAGCTGGTCATTTACTCTGGCCCGTGGTGGGAGGGGATAATCGGGAGGAGGAGAGACGGAGCGGCCGAGCAGAAAGTGCGCACTCCGAGTTGGGATTGATTTACTTCATTAACTGAGATTACCAAGTTTAACTTACAAACCAGAGGTCAAAATTTCTCATTAAGGAGGGGAGCGCGGAGCACCGCGGGGCGACTGGACCGCTCTTATTACTGACTACACATTTCAATCTGTCTTTGATGTTCCTTGTTTTGCCTCCATCCCTCCCTCTCTCCATTTTCTCTCGCTCTCGTTCTCTATTTTTTGGCAGAGAGGTTGATTTTAATTGTAGCTATAGAACAGAGCCTGCTTTGCCTGGAAGGCTGCCTCCTCGTCCACGGCGCGAGAAGCTTTAGTGGTATTGGGTGCTGTCCATAGCCTCGGGCTCATTTTAATGGCTCCCTCCCTCCCTACATTCCCTGCTCAAATTGTTTTCCACATGATTCCTGTTAATTTAGCTGCAGGAAAGGGCATCGGTTTTCCTTGTACTTTCCCCCTCTCTCTCTCTCTCTCTCTCTCTCTCTCTTTCCATCTCACTACTTCTTTCATTCCTTCCCTGCCTCACCTTCCCTCACTTTTTTTTGCATACCATTCGTTTTCTTGTTTTTTAAGCCTTTAAGAGAAATTTTTGAAGGGGGAAAAAAAAAAAAAGACAATTTTTATTCCTTTGTTCGTCCATTTTCCCGAGGTGCGTTCAGTTCCAGCTGGTTCCGTTCCAAACAGCCGAAAGCACCCGTCTCTGCACGCCTCTAAACGCGTTCTTGACAGCGGGTTGTGTTCCAAACATTTCTGACCACCTCATTGACACCTTTCCTCAGTTCTCCAACAGCCGGTTGTGTTCCAAACGCCTGCGAACACGTTAAACGCTTTCTATACTTGTCGTCACACTTGTTTTTTGACCGGTTGTTTTCCAAATTGTCCTAAAAACTCACACCTGCTTTCCAAATTTCTTGTCAGCTGACTGTGTTCCAAACATATCTTACCTCTTCACTTATACTTCCTGTCTTGGTTCTCTGGTTGTGTTTTAAATGCCCTCACCCTCATTTTTCTTACTTCTGTGTCAACTGGCTGCATTTCAAATTCCTGACCACTTCCTTGACACACTTCCTGTGTTAGTGCTTAGTTCTTAACCGGTTGTGTTGTGAACTTTTAGAAAGACGTGTTTATGAGCAATTCACGTCCGCTCACTTCTTTACGTCTTTATGGGTCGGCTGTGTTCCAAATGAATGACAAAGCATGTTTCAGACCTCTAAACTGCTCTCTCGTTTGAGTCAGGCGGTGTGTATGTCATGCCTGGAAACTAACTTTACAAAGCCCTTTTTTTTTTTGCCCCTACATGTTGGCTGATTGTGTTCCAAACACCTGAAAAAAACAAAAAAAAACGTTTCATTAAACACTAACACTCCCTTTCTCACGTCAGTGTTGGTGGGTTGTGTTCCAAATGTCTCTGACCCCTTCACTTACACTTTTTAGCTATCTCCCATCTGGCAGTATACCAAAGTCCTGGAAGCGCTTGTTCCTTCACTGACACACGCCAACTTCTTCACGTCTGTGACGGCAGCTGTGATCTAAATGCCAGAGAAACGCTTTTCTGACCACTTTAATGTCGTACTCCCGTGGCCGGTTGTGTTCCAAACGCCAAAACAATGCATTTCCATCCACTTCAATCTCACTCACTATGAAGTCCAATTATGCCCAATTATGACTTGGCATGTGAGGAAGTGTGCTAGATGCGACCATCTGCGTGCGCACTGCTGCTCTGAGTAAAGTGCGCAGGGATCGAGTGGTGTTTGGAGCACTTCAGCTCTGGAACGGTGTTCGTATTATTGAAAGGGCACCGCTGTGCCTCTCTCTCTGATGGAGCTAAAAGGTAAAATGGATACTTTAGTTCTCCTCTCAGTGTCTTTGTAGTGCACACAGTGTGAGTATATGTGTGTGTGTAAAAAGAGTTAATGTGGCCCTTGACTTAGAGCTCTAAGAGCTCTCTCGCTCTCTCTCTCTCTCTCTCTTACCCCTAATCCAGTCTTGCAGCGCTGTAAGGCCCCTTTGTTCCTGTTCTCAGATGACTGTGGATGGAGACACACACACTCAGGCTATCACTTACAGCCCTGTGGGCAACACACACACACACACACACACGCTCCTTGTCTGAGGGGTGTTTGTGGGGGGGCAGTTTTCATCAGCATCTCTCTCGCACACACACCGGATCTCCTGTATCAGCATTATTATACCGCTCCTAATTTCAGGTCATGGCTGGGCAAGAAGAAACCCTTTGGCCTGGATTAAAGCAGAGAGAGAGAGTGCGCGAGAGAGAGAGAGAGTAGAGTGCAGAGTGTAGAGTAAAGGCGATTGCATCCAGCGGGCCCCTGAGTGAGTAAGTTGGTGAGGGGCCCCGAGTAAATCAGTCAAAAGTCACATAGCCTTTATACTAGTGGAGACAGAAAGTGCTCCAGGGTGCGCACACACACTCACACTCCCAGCCCACGCCACTGCCCGGAGAGGGGAAAATAAAGTGAGAATGGCTTTTACTCCCTCTCCTCTCTTTCTTCCTACATTTCATCAAGTCGTCCATTTTAGGATACAGTGTATGATAATATGTCTTTCTCATCCACCCTTCAAGAATCTCATCCACCCATCGCCAGTGCGACAGTGCGACAGTGCGACAGTGAACACCTCCTGTGTTAAATCATTCACACAGGTAATGAATTGTTGTGTGTAGCAATCATGATTCAGTGATTCAGATTAACACAGCAATCCATAAACTAAGGTAACGCTGTTGTTTTTATGTAAAGATGATAAATATGTCTACTCCCTCACACCCACTCGTGGAAGAGCGAGTACAGGACGGTAACAGGTTCTACGCCCAGCCTGATGAAGAGATTACGAAAACGACCGGTCAAGAAGCAGATTTACATTTCGCGTATTCAAAGTCAGAGCGTGAAGTGGAATGTGAATGAGCTCCGTTTATTAATAATGATTCCCAGGCTGTGGGTTGAAGGAGATTCTCGTTGTTCTGAAAGACTGTAAGACGATAGATTAAGAAATGCACTCAAGGCTGTGACGTATTTTCGTTCAGAAATCGGCGCGGATCCGACGTCTTCGGGAGCATCCGGTTTACACGCGGCGAGACAGCGACGTCTAACGGTCGGGGTTTTTATTTCCCAAGTCACAGTGATGCGCTAATGCTACCTTCACAGCATGATGTTTATGTGTGATGAAGCACAGAGTCTGACACCGTTCTCGGGGTTACTAACGGATTTCCTGCAGACGCGGGGTGTGAAATAGCGCCGTGGCCATTATAGTGGACGCAGAAGCGCTGTTTTTGGTTAGAATGTGGGATTGTTTGTGCAAGTGGCCCATTCGTTTCCACACGTCACTGACCTTCCACACAATAAAAAAAAAATTATCGCAGTTTCAAACTAAGCAAAAATGCAACGATTGAGTAAGCTATAAACAACGGCAGGATAAAGTGTGTGTTTGTTTTGTCTCCAACCTCGGTGCCCGATGTCGCTCCGGGCGAGTCCACTTTGCGTTTTTTCCGTGGTCCGATGGCGGCGAGCGCTGTGAGGTTCGCGTCCCTCTGCCTCATCTGGGCCAGTTCCTGCTGCTGCATCTGTACAGAACCAAGAAAAACAAGAGCTCAGTGATAAAGACCTCAGTGTACCTCAGTGCGGACTGTGTGAAACCTCTGAGGACGTGCGTCCTTACATATTCAAATAACAACTCTGTGAGTGTATAAACGAGTGGAACATAAAAGAGGTCTAGATCAGGGTTTATACAGCAGCTGTGTGAGAAGCCAGTGGTTTAAAGTCCAGATGGCTGCACTGAAAGCTGGGAGGCCACTGACCTGAAAACACAACATGTTGTGCTGCATGTGACCAACTAAAATTCATCCATCCAGTCCTTAATCCCTCCATCCATCCATCCCTTAAGCCAGCCATCTATCCTTTCATCCATACTTTCGTTAATCCAGCCATCCATCCACTCATCTATGTATTTATTTCTTCATCCATTTACATGTCCACCAATCAATGCAACCATCTATCCAACAAGGTCTCTCCCATCCCCTCGTCCATTCATCCATCCATCCATCCATCCTATCCTCTATCTATCCATCCATCCCTTTTTCTATCTATCCATCCTTCCATCCATCCATCCATGTACATGTCCACCAACTTAAGCAAGCATCTCTCCACCAAGGTCTCTCCCATCCCCTCGTCCATCCATCCTATCCTCTATCTATCCATCTAGCCATCCATCAATCCCTTTTTCTATCTATCCATCCTCCCATGTACATGTCCACCAACTTAAGCAAGCATCTCTCCAATCCCTTCATCTATACATCCATCCATTCATCCACCCATCCATTTATGCATCTATCTTTTCTTTTTCATGTACATGTCCACCAACCCAGCAAACCATCTATCCAGCCATGTATCTCTCACCCCTTCATAGATCCATCAACCGTCCTGCCCTTCATCTATCTATCTATCCATCCATCCATGCACATGTCCACCATCCCAGGCAGCCATCTATCCATGGACTGTATCTCCCATACATTCATTCACTTTCATCCATCCATCCACAAACAAATCTGTCCATCACATCAACCAACCCATTTATCATTGCATCTGTTCAACCAATCTGTTTTCCCATCATTTTAGATTCGACCACCCTTCCTCCTCCTCACTCATCCATCTATCCATTTATTCATCTCTGCAACTTAAGCATTTATTACATGCCTTACCTTTGTCAGATTACATTTTAACTCATCTATCTTTTTTTTTTTTTTTTTTTTACATGTTACCACAATTTTTATATTTCATATTTTTATTATTTTCCCTTATTATGTCACTGCTATTTCTTGTTGCATTATTTCAATTTGGTATGTTTTACTTCACATTATAAAGAAAATGATGTTTTCTTCTTCTTGTTATTATTATTATTATTATTGGTCCAACAACACATTATTTCATATGTGTACCTATTCATCATGCCAAACTTTTGATATCTGCTTTATGGATTCATTTATCAGCACATTCTTCATCTACTCATCCATCCCGCCCATTCACTTATTCATTTCCCAAACTATCTCTAAATAGCTCTGTGTGTGTGTGTGTGTGTGTGTGTGTGTGTGTGTGTGTGTGTGTGTGTGTGTGTGTGTGTGTGTGTGT
>JAQQZR010000037.1:3231283-3243774 GCA_030068235.1 Notoglanidium macrostoma | reverse complement strand
GAGGCGTGGCCTAAGTGCCTATAACTCTCAGTGAAGGAGGCGTGGCCTAAGTGCCTATAACTCTCAGTGAAGGAGGCCTGGCCTAAGTGCCTATAACTCTCAGTGAAGGAGGCGTGGCCTAAGTGCCTATAACTCTCAGTGAAGGAGGCGTGGTCTCCTAGTTAACAAAACTGTTAAAAAGAAAACCCTCAGCAGGTAGAGAGAAAACAGAACAAAGCCTGTGTATCTGAGTGAAGCTGGCAGACTCACTGGCCTCCCTCTGTCCACTGTCACCTGCGACCTTTACTCACCCAATCACTGACACAAGACCAGCAGGGGACACCGTGTCCTTAAACTCACTCACACATCCAGACACCACACTTTTCCCTCCTTTAGTGCTTGGGGGTGCACATTAACAACCACGAGGAGTTGAAATGCAAACAGACTGCTGCCTCGGGATTCATCTTATCCAACACTGAAGCTTAGCTTTTGTGTGAAAAGGACAGGAGTGGAGGATGATGGGAATAAAATGGGCATTTAAAGTGAGTGTGTAATTCCAGAGAAAAGACCCGATGAGAATTAAAAATATTACATCACTGTCAAGCTAATCCCTGTAACTGCAGGAGTATTATTGTTACCATAACAACACTAACAAATGCCTACACAACAGTTGAGATAGAAATGATACCTATAATTACAAACCTCACTGCTGTATATAATGGATAGAAAGAACCTTATAGTACAGTAGATACAGTCATTACAGTAATTCTTCTAATTCAATAAAATACTTTATTTTAAGGAACGTGTGTGTGTGTGTTACCCGTCTCCAGTATGCGGCGATGCAGTAGACCCGTGGGCAGGAAGGCCTCGTCTTTACACGAGCGAATCTGCGTGCCCACCAGCTCCGAGTTGGTCGCTAAGATACGAGCGCTCTCCTCGCTCAAGTTCACCCCGGCCATAGATGCAACATCGTTGATGTCATCATCGTCCCTGAAAGACAAATTACAACACCTGAACACACCTGGACAAGATCGCTGATCCTCACCTGATCACACCTGGACATGATCGCTGATCCTCACCTGAACACACCTGGACATGATCGCTGATCCTCACCTGAACACACCTGGACATGATCGCTGATCCTCACCTGAACACACCTGGACATGATCGCTCATCCTCACCTGAACACACCTGGACATGATCGCTCATCCTCAACTGAACACACCTGGACATGATCGCTCATCCTCACCTGAAAACACCTGGAAACTGTCTATCTCTCTCACCTGGACACACCTGGACATGATCGCTCATCCACACCTGAACACACTTGGAAACTGTCTATCTCTCTCACCTGGACATACCTGGACATGATCGCTGATCCTCACCTGAACACACCTGGACATGATCGCTCATCCTCACCTGAAAACACCTGGAAACTGTCTATCTCTCTCACCTGGACACACCTGGACATGATCGCTCATCCACACCTGAACACACTTGGAAACTGTCTATCTCTCTCACCTGGACATACCTGGACATGATCGCTGATCCTCACCTGAACACACCTGGACATGATCGCTCATCCTCACCTGAAAACACCTGGAAACTGTCTATCTCTCTCACCTGGACACACCTGGACATGATCGCTCATCCTCACCTGAAAACACCTGAACACACTTGGAAACTGTCTATCTCTCTCACCTGGACACACATGGACATGATCGCTCATCCACACCTGAACACACTTGGAAACTGTCTATCTCTCTCACCTGGACACACATGGACATGATCGCTCATCCACACCTGAACACACTTGGAAACTGTCTATCTCTCTCACCTGGACACACATGGACATGATCGCTCATCCACACCTGAAAACACCTGGAAACTGTCTATCTCTCTCACCTGGACAAACCTGGACATGATCGCTCATCCACACCTGAACACACTTGGAAACTGTCTATCTCTCTCACCTGGACACACCTGGACATGATCGCTCATCCACACCTGAACACACTTGGACACTGTCTATCTCTCACCTGGACACACCTGGACACTGTCTATCTCTCTCACCTGGACACTGTCTATCTCTTTCACCTGGACACAACTGGACACTGTCTCTCTCATCTGAGCACGCCTGGACACTGTCACTCTCACCTGAGCACACCTGGACAGTCACTCTCTCTTTCACCTGAACACACCTGGACATGATCGGGTCATCCTCACCTGAACACACCTGGACACTGTCTATCTGTGTCACCTGGACACTCCTGGACACTGTCTATCTGTCTCACCTGGACACTGTCTATCTCTCTCACCTGGACACAACTGGACATTGCCTATCTCTTTCACCTGAGCACACCTGGGCACTGTCTCTCTCATCTGAGCACACCTGGACACTGTCTGTCTCTCTCACCTGAGCACACCTGGACACTGTCTGTCTCTCTCACCTGAGCACACCTGGACACAGTCTGTCTCTCTTACCTGAGCACACCTGGACAGTGTCACTCTCGCCTGAGCTTACCTGGACACCGTCACTCTCTCTCTCACCTGAACACACCTGGACAGTGTCACTCTCATACAAACTAATCTGTACAGTGCCACTTGCACCGGAACACACCTGGACACTCTCTAACTCTCTCACCTGAAGACTCCTGGACACTGTCTCATCCTCACATGTGCACACCTGGACACTGTCACTCCCACCTGGACACTGCTTGAACATAATCCGGGCCTTGCCCTCCCGTTTCCATGGCAACTGCGTCCTAATTATCCTGTATTAGCAGGGGGTTCGGGAGGGCCAAATGTCACCATTCTCTGCTTTCCTTCCCATCCACTTGGTTCTGACAGAGACTCCTGAGCTCTGCTTGTGTTCATGCCCCCATGCTGGAGCTGCACAGCTACGCTTCTGCTCTGTTCAGATCTTCAGAGTGTGTATGAGTGCTGACACCGCAGTGGGAGGCTGACATACACGATTAGAGCTCCTCTATAAGTTCGGGATGCTACACAGAGTTAAGGCACCACCTGAATGCTCAGTGGTGAAGGGGTAGGTGAGGGGCTGAAGGTAATAAGAGTGAGGCAATCTCTGATTGATATAAATTGAATTCAGGGGTTACATGATGAGATTATTCATTCATTCATTCACTTTATTTTCATCCACTTTACCCTGGATACAGAGCGCATCCTAGGAACACTGAATGTGAGACACCTGTCCATTACAGCACACCCCACACACACACACAAACCGTACTGTGAGGTGGCAACTCTACCCTCCACACCACCATCATTCCACCCTACTATGATGTTGTTAACTATTCTTTATGCGTTTTGATGGATCTCAATTTTATACTTCTACAGCCTACATTATGAATGTTTCCCGTGTTACCTATTGCTTTTTATAAAACATAATATTTCATCCAAAATGAAAAAACGCTAGGTTAGTGTGTGTCTATTAGGGCTTTTATCAAGAACTTTTTCACTGTTCAGACGCTATTTGAATTTCATAGCAGGTAGTGTAATAAATGTAAAGCTAAATAAACGTGACTTGGCAACATTTCTGCGGGTAAATATGTAAAAACAAATCTAAAACATTAAAGCTCTTGGTGAAATTATGTTATTGCCGCCTTCTTGTTTTCTTTGCTTATGAAAGCAACAGGATTTTCACCTTCTGTCATTTATCTGATATGAACGTACACCGCCAGTCATAACTTTCTGAACATGTGGAGTGTTTGTAATGTGTTTTATTACAGTTTGCAGACTACTGGGGGGGAAAAAATAAAGTGTTCCATCTAATACCTAAATCTTTTTAAATTTAAGGACTTCTTCATTGTCTGCTCTCAGACTTATGCACTTGTTTGGTGGAGCTGAGAACTGTCTTATTAGACGGTGTTCGCCTTTTCCGGGTAGATCGAGATTTTTTCCATTCCGTTACAAAATCACAAACATTTCTGAACTCACTGCTCAGATTTCTAACTGCAGAGTATAGAAAGAAAAAAACATATTTTGAAAAAGCCTTGACTAGAAGTGTATAGTGTTTTTGGGGAACATCTTTGAAATTGATTATTTTCCCATCCTTAACAAGCAGGCAGGTGAGCTGCTTGGGATATCTGTAGACTAGCTGGTGGTATTTTATATACGTATATATTTACATTTATATCTAAAACTTGGACCAGCAGTCCATGACACAGAGGAGAAGAAGCAAGCAGCTCCTCTAGTGTACACAAACAAAGCTGTGTCTCGCCCTGCAATTACTGTGCTTCCTGTTGTAGTGCCAGAATTTATCAAAATATGAGTAGAGGAAAAATAAACACGTTGCTGATGCTTCTCAAGAAGTTCTGTTGCTTTGCTATGGTTGCTACGGTGATGTGAGCAGACCTCGCCAAACTGACATGACGCAAGGTTTCCACAGTTCTTCGGGCGCGCTGGAACTTTCTGCTTCATCTCGAGGTTGTTCACGTCGTCTATGCATAAACTCTGATTCGGGACAGAGGACAACATGGCGTTAGCAGGTCGTGGAAGCTTCCCCGGACTTCTGCGGCCACACAAAAAAAATAAAAAAAGAACGCCACTGGGAAGAAAGGTTGCTGCTACACACAGTCCTGACAGCTTAATTAGCGCAGCTGCTAAAGATTTATTGGTTCGGCAATCAGTGCCTGCAGCTACGCCTCGCCTCAGGGGTGGCCATTATGATGCACTCGGTGGCCTGGTCAAACACAACACACACACAAACAGATCTGCCCCAAAAACACTAACACACACCACATAAAGTCAACTTATATACGCACAAACCCTAAATATCACCGTGGTGATTTTACACTATTATGGAAATGATGATTATCCATCCCTACTGATAATTACCGATTATCAACAACACAGTGCTGCTGAATTCTCCGTTCTGATTGGTCAGAAGGCGTGCATACAGAAGGAAAATCACAAATTAATATTAAAGCGCTCATTCTCATAGATTATAATCAGTACCTTCAGTTACAGGTTTTGACACTTCTGCAGACAAAATGTTCAATAAACCGTGTAGTTAGTTACTGTTTCTATAGTAACTAACTACTCGGTTTATTGAACATTTTGTCTGCAGAAGTGTCAAAACCTGTAACTGAAGTTTTCCGACATGACAAAGTCTTCAGGATGAAGGGGCTTTGTGCGGTCCCGTTTTTTTTAGTAACGTCATGCTGCATTTTTTTGCGTCTTATTAACTGCGAGAAAAAGAAAAAAGAAGGGAGTGACTGTTTATATGCATTAAGTAACAACAGGAATTAGTTTGTTTCACGGACGTTTCACGACGCTAAATGCAACTATTAACAGGTGAAATGTACGTTTCGTTCTGTAATAAGTAAAGATTGTTATCATTAACAAATATGTTTTATAAACGTTGTATAAGTGGAATAACACTCTTCAGGATGTGCTGTTAATTGAAAATAATTAACTTTGGGGTGGTACCAGTAACCTCCAAATCGAGTCATGTCACACAACACTGTTTTTGATTATTTTCCCAAAACAGCACACCCCATAGTTAGTGTTTTTATGGTGTGTGACTACAGCAGAAGCGGACTAGGCTTCACTCGGGAAGTGTACGGAAAACGTCTCGCTTTTTTTAGTAACATCTGTTACTTCAGGCCCGTACAAAGACAGTGCATTAAGAAGTATAAAGTAGGGTTTGATTTGAACTGTTTAAACACTGTGTATTCAAAAAAGCTCCCTTTTAAAAAAAAAAAAAAAAAAAAAGAATCAGTGCACCACACCTCCATTTTACTATCCACAGTACGTCACAGTCACTATTCACATACGCAGTACATCTATCACACACATCTGTCTTCCCTTCCTCGGGAGGCAACGTTATTGCATCAGCTCAGGCTGATTCAGGCTACGTGCAACTCCAGGGGAAAAAAAAAAAGAACCAAACATAAATAAATAACTTTAATTTACACCGAGCTGTCTCTGGAAAAACAGCTACAAAAGCTACTGGACTCCAGGGGTATTGACTTACACGTCCAGCTCTTTTTCCAATGTGCGTTCTAAAAAAGAAGGATTGGACGAGACGGAGAACGAGAGCGGCACGGAGAAGTTAAAGAGGACAGAGTGTGAGATGAGGAGTCTGTCAGGAGAGAAAAACAAGAGAAGACGAGTGAGCTGACGCGGTCTGATTTTTCCTCAGAGAGTCGCCTACAGCGAGCCGC
This sequence comes from Notoglanidium macrostoma, assembly GCA_030068235.1. Lineage (NCBI taxonomy): Eukaryota > Metazoa > Chordata > Actinopteri > Siluriformes > Auchenoglanididae > Notoglanidium > Notoglanidium macrostoma. Next base: position 3,237,607 of record JAQQZR010000037.1, on the reverse strand, counting down.
TGCAGTTAAGGCCAATGCTGCCCCCGTGTGTCAGCACGGAGCATTACATGCTCATACCAGTGTATTTACACAACACGTCGTGATTACGCACCAAATAAAACATGAGCTATGTTCCCTCTGGGTTCTCTGGTTTTCTTCTTCCTCACATGAACATGAACTGTCTATGCAAACCTGCCCCTGGGTGTGAATCAGTGTGTGCGCATGGTGGCCTGCCCTCCATGGTGTATTCCCGCCTCATGCCCAGTGTTCCTGGGAAAAAGAGGGATTTTTCCGGACTGCCTCATGCCTTGCAATTCAGAAATCACGACACGGTTTGGAAGGAAACTAGAGTCTAATCAAGCCTCTAGTATCACATTTAGCAGCATACAGAAGCTCAGAACGCTGTGTCACCCCCAGTATTCCCGGGATAGGCTCCGGATCCACCGCGACCAGGTTAAAGTGCTTACTACTTACTTACAGCATCTCTCACACATGCTGTATCGCACACACGTTCCTGGACGGTGCTGTGTTTGCATGTACCTGAAAGAGCCTCCCCCGGGATCGTTCACTTTGTTCTTCTGAGCCCCTGAGAGCTGCACGCTGACCACCGAGGGGCTTTTCCCCACCTGCACCACCGGACTCTTCCCTACAGCACCTGAGGAATGGGAGCAAGGGGATTATTGGGACACGTCCCAACACATCTGCGTCATGACAGCACGACCTACAGCACTCTCAGCAACACAGGCACACAAAGTGTCTCGCTAATGATGTCTGTCTGTCTGTCTGTTTCTTTATCAGATCCTGGATCAGTCTAGATTTCTGTTTTTAGTGATAGATCGATCTTTTTTTTTTTCGATCCGAGGACATGTGCATGGAAAAGTATTAGTATTAATCGATCAGAGAGCTCATGAAACATTGCTCTGTTGATGTTGTTCCGGTTTAAATAACAGCCATGAGAAGCGGACATGTGCATGATGCACAAGGCTACAAGACTCTCTCTTTCTAACATTAGCGAGGTGATTTTAAATGAAGTGCATTAGCTATCTAGGTTGGCTTGTTCTCACTGCATCCGAATCCCTCACTGTCAGTGACGATGTTAAGAACATACGGGCTCTGAGCTGTTATTTACGCTCGCCTAGTGTCACCTGTAGACATTTTTTTCTTGCCTAGTCTGCATCGCTGCATCGTTGCATCACGTGGTATTGGATGTTGGCATTATAGCACTTTCTTAAAATACGAGTAAATGAATACGTTTTCTTGCTTTGTGACGTGTGTAATAGTGAAAGACCGCTATATCTCGTCTGTCCGTCTTTATTGTGTGTCCAACTCTTCTTTCTTTGCAGCTCTCCCTCTGTCTGTCTCTCTGTCTAATTGTTCGCATCTTTCGATACCTCTGTCACTCTCTATTACACAACACATGGAATGTACTTGTTATCACACCCACGTAGCGACTGTGAGTTAATAAGACTCATTTTAATGTACAGAACTGTGCAAAAGTCTTGAGCCACCCCTCACCCCGCATCTCTTTATATTTCGAGACACAATATTTTGAGAAAATGAGACAATATGTACAGTGATTTATTGCAACATGAGTAAGCATACATATAAATACAGTATATTAACACAAAGAGAGTTTGTATTGTATTCTTCAGCACAGCCTGAGCTCTCTTAGGTAAGCTTTCTTCTAATTTCTTTAAGTACAGTAGTCTTCAGGAATAGTTCTCCAGGCTTCTTGTAGGACGTTCCAGAGCTCTTCTTTGGATATCGGCTGCCTGTTGTTCCGTTCCCTGTCGTGATGATCCCACACCGCTTCAGTAATGCTGAGATCCGGGCTTTGGGGAGGCCGATCCGTGACCGAACGGTGTTCCACTGAGGTACGCAGGAAGCCTGGAGAATTATTCCTCAAGACTATGTTAAAAAATACACGGGAGTCTGGCTCTTTGGAAGCAAAATATGAAGAAATGAGGGGTGGCTCAAGACTTCTGAATAGACACTCGGTGAAAATCACACAAGCTTATAAAAACAAACAAGTGCTAACAGTGTGTAAACGAGGATGTTCGGTGATCAGGAGCTCTTACCTGCTGTCCTTACTGTCTGTGTAATGACCACAGGCATCCGGACCTGCCCTCCTATCGTCCCTGTCCTCTTAATATTCTACAGAGTGAGAGCAATAGAAGATGGAGAGTAACAGATAAAGACAAAGCAATTAACATGTTACTTAGTGACAATTTTCATAAAATAAGCACCTAAACAATTATCATATAAGTTATGTGTGTGTGAATATACATATAAGAATGAACTACTGATGAAATAGTGCAGATATAGGTAGGAAACAACCAGGAGAAAGGAAAGGAGAAACAAAAGATAAACATAGAGGGAGAGAGAGCGGATTAATAAGCAGGTCGTCCCCTCTGCAGGGCCCATGGCGAGTCCTTCTGGGCCCTCATCCATCCTACTCTGTTCTCTCATGCTGCATATTTCACTGCCTTGTTTTCCTGCACAGTGCCGCAATATCGCTACGCCTACAGCTCCGTCCCAAACCCAGCTCAGGGCCTCCGAGACGTGAAAGCGCATTCGGCCCAGGAGCCGCGGGCTCGCCGCAACACGACACAGTGAGGGAGGGAGGGAGACAAACCCGGAGTCGAGTCTGTCTCGCATTCAGGCAGGAATGAGGAAATATGTAGCTAGAACCTGAGCAAGAGTCAATCTACAGTTTAGAGCAGATCTGTTCAAAAAGCAGTGCGTGTCAGGTTGACGGGTAAACAGTAATTAGTAATAAAAGCCCTGGACATATATATTAGTCAGAACTACACAGCAGAGACACTGTATACAGCAGAGACATTATGCAGCTGGATGAAGGGAGAACAGTACATGTTTCCATATAGCTCTTTTACAAATCTGATACAGCTCAGAAGCCGAGAAATGTTTCCACACGGCCGACACGTTCACTATTCGTCAGCTGCTCAAACTGTTCTGAAGCAGAGCAAAGTAGCAACCATTACTTTTAAATTTGCACATATGATGATTCATTGAAGGCCAATTTCAGCTCATTTTTGTTATTTGACCTGTTCAGCGATTTGTATCTTCTGGACAAACACTGAACGTCCTGTTGTTGATCATTCTCACGCACCTGATGTTAAAATAGGGCAGGGTGATATGACGAGATTATTTTCCATCATGTTACAACAACCTTTTTCTGAGATATTACAGACGTTGTGACATCATGCATAATCCTTTTATAAATTACATTACAAACCGGCTGGAAGCAGTTGATGTGACGTTTGTAAAACGGAAAGATTTTTTTCTTCTTTTCAGAGTTAAATTTTTCGTAAATGGTTTTTATTATAACAAGTTTTAAAAAGAGATTTAATAAATCTTCGAACTGGGTTTTCTGCTGTTTGCTTTTTCACAGAACATAAATATTGTTTATCTAGTAAACTCTTTGCGAATCATGAGATGATATTTTTGCCATATCGTCCAGCCTGTGATAATTATATACTTGACGAACAGTGGTAGAATTGACATCGCAAAACATTCATTTACCTTGACTGAAGGCGAATGCGCCACATCGGTGCATCTTTCAAGCTGGACAGTCGAGTCGAGACGAGAACACGGACCAAAACATTACTTATGTGAGATGGGAGAAGGGGCGGGGCTTCCAGTGGGGTCAGGTAATATCAGAGAGTTCAGAACATCTACCTGACTGTCAATCTCTCCAGATTCACATTTCGATTGGCTGCCATTTCTATTTTTATTAGAGTACGTATAAGGGTGGTCATTCAAGGGTACAAGCTTCTGTGTTGTAGGATGATAACATTATGGTTCCTAGAGCCAGGTCTGTGTGAGAACTCTTTGACCAAGTTTGACGGTTTGATTTGATTTGCCTACAGCTGCACTGCTGACTTCCGACAAAAAGACGCAAATTTACTCCAGGTTCGTGTTGTTTATTTAAGCGATGCTTCCATCTTCTGACTTTCGCTGTTTGTTGTGCAAATCCTGATCATTTCAGCTCGCAGGCTTGCTCTCATTGGCTGCGAGAGAGAGACAAGTGCCTACCTGTTGCGGTGTAATGGTGCTGTTGGGTTGCCGAGGGGCGTTGCCGGTGGTAACGGCCCCGGCGACGGTCCCCGCTGGAGACGCTGCGGTCTTTGGCTGTGGGGGCTGAACGAGCGACTGCTGACTGTTCAACAGGGACAAACGCAACGCTGGCAGGCTTTTCTACACACACACACACACACACACACACACAGATTGAAATATATGAACAGTATAAATCATGACCGGTATTATAAACATAAAGCAAACTTATATCAACTTGTGATCTAACTGGTATGCATATACTATAGCTAAGAGGACTTCTGAAAGATTAAAATAAAACTAGCTGATTTCTGACAAACATTCTCGACACCATCATTTGCTTGTATCATTATGTATATATATCCTACATGACATGTAATATATACTACATGACATGCTGTAATGCACCTTATAATCAGAAGTACATATACTCTAGATTTGTGTGTGTTCCTATGTGTATGTGTGTTTCAAGAGCTAAGCATGCTAACATGGCATGACAGCACGGATCATCAGCGTTGGTGGCAGCATGTGACATACGTCATGATGGCGGGGCACGCCTGCAGGCGATTGGCTGGAGCCGCCGGAGGGAGGGCGCTGTCACAGCACAACCACGCAGGACTCAAAAACACACCGTGTGTGCGTGTGTGTGTGTGTGTGTGTGTCAGTGTTAGCATGAACGTTACCGCTAAAGGCAGTACAGGGTGAAGAAAAAACATGTGCAGAAACACTGCGTGTGTCACCTTGAGAAAAGGCACCAGGTAAGGCTGTGGCGAGGACTTCAGCTCCGTCTGCAGCCGGCTGGTGAATTCTTCTGGTTCAATTTTGGCATCCTGAGACAAAAAAAACAGCCACATGGGTGTTTGTTACTTCTGGGTTTTATTTTACACACTATCAAACATGGCACAGCAATAAACGATGCTACACGTAATGACACTGAAGTGTGAACTTACTGCAGCTTGTGATGTTGTTAACCTGACACAGCACTTTCCTAAAATATACTGTACATGAGCCTCCAAATTCCAAGAAATGCTCCAGAAATGACACTTACTATGCTGCCCCCTGCAGACTAATGGTGTCACAAATCCAAATCAATTTAATAACCATTCGATATTTCGAGCAATTTTTTTTGGTTTGAAGGGGTAATTAAAATTGACCACGTCAGAGTGAAACTTGGCGATCTGACATCAAACGGTATGCAAATACACTTTCCGACGTGTTTCATTCCGTAAAAGCAGGTTACGTTGTTCAATATAGCCATTTCACATAGCCACATAGCCTGGCAACAGAAGTTTACTGATAGTTGTCATGGTTTCAAAGAGGACGCTAGGGTTGAATAATCTTGGAGATCATCACATAATCGCATTAAAAACTGAAGCGACTGACTTTACATCATTAACTCAGGTAATGTTCTGTTGAAACTCACCAGAAGGTCCTGCACCAGTGCTTTCACATTCCGTGACGTCTCCGGTGAGGGGGAATTATGGGATGCGAGTTTGATCAATGTTGCCAAGAAGTTCTTACACTTTTTTACATTCTCTTGCATTTCCTAAAAAAGAAGGAATGTGCTTTAATGCCATGACACACTGCGTGTTTCCGAGTGTGTGTGTGTGTGTGCGTGTGCGTGTGTGTGTGTGTGTGTGTGTGTGTGAGTGAGAAAAGTCATGCCAGTGCCCTGCTGCACTTATGCTGGAGTGACTATGAGTATGTAAGTCCTTGAGACAGTTCCCAGCTGTGTTAACCCATGTGTCTGTGTGCCTTCTGGAAGCTCTGTGTGTGACTGTGTCTGTGTGTGTCTGTGTGTGTGTGTGTGTGTGTGTGTGTGTGTGTGTGTGTGTGTGTGTGTGTGTGTGCGCCTGTGGACTAACGAGCAAAGAATGATCCCACGGGCCAAGTCATCACTCATCGAGAGAGAGAGATGTGAGAAAGAGAGAATACAAAAGTGTGAAGAAACACGATGCCAAGATTTGAACCTGGGAGATGACGGTTGCTCCGGGGGCAGGGCCAGCTGCGGTGGGTGGAGCCAGGGTGGGCCCCTGGGGGGCCAGAGCTGCAGGGTGCTGCTGGGGCGTTGCCACTGCCAAGGGCGCTCTCTGGAGGACAAAACAGACAGAGAGATAAACAGGAGCTGACACACACTGCGCCTCGAGCAAGGCCACACGCTGCATACGAGAGGCACGTCCACCGTCACATCACATGTCCACACACACACACACACACACACACACACACACACACACACACACACACACACACACACACACACACACA
>JAQQZR010000037.1:3188190-3206220 GCA_030068235.1 Notoglanidium macrostoma | reverse complement strand
ATAATTCAGTATATGCCATACGTGTTGCTTCATAGTTTTGATGTATTCAGAAATGTTTTACAACGTAGAAAGCAAAAAAAGTAAAGAAAAACCTTGTGAAAGAGTAGGTGTGTCCACACTTTTGACTGGTAGTGTACTTTCAAGTAGTCTCTGATGCCACTTCACACTAACATTATTGCAGCCTAAGTGTAGTCCTTATTGAGTTGTACATTCAGTACTTTAGACTTTGATGACAATTGAGAGATGACCCACAATGCATTGCAATGCTTTTTTTCCACTCAGATGGACTCTAATCATGCTGTGCTCACGTTTTATGTCAGTCCTGAGTTACATTGCAGATCTCTGAGTGATGATAACCGGGGACCCCCCCCTCTTTTATATGAACAGTGAAATCATTCGGCACTGAAGACCGTCCTACAGACAGACCCGTGGCTCCCCGGGAAGATGTCTTTGAGTACATCATCTTTAGAGGAAGTGACATCAAAGATCTGACTGTTTGTGAACCACCGAAGCCCAACTGCTCCCTCCCTCAAGACCCAGCCATCGTACAGGTAACCGTGGTGTGTGTGTGTGTGTGTGTGTGTGTGTGTGTGTGTGTGTGTGTGCACGCGCTCACATGCGCTCTTTGTTTTGGTAAATGTTACGTGTGCTTTGAAATGTGATGATTTATGTGCACAATAATATTGTAAATTGTAAATATACAGATGTATATATTTTTTGCTGCTTTTTGGCTTTAAATGTCCGTTTGTGTTCTCGGGTTTCACCAAGCACGGGTTCGGTCAAGTGTAGAAACTTTTAAATGTAGTCTTTCAAACTCTTTAGTGTGAAAATTCAGAAAGTACTGTAAGGATATTTTCTTGTTGAAGTGTTCTAGCTTGGGGCTCCAAGTCGGGTTCTCTAGACTCTCCCTTTTTCTCTTCGCTAATGAACAAAGCCTACATAATGCACATTGTACTTCATTGTTTGTGTGTGTGTGTTCAGTGTTTCAAAAAAGGCAATATGAAATAGGTCAACCCCCAAACTCAGAAAGCGGACAGTCTTTTAACGAGTTCTCCGTTTATTTCCTCTGTCTGATTTGGTGAACCAGAGACAAAATGCTCTCCACGTATCCGATAACATTTCTAATCTGTTTAAAGTCTAGAAGTGGGGAAATAAAGCGCCATGATATAACCGCTTCACATTCTGTTCTTTATAGACGTCAGGTAATACCTAATGGGTTAACGGTTACCTGTTGTCACGGTTCATTCACGTTAGCTGCTTATTCAGACTCTTTATGAGCGATGAAACGAGTTAATTAGGATAATGATTGTCATATCATTGATATTTCCTTTCCCTATACGTGCCACTTATTTATTTATTTTCTCCCAACAGTCCTCTCTAGGCTCGACTCCAGCTCCGTCCTTCCAGCCCGTGGGTTCTTACGCGTCCTTCAGCCGACCCCCTGTGCGCGCCTACAGCCAGTTCACCGCTCCTCTCGTGCCCCAGCCCATCGGCGCGCCGGTCACTGCAGGCGAGTTTCACTGCTGATCCTCTGCTTATACTGCCTTCATTAATCACTTAGTGAGGCTGAGTTCGTTCCCGGTGGAACTGTAGAAAAAATTAGCCTTGGTTTGCTTGAACAGGAGCTACTCTCCAGTGTTTATATATAGATTTGCACCTGTTTCTGTATGAAGCTCAGGTTTAGTGTGTGTGACATTAAAACGCCAACACTTAAAGCTGTGCCGTCCCTTTCTTGCGCAGGAAGTTCAGGGTCCGCATTCGGTAGAGAGACAAACGTAGCCGCCCCTCTGTCCCTGAGCTCTGTCCCCTCCGACTCTGTGTCTCTGAGCTCACGTGTAACTGAAGGTAACCGGGGGGGAGCGTGCGAGCGTGCGCTCTGTGGGTTTAGAGTTGGCTGCTGTGTGACGACCTGAACGTTGGGGTTCGTTCATTCTTGCATAGTTAGACGAGCGCTTAAATTATTGTATTATTATTTTTTACTTGACGATTTTTTAAATGTTTCGCCTTTAGTTTATCCAATTCATCACCACTTTTCTCTCCTGTGACGCTTTGCTTATTCTCCCATGTCGTTGCCGCAGGCCGCGCGAGCCCGTCTCTCGATGCCCTGCGGAAGAGCCCGAGCCTGGAGCCTGCGGTGCAGCCCGCTCCTCTGGTGCCACCTGCTGGATCTGTGAGTCAGAAGAGTTCTGGAGGGGGCAGACCTCCACCTGCCTCCCAGAGACAGCCTGCTGAGAGCCAGGAGCAAAGCAGGGGTGAGGATGCACAGGCCGTGTCGCTGTGGCCATATGGGGGTCATGTGACACTGGTTCAGTTATTGGGGAAAATGATTCGGATGTGTTAAACCCATCCCTGAGCATTCTAGTTTTAAGGTCTTGGCACTGGCTGTGAGTTTCATGACGTAATATGTTTATTGCAGAACCTTATTATAATTAACTAACGATATATTGTTCAAACGCAACACATCAAAGATTCATTATTCGTTAATTTGAGCGGTGTCTTGAAAGGTTTAAACGTCTCGGTCCTTCCTCTGACATGCTGTGAACAGAGTTGTTAACACAGATGTTTGACTCCTCACAGCTGCTGATGTAGAGAAGGCCGCTCGCCCGGAAACCAACTTGAGCAAGGTGGAGAACCGGGACGCCGGCAGACGCCCGCAAGGCAGTAAGTGTGTAGAAAAGCTTACATAAATAATCGAGCATGAACAGTGAGCATTGGAGATGAGCACCAGGGATCACTGGACACGGCAACTTTAGACTAAATGACTCGTAATTGAGCCGTGTGTGTCTTCGCTTGGTAGGCTTAGTATGATTAGTGTGAGTTCCTGACTGTTTAGCAGGTGCTCCTATAGTGCGGAGAGGAAGAGGAGGAGGAGGAGGTGGAAGCGGTGGTGGCAGCGGAAGTGGAGGAGGTGGTGGCGGAAGAGGAAATCAGCGCGGCCGGGGCCGGTTTAACATGCGCAGAGACGGACCAATGAAGTTTGAGAAGGACTTTGACTTTGAGAGTGCTAACGCCCAGTTCAACAAGGAGGAGATCGACCGCGAGTTCCAGAGCAAGCTCAAAATCAAAGGTGCCATTCGAGTTCTTAAAGTTCACTCCAACACTTCTCTTTACAACATGTTATACAAGATAATATAGAAACCCAGCGATCCTTTTTTGTAAATCGGTCGAGAGCAGCCTTATTGATAATTTTGCCTTTAAAATCATTTGTCACCTTATTGATTTGTATAAATGCTAACTAGGAACACAGTGTTGCGCCCACGGCTCTCTGCTTGTGAGATCAGTCTCGTTTAGCTGCGGTTAGTTTACAGTTAATTGCGTAGCCCTGAAGACAAACCTCGAATGTTAAATTGGGGATCTGCAGATGAGAAGGCGGTGAACGGAGAAGACAAGGGCGACTCGGGTGTGGAGACGCAAAACAGCGAGGGCAACGTGGACGAGGAGGATCCACTGGGACCCAACTGCTACTACGACAAGTCCAAGTCCTTCTTCGACAACATCTCCTGTGACGACACCAGGTAGAGCACGACCCGGAGGCAGCCGTGATCAGGCTTTATAGAAATAATACTAATGCTAACTGAATTCTTTACCTTCTTTACAGAAAAGATAAACCTGGAGGTGGCAGGTACGTTACCGTTTCAGTTGTTTTCTTTTTATTTTTTTTTGTGTGTTGCCATGTTTTTGACTTCTACATTTGGACAATATATCCTGAATATTAGATCATGAAGTCTTTTCACCTTCACTTATTATTCATTCAGACTGACCAAAATCACTACAAAGCTTCATAGATACTCATGTTTAAGGGTCTCTCCCTCCCCCTCTCTCTCTCTCTCCCTCTGTCCCTCCCCTCCCTCTTTCTCCCTCTGTCCCTCCCCTCCCTCTTTCTCCCTCTGTCCCTCCCCTCCCTCTCTCCCTCCCTTCCCCCCTCCCTCCCTCTCCCTCCCCCCCTCCCTCCCTCTCCCTCTCTCTCCTCTCTCCCTCCCCCTTTCTCGCTCACCCTCTCTCTCTCTCCCTCTCCCTCTCCCCCTCCCTCTGTGTGTGTGTTCATGTAGGGAGCGGAGGCAGACCTGGGCAGAGGAAAGGAGGATGAACGCCGAGACCTTTGGCCTCCCGTTGCGCCGAGGGCGTGGAGGTTTCCGTGGCAGAGGGGGCCCTATGGGATTCCGTGGCGGTCGCGGACGCTCAGCTGGACGCGGCTATTTTGGCCCGCCTCGCGGTGGAGCCGGATTCAGAGGAGGGTTCCGCTCAGGACGGGGAGGACAAGGAGACTTCGCTGAATTTGACTACCAGGTCAGCTGCCATCCATCACAAGTCTAGGATACATTCTGACAAAAATCATACATACAAGTGGAGCTTCACACACTCAATTCACTACCAATGCAAATGTAGTCATGCAGCTAGGGCATGTTTGGTGTCTGATGGTTGCATGTTAACCAGTCTCGTTTGTAAAGCCCCAGGATGTCGGATTTCGGGGGTTTTGTTCTCTCTGGTTACAATCAGAAGGCTGGTGAGGCAAATTATACGCCTTCAGCGAGAGATTAGGGCTGCATTCCAAACCACAATCTGCACACCAAATAAGACGCCTACGTAATATAGACCCCAATCACGTACCGAACTCTGTCAGCAGGTCTTCTGCGGTACTGCTTTCAGCCACAGCGATGTCGCTAAGCTTCTGTACGACGTCAATCGAACCCGACAGCTGACCAAATTACCGCGTTACAGGATTAACCTGTTTGGTTAAAGATGTTCTGTTTTTGTTTAAAAAAAAAAAAAAAAACAACAAACATCCTACAATGTACCCTTAAATATATTACATTGCGTATTTGTTGGGCGGGATTCAAAACATCCTCACTGTGGTGATCTTCTGAACAAGTGTAAAATGTGGTAAGCTGAGGTTAGAAGGGGTTCTGGTTGTCCAGAATGGGTGGTAATAAATAAGCAGGTCAGGTTCGAGTCAGACGTGATCAAAAAAAAAGGATTTTGGGTGAAAATATAATCAAACTTCACACACTAGACATGTCTTGTAGGATTATATTTATATTTAATATAAGGCTGTAGGGTTATACTTAGTATCGGGGCAAAATGTATACCAATAAATGTTAAACATTTTGTCATGTGTGTTCTGTTGCTATTAATTGTTTTGTGTGTATTTGATTTCAGAAGGACAACAAGGTGGCAGCATAGCTCACAAGTCTTGCAGCGTCTCCTACAGGCTGGCGTGCTCCCTCCTCCTCCTCCTCCTCCTCTCCCCATAGACACTCTGTCCATCTGTCCTGCGTCCAGGGCGGGTCCAGTCCGAGGTGGACTCCTTCCTCCCTTCTGCTTCCCTTCTCCTCCTCACCCCCCCCCCTTTTTTTTTTTAAAGAAAAGAAAAGAAAAAAAAAAAGTTGCTCTCTGGATCTTTCTTTGATACAGACACAGGATTTTGCAAAAGAAGAAAAAAGCATAACTTTAGTGAAATTCCTTTTCAGTATTTTTGCATCAGCGTTTTAGTTCCTTTCTTACAGAACAATAATAGGGATTGAAATGTATTTGATAATCTTGCTGTTTGGTGTACACACACACACACACACACGTGCGTATGCTGATGCCCGCTAATACTGTGAGCTCCCATCAGTGAAAGCTTTATATATATATATATATTTTTTCCCCCCTTCCTGTCTGATAGAAGCACCAAATCCTCTTTGTGTCCTGTTTGGTCACGCTGAAAGCTCCGCCCTCACTGCCCACACCACATTTCAGTCTGACCCGTCACTCTGCTGCGAGCAGCTACAACATGCTGGTGTGGTGATTTATCTTTCTTTCTTGCCTTCCTCTTATGTTTTGCAGTGACTCATTTCATTTTTAAAGATTAATCCCCCTGTTCCCAAGCTGAATGGTCTGATCCAGCTGTTTCTCATCAGCTCGGATTTCAAATGAGGCCGTTGAACAAAAAATATTGACTAAATGTTGAATGTAAAGTGGATGTGAATAGCCAGCACTCAGTGGGTTTTTGGAGATGTTCTTATTATTATTATTATTGTTTTTCCTGTATAAGGAATTATGCACGTGTGTCTTTTCAGTGCCATCGTAGACAGGAAGTGTTCACGGTCACCTGCTGGAAGAGACTGCCTTTTCTGTCTTTCTTTCAGGAAAAAAAAAACCCAAACAAGTTCACTTAGAATTCACTTAAATTTGCGAACCGAGTGCCAGTGGTTAATGCCTTTCGACAATTATGTAGGTCATTTTGTCAGGCTCTTTGATATTTCGATGTGTTTAAGTTTGAGCCTTTACACTTACATCACGACTCCTCACTATTTCCTGTCAAGCTCTTCAGGGATTGTCCAGCACACCCTTTAACAGTAAGATCAGACCCCCTCAAAGGAAAAAAAAATTCATTTGCACTTTAGAGACGAATAACGCCGCGATACACAAACTAGTTTTTTGTTTCTACGCCATGTTCTCTCTCCGCTTTTGGCTTTAAATATGAGCGGCCCGGGGTGGGTTTTTTTTTTTTTTTTTTTTTTCCCCTCTCTTCTCTTTCCCCCCTTTAAAGTTTTAAAAAGTTCCGAATCGTCTAGAGAAAGAAATGATGAAGTGAAGAGCAGATGTGTCGGTAACCGTGAAGCTGACGCTTGCGTCACGAGACTAATCCAGCTCACAGGTTTAAAGCGTAGCTCGCAGGTCTCATGTAGAAAAAAAAACATCCTTTATGGCCATTTAAAAGGTTTCTGCTTGGAGTCAGGATTTAGTTTGCGTGCTGAAATGAAAAAGGATGTTTTGGCGCGTGTTTGAGGCGTTAACAAGCCCTGAGCCCGATGGTTTTTTTTTTTTTTTTTTTTTTTTTTTTTTTTTATATAAATGAATAACGTGAGAAGCCAGACAGGTTCTGACATCATGACTAACCCTTTTCACTTTTTCAGCTTGATGTTCAACACAACAAAATGAGCTCTAAGATAAGGCGCCTGATTTACACACACAATTGCAGCTTGATGGTGAACTCGGCTTCTGGCTTTAATTACATGACAAAATCGTTGACTTTGTTACAGAGATGAGTTGGATAGTCATTCTCTCTCTCTCTCTCTCTCTTTTTCTAGCAGTAGATATGTTTACACGGCTCGCCAAGCTCAGTAAAAGCAAGCTGTGTAATGCAAGGCCGAGCAGTATTTTATACCGAGCAGTAACGTTAAGCTGAAGAAGTGGAAAGAAGGACTAGTGATGTCATGATCACATGCTCTTGTGATTAGCTGATTGAATGTTGTCAGAAAGCCAGTGATGAACTGCTTGCGTGTGCGAGTGTGTTAGAGGGGTGACAGTGTAGGACCGCTGATCCAGGGTCAGCGTTTCGTTTAATTCAGGATTCCTTATCCGTGCTCATGACTGACTGCCTGCTCTTCAGATGCTTTGTGTCGTATTTAATCCCCCCCCGAATGTCAACGGAAGCACTTTTTTCGCTTCTCTACCAGCATTTGGGAGTTTGTATGCATTTTTTTTTTTTTTAAATTGTTTCCAGATATCAGCTTGTAAAAGGTTTACGATGAAAGACTCGTTTTTGCTTCGTTCTTTCATCTCGTATCGATAAGACAAGACCCAGATAAGGTTCCTGTTGTGGCTTGAGGTTACCTTTGTGGCTGTTGTGTACTTCCTGTAGGCGCTACGCGATGAACCTTTACCCACATATTAAATTGGTCTATTAGTAGGCAGCTAGTGTAAAGCCCTGCAAGTCTGAATGAGCCGTCTGATTGGATGATTTTTGCCGTGGCTTGGAGCACAGCATGATGGGAAATGCCTTAATGAGCCAGCAAAAGTATTTGGGTTGTATTGAGCTCTCGCTTTGCTGTGTATAGCCATGAGATGAGGACTTGTAAATCCTCTGGAGTGTCAAATTTTGGATTTTGCTCTAGCGAGAGTGAGCGAGTGCAAGTGTGAGAGACAGAGCGTCCTGGACTGATGCAATAATCACATTAACGCCCCATGCTGCCCCTCTCCTCCTCCTCCTCCTCTCGCTCTTATGAGATGTCAGACTGTACATACAGAGTTTCATTTTGTAAAGGTGAAATAGGATTGTTTTCTCTCTAAATCAATTGATTGGCTGTTTTTTGTGTTTTTTTTGTTTGTTTGTTTGTATTTCCTGAATAAAGCAATTGTACAGCATGGTGTACTTTTAGTGACCAGGTTGAAGTTTTTATTCAGATATGAGAAATAAATAGTTGTTCAAAATCCTTGACCTTGATTATTTATTTATTTTTTTTCCTCTTAAATAACTTTTTTTTTTTGTTTTTCCCCTCTCTCCCATTTTTTCCTTTCACATTTTAGACATCAGTTACAGTGTAAAAGTCGAAATGTTACCCAGAGCAGCAATAATAATATAGATTCGTTGAGACAAAATTAAAAATGAAATAATACATTGGTCTTTCAACTCCAATGTAAAGAAATGTCACAGCTATACAGGTTACTGAGTTATGACTCAACTTGAGTACTTAGTTTAAATGTTCACCCTGTTGTGGTACTTTCTTTTGTGAATGTTGATTTGTATTTTTCCCAAATTATTAATTCTTACTTTAGCTTTTTCGCAAGTTATGAGGTACTCTGTCATATATTGGCCCCACCAGCAGGGGGCAGATGTTTGTTGTCCAGCTGTGTGTGGATGCTGAAGGTGGAAACGTACTCTTGAGCTGTTATAGTAGCATAGATACTGTTCCATACAAGACTCATTGATGCAGATTGGTGATGGAATAATGGCTCTTAATTTACATTTAATGAACGCCGCTTTTCAATGAGTCGGATCATTTGAATCGGCTCACCAGTAAGAGTCGATACTTACGGTGATTGTTGTTCTTTACCATAACAGCGGCTGAACTGTTAAAGGAAATCTTACCCTACTTTCTAAGCAACAAAATACCGTCTTTGCATAGCAATTAAAGTGTAATTTTAATAAATCTTAGCTTAACTAGCAAGGTGCTACAAAAACAAGAGCATTTTGAGCAATCCTTACTGAAAATAAACGAATAAACACATGATTAATGACTGACTACAGAAAGAAAGAAAAACCGAGTCTCTGAACGTTCACATAAAAGATCCGACTCAACGAGCCGACTCGTGTAGATGTAAGCAATGACGTTCCACATTCATTCACCAGTAGGAGTCGATTCTTTCGGCTCCCAAATGATTCCTTGCTTCTTTTTTTTTTTTTTTTTTACAAAACTGTATGCGCTATATTTAACCAGTAATAATTATTTTTTGACTAAATGTTGTCGTTTCTCAAAAGAACTTGGAGTTCTTATTCCTCGGTGGTCATAATGCTTCCGCTAGCACTAACTCGTCCGCTATATTGAGTGGGCTAGGTTCAATTTTGAGCTAATAACAAGCTAATTGTGTGTATTCACAAACTGTGTTTTAGAGACGTTATAAATGTATATAAAAAAAAAAAAAACATAATCAGCCGCTATAAAGAGAAAAAGGCATACAACTGCTCTCATTTGGGAGTCGGCTCTTAACGTTCACTTTAAAGATCCGATTCGTTCGAGAACGACGCATAACTACTGCGCATGCGCATTAGAAAACAGCCGGGATAAAATGCTGCGCATGCGCAACACACTGGGCGCTGAATAGTGTTGAACGGTCCTAAGCATGTCTGTTGTTTTTGTGCCAAAGCGACAACGAGGGAAAGCGCAAATCAACCAAGAAACCATCCAAAGGGTAAGTAGTCGTTATTGAGAAAAAGTATGTGAATGTTTAATTAATTAGTTACACCACCAACGAGTTTACGCCTTTAGGTTAAGTAGCTAGCATAAACAGCTAGGCTAGTTTCGTTTCAGGTAGTACCGTCCCATTTTTCTAGCGTTTAACATAAAAAAAAATGAAGGTTTGGGTGCAGTTCAGCACTCTGAAATGTCATAAAAACGCTGAAAAACGCGGAGTTCTTCTTCGGTGGTCCAAACGCTGCTAGCGCTGGTGACACGTCACCTCGTCCGCCATATTGGGAAGGGCTACATTCAATCAGATGTCACGTATAAATCAATGGAGATTGGCACGTTGGACAAATTCCCACGGATTTAGTCTTCGTGAGATCATGAAAGTATATTAGATGATGTATATTTAAATACACCTGTGAAGCCTGATTTTGTTTTTGCACTTCAAAACTGTTGAACTTAACACCACTCAAATAAAAATAAGTTCTGCCTCATGTCACCTGTGCTTTATTACAGCTGCTGAATGAGAATGAGCAGCTTGTGAGGTGTATAGCGGAGTACATGCAGAAGGGCAGAGCCACGGAATGTGTACAGTAAGCACCGAGCTCATACACACACTCGTAATTTATTGCATCTAATAAATAAATGCATCTTCCCCTTTCGCTCTTTTTCAACCTCTAAGGGCATGTAGGCTTCATGTGACCCGGAGTCTTGGAGCTGATCTATTATCTAACAAATTAGCATTCGCAGAAATGCATTTCTGAATCCTGTGTAAACATCCTCACAGTGAAATAAAAGTTTGCTTTAGGATCTACATTAAGGAGTGTGTTTTATGACTGGATGTGCATAGACGTGCTGTAATTTTCCTTTACTTGAGTCTGACATTAGCCTCATGGCTCGAACATAAAACCAAACATGGCAGACAGGACTACCTTTTGATTAGAAGTCATTTGTCGACCAACTTTTGGACTTAAATTAACACATTTACTTATTTGCAGATACCAACAGATCCTCCACAGAAACATAGTTTATCTGGGAACGATAGCGGACGCCAGTCCGGCTGTGCCTGTAAGTCCACGACAACCTGCACATCTCGCACTTCGTGTTGCATAAACTTTCTTCTTAAAGACACTGCTTGTGTTTCAGGCTCCTTGTGAAGACACGTCGGCCGTCACCGGAACTAAGGACGTTTCGAAAACCTGATTTCAGACGAAGCATAGCTGCATCTGCTGTCTGACTGAAACGTGCACTTATGTTCAGTGGTTTTTAGGGTTAGTTATACCAGAGCGCTTCATTCTGATTGGTCAGGAAGTGTTGACTAACGTTCCATAACAGCAGCCCTGACAGATGATAGGTTCAGATCAAGACGCTTGTCCTGTCACATTATCGTCTGTGTCGGAAGGTGGACGATCCGGGTGATCGAAGGATTCAGAAACATGCCGTTATTTAAGAAAGACAAGTTAACATCTATGGAAGGAGTTTCCATGGTAACAGACGCATTCAACGCAGAGGACTGAGGGGGGAAGAGGCTTGAGAGAGAACAATTGTTTCCAGCTGCTGTAAGATCAGAGAACTTGTTTCATGGATGTTCCAGAACAACTATAAATGGATAAAAAGCACAAGTTTTTTTTATTTTTTTTTTAAATAAATAAAAATTGTATTTGTTAGAAAATTGCCGTGGTGTGTGTGTGTGACGAATAAACTCGGTTCATTACTTTACCTCGTGTCAGTCACTTTGGCTAAAAAATTGAACTGGAGAGCTGCGCGTGTGTGCAAGGCTTTAAATGAGAGCGTGTGACTCATTCTGTATTATGTTTATTTATTTTTTTGCATTGCTGGTACACTTGGAAAGGTTCAGACGCCAGCTCTAGGGAATAAGCAACGTAAGCCAAGCGATCCCTCTTCACGTCATCCGACAGCGTCATGTCGCGTCACGTCGTTTAATTATTTGTGAAGCCACTAGTAAACCATTTCTGACACAGCTGAGTAATGCTAATGTTTACAGTCCAAGGTCTTTAAAGATGTCTTTATATAAAAAAAAAAAAAAAAAAGAAAAGGCTGCAACAGTTTTGGGAGAGAACACGGACCAAGCAACAACCCCTATGTTTTGATTGTGCAAAGCACTGAACTATAAAAAGATATATATTTTATATACAGCAAACGATTCTCTGTAAACATGTTACGTATGTTAGTTTCAGAAAACATGGTCATATCATAAATACAGGCAACATTGGCATCCACAAACTTTACAAAAAAAAAAAGATCCTGGGCAGTTAAACGCGATGCAGCCCACGGCCGGAGAAACTGAAGGGGAAAAACAAACAAACCACCCCAATCGAATAACGGGCTTTAGTGTTTGTGATGTTAAATGTATTTGGTAACCTTTTTGTAGATAGTTAAACTCTGTGGAAAAAAAAAAAGGAAATGTGCTTTTCACATCATGGGAGAAAAAAATAAGTTTTTACTTAATAAGCCTATATCACGTTAACATGTACAATAATGGTGTAACATAAGAAAATACAAAAATAAGATTAATACTGTCAATATCTTAACAAGAAATATATTGTATTTGAAAGGAACAGATGCGACGGTGTTACGTTTTGTTGTTTCGTAGTGTTAAGTTTCGCCAAGAGCCAATCAGAACAGGAAGTGAGCAGGACAGAACAGGGCATCTAGCTTCTCTCTTTACAGCTTCCTAGTCTGCTTCCATCAAGCACCTTTCACTGACTGAACAACGCTTTGGTTGGAGAAAAGAAAGAGGAGAAAAAAAAAAAAAAAAAGGTCACGCAAGTGCTATTAATATCAACATGGCACATCGTTTACTTACTGCGAACGTTTTGTTTGTTTGTTTTAAATTTTGTCAGATGTTGAAAAAGTAGTGTATTTCTTTTCAAATTACACATCTGCTTGTGATGATTATATTTCTGCCGAGCCTGCTCAAAGCTTCTTCATAAAAAGAGTTATTAATATTTTTCGGAGTCATTTACACGCTATGGAACAGTAGCCGGGAGCTGTAGTCTAAGTGATCCGACACGAGATTTGGCAGTTACAGCTTTTCTTTTAATCCCCCTCCCGTCACTTGCCGACACTATATTAACAGCTTGCGTCCTGTCAGGCGCGCGCGTGCGCGCACACGCCGCTGTTCGGCGGTCATGCACATCACGCGGTCCGCTCTCTCCGAGTCCACGGCAGCCTGGAAATGGACTCGAGAATTCCCGGTGAGAGCTGTTTTTATAATCTTGGCAGATGTATGTGGGAATTTCTAGACTCGAGTATTTTGTGGAGCGGAAGCTCAAGCGACAACTTCACTAGCTTCTGGAAGCGGGAATCATGCACTAAATTGGCGCGAATGGCAGTTAGGAAAACCGGGGACTCGCATGGATCTGACAAATACAAAAAAAATATATATATGCCACAATGTTTGATATAAATTCGCCTATAAAAACACACTCGTCTAAAGGACTATCAAAACTGGGAATTGGAGTACGGTCCGGAGTAAAGTGTCGGCTACGGGCGTGTACTAAACACATGAGCGGGGGTGTGATGGTGTCGCCATCCACCTGACCTCATTCCTTAGTCCTGTCCGACCTCCTGATCGCTGACCCCGCTTTAGATGGAGTGATCTGCAGCATCTCATCTTTACACCAGCACCGACTCCAACCGTGGCATAACGCAAGGCCCTTAACCGCTGATCTGGGACCAGTTTTTCAGAGACCTAAACAGCATTAATGTCACTCTCCCTGGTCTCAGAACAGCGATTAAGAGGAAGGCCTTAGTGCGGGGGCGGGGCGGGGCGGGGCAGGGTCAGTACTGGTGCAGGTATGAGGGCCGGTGTTCAGGTTTCAGAGGGAAGTTCTTGAAGCCTTTACTCAGAGCTTTATGCTGCGAGACCTGCTGCTGCTGCTGCTGCTGCTGCTGCTGCTGCTGCTGAGTGAACGGGAAGCCGGACGAGAGGCCGCTGGAAGGAGAGCACTCGTTGGCTGTTGACCAAACCGGAGACTGTAGCATTTGCATGGAGTCGCCCCATTGGCTGGAAGGTATCGTCATTTGATAGAGGGAAGAGCTGGGATTGGGCATGGTGTTCGAGTGGGTGGAGTGCTGCCACGGTGCCTTCGGAGGCCATGTTTTAGTTTTGCTCTCCTGCAAAGGAAGGAAAAAAAACAAAAAACAAGTATGGTTAATTAGTACGGTCTTTCATATGTCCGCGCTGAAGTGCTTTATTTTTGTAGAACAGAGCGGTCTGGGGCGTCTTATTCTGCTTACACCATCACATTCTACCAACGATTATAATGTTTAATTTATTAACACATCAAGCTTATTTTTAAAAAATTTCCCCCTGGTTTTCTCCCAGTTTAGTCATCAGACCGCTCTCCAACCAGGAAGGGAGAAGGCGATCACATGCTTCCTCACATGAAGCCAATCCATGAATCTTTTCAAGCTGCTGCAATGGCAGGGGGCGGAATAACACACCGGTAACACACCCTCTCCGTACGCATGATCGACTAGCATGTCGACAGTAAGCCACCCCTCCATCCCTGTGAGCACTGGCCAGTCGGCTGTGGCAGCGTCGGGATTCGAACTAGTGATCGCCCGATGAACACTTATGTTGCGCCACAACAATTTTTTTTTTTTTTATCAGGTTAGAGCTGTATTTACACGCTAGTTCTCACTTAGTTAACAGTCAATCCCTCACCACGCCCTCTCTATACGTTCCCCTTAAATTTTATAGAGATCAGCATCTTACCTTACTTTAAAACAAGTCCTACCTGGTTATTGTCATCACTGGCATGGTGGAGAGGAGGAGAGGGCAGAGTACACACCTCCTGCTCACCACAGCTGTGTTTCCTACACACACACACACACACACACACACACACACACCATTCAGATACTCTGAAGTATTACAATATGTCAGACTGATAATATGCAGTCACTTAATGACCACGGTTGTATTGAGGAATATAAAGTATTTATTAGGTGCAACAGTTCATTTTGTACTTCTTGCACAAATAACCTGCAAAACTGACTTCTGGTTCGGAATGCTCGTCAGCTTATAGGGATTCTATCCTAAGGGCCACAGGAGTTCCTGGGGGCGGAGCTTTGTCAACATGGGCGGGACTTTTGGGGGGGGGAAGAGGGTATAAAAAAAATCATTCAAACATCTTACCCACCTACTTAACCGTTAGAGAGCTAATCTGGGGAAAAAAGACTAATCTTAACTAATGCACCTTTAAAGCTCAGGGCATGTTAATGCTCAAAAGAATGTTTTCCCCGAAGTTCCCCAAACCTTTTTCTGAACAGTTCTACAATGATCCCAGACAGTTCCTGGTTAAAACAAGCTTTAGTACTTCCTTGATAGCAAAGCATTTCGTTCAGGTTAGAACCAGTTATTCATTTTACGAATCAGTGATATTCAGTTCAGCAGGCTCCACCCTAACAGTTCCTTTTCGACAGACCCTCGAGCAGGAGCTAAAAAGGTTCTTGGAACTGTGGTCCGTGAACCTAAAAGTGAAGCAGGTTTCTCTGGTGAAAAGTCAGAGGTTTAAATTCCTGTGGTGGAAATCCACCTATAAGGAGACACTGTGTACGGTCCTGTGGGTGTGGCTTATTGTTTTGTTTTGTTTTTTACCTTCTTGGCTTGACTGCAGCGACCAGATCAGGACCAGAGAACATGGAGAACAGGCTGTCCCCGTTGGCCGAGGAGGTTTCGTCACTCGAGCTGGCCGAGTCGGCCTGATTGGCTGACCAGGTACTGTTCACTGCCTCCCTGCTCGCAGACACAAGTCAATCAGCAAACTGCATTCTTCAGAGTATGACACTCACCCTAAATAAAAATCAATCCTACGGTGTTCTATAACTCAGTCATGTACTAGCCCTTTGTTAATGTATTTGTAAATACGGTTATGGCAGTTTGCCTGTTCGTTACGCCAGTGGTAGCAGTATACTGTTTACCATTAGATCACTTTTGATTTATTTAAAATGTCTAAATCTGCACCATGGAGAGCCATAGGGTTTTTGTCTCTTAATTCAGTGCTGTGCTATTTCTGGAAACCATCTGTCCATCCTAATGAACACATTATTACACAGCGATGAATCATGCAGAGACCTCGTAATACACTCTGGGTAGCTTTTATTTGTCCAGTCATTGCCTTTATGATGATTCACGAGTTTCAGTGCCATGCTGGTGGTATAGCATAACAAACGGGAAATACTGCGAGACGAGCGGATATAATGATGAGCGCACGTGCGTATAAAAAAATAAAAGCTACGGAGCGGATATAATGATGTGTGTGTGTGTGCGCATGTAAAAAAAAAAAAATTATAATAATAATTAAAAAAAAAAAAAAAACAAAAAAAAAAAAAAAAAAAAAAAAAGGTACGGTAGACGCAAGACAGCTACTCACCCCTCGCTATAGTATTCTGGGTGGGACCAGGTCCTGTGCTGGTCGTCTGGGAGGGGCCAGTTGCTACGGGGGTTGCTAGGACGATGGACATGCTGTGCTTGCCTCTTTTGCTGCATGGCCTGGTTGACCCCGGCGACATAACGCGCAAACTCCGGATCTGAGCCAACTGAGAGAGAGAGAGAGAGAGAGAGAGAGAGAGAGAGAGAGAAACAAACAATGAACTGTTGTATCATCGGCAGACAACAGGAGGCATCGGTGAGTAAAAATGAAGGAGAGCGAGATTTGTGCAGGCAGAGGGGACGCGATTCGCCATGCTCAGCTCTTTTCCTTCAGTGTGTTCAGTCTCTTTATCCAGAGTTGTCCAGCACAGCACAAACACACAAAGGAGCCATCAAAATCCTGCTCCGTGATAATGTGACCACTCCTAATGCGCTATAGAAAACACTCAGACTATACGCAACTCTTTCATTGTAAAAACAATCTCTCAGAAAGAAAAAAAAAAAAAATACAGATGGATCTGCGGAGGAGGAAACGGGAGCACTAGGCAATACGATGAAGTACTACTGAAACGGTGATAAAACCGGTGTCGTGACATGCTTTTCTATCGTAATATCTTTTAATATTTAAAATTTTCTAAAAAAATAAATTTAATTGCAAATGCAGCAGATGTGGTGAAACCTATATATATGATACATGTATACGAAACGTACAGAAATGCCTTGAGAATTGTGATACGTTTTGTCATATTCATAAATATAGATCAATAGTTATGCTTGGACTTCGAATACTGTAAGTAAAGGAGACACGTTATTCATATTCGGCAGTCAATCAATGAAAGTACTTAAGAGACAAACAGTAACCTGAGGACATTACACAGTAGCTTTATAAACGCCAGCTGGATAAATCATATCTGTGCATGCCTTTTTCCTTTCTCATTCTGTCTTTGTTGGTAAGATGGGGAATCCCAGTAGAGTATGAATCAATCAGTAGAGTATCTTTTTTTAAAGATTTTTCTGTTTGAAATAAAGTAAAAAAGAAAAAAAAAATGCTCATTTTTAAACAGCTGAAAACCTCGGTCTGTCTGACACGCTGTTGTTACTCTGCTTGGGTCAGCTGATTGTGTGTTGGATTTGCAGTACGCCCTCTAGTGGACAAACTGCGCGATGACAACACTCGTAACGCCGTTCGCCTGTCCGTTTCTTTTAAGTGTCATTTAATCTTCCATTATAAACGCTGATAACCAATTTATTCACAATAAGCTCCTATTGACTGATAATACTGGTGTGCCGATTTATACGTTCGGCCCTGGTTGTTTTAACAACTTTTGCTCTATTAGGCCAGGGGTGTCCAAACTTACCCTGAAATGGCCAGTGTGGGGGCAGGTTTTCTGTTCAAGCAACATCCGTTCCTTACTGTAAACATGCTGCACACACAATTCATCCCTGAACATGCCGCCCGGGAAATTCCTTTAGTTATACAACCCAAGGGATCCAATGGTTCTGATTTCTTTTTACTTACAAAGTACAGTGAAAACATTCATACTGCGTGCATTTCTACCACTGTTCTATCAGATCCTGACACCAACCAAGAGCACACAATGGACCATTTTACACCCCACTTTCACTGATAATCTGCCAAGTTAAGAGATTGCAGGGCATAAACGACGTCAGAGAGAAGCACATTCATACGTTCACGTCCATCCTTCAGCATTCTGATCTTTATCTACAACGTTTGAGTGATTGGACATTCAACTTCCATCGACGGTGCACATTTTCATCACTGAAGTCAACACTCAAAGATTTGGCAGGAAGTCAAGAACTAAAGAGGCACTGAAGGAGTCGACACACACAAAGATTTATCAGCTTAGTCAACGTGGCAGAAAATCTCTGAAATCCTGAAAGAGAACGTGCAAACATGGGGGGGGGGGGGGGGGACGAAAAAAAAATGCATTATCCACA
>JAQQZR010000037.1:3151638-3164295 GCA_030068235.1 Notoglanidium macrostoma | reverse complement strand
TCACTGAAGCCGGCGGCCAGAGGCCACGCCTCCGTCAATAAAATGGGCAGGCAGAGGCCACGCCTCCTTCACTGAAGCCGGCGGCCAGAGGCCACGCCTCCGTCAATAAAATGGGCAGGCAGAGGCCACGCCTCCTTCACTGAAGCCGGCGGCCAGAGGCCACGCCTCCGTCAATAAAATGGGCAGGCAGAGGCCACGCCTCCTTCACTGAAGAGGGCAGTCAGAGGCCACGCCTCCATCAATAAAATGGGCAGGCAGAGGCCACGCCTACTTCACTGAAGCCATCAGCCAGAGGCCACGCCTCCTTCAATAAAATTAGCAGGCAAAAGTCACGCCTCCTTCAATAAAATTAGCAGGCAGAAGCCACGCCTCCGTCAATAAAATGGGCAGGCAGAGGCCACGCCTCCGTCAATAAAATGGGCAGGCAGAGGCCACGCCTCCTTCACTGAAGCCGGCAGCCAGAGGCCACGCCTCCGTCAATAAAATGGGCAGGCAGAGGCCACGCCTACTTCACTGAAGCCATCAGCCAGAGGCCAGGCCTCCTTCAATAAAATTAGCAGGCAGAAGACACGCCTCCTTCAATAAAATTGGCAGGCAGAGGCCACGCCTCCTTCAATAAAATTGGCAGGCAGAAGCCACGCCTCCTTCAATAAAATTGGCAGGCAGAGGCCACGCCTCCTTCCCTCAAACTGACAGAGACCACATGTCCTTCATTAAAACAAGTTTTCTTTTGCCATGTCACGGTGTTTAAACTGAATGTGAATTACGGTGATGCGACACGCCTCCATGCTGTAACTGTAGAGCTCGCTACCCTTTCCGAATACCACTGCCTCCAGTATTCCACCCATCAGGATTTACTAGGCGGATTAAATAGCTCGCAGATCCTCTCGGTTTGTGAAAATCTGTCAAAAAGGCCACATCTGAGATGCCCATCAACATGGGAAAGTGTTTGAAGGAGGGAAAGCCCCAGCTAGAAGACACCTTATACCCCAGGCGAGCTGGGTGTTCATATACTTCCTATTTGTTCTTCCCTGCAGATAATAGCAGTGTTTAATTTAGACAAAAGCAGTATCAGGTATCCCGGGGGAGGTGGGGAAAACCCGGCATCGGATCCTGCCAAGAGCACAGCAGCTTCACTGCAACCCAACACCTCGATCCCCACAGAGCGCAGGCTTCCCTCGAACAAAAACAACAAAAACAAGACGCTCAGAGACGCCACACAGCACACAGTCCACGTCCTCGACGTGTGCGCTCGGTCTGTCCGGAATTCTGTTTCCTGTGGTTAGCTCCTGAGCGCAGTAGACAGCAGGCTAATAAACCGTGACGGTGTCATGCATATTTGGCAGCCGAGTCGTACAGAGCAGACAGAGAGCAACACTCGGATTAAAAAGAAAAAAAAATGCAATTTGTTCCCCATGCATCCTGGACTTCCTGGCGAAACAGGCGAATGAAGAACACTTACGTTGCATTCCAGCGTTCCCTGGACACAAAGCCATGGATTAACTTTAAAGCGAGGACAAAATCAACTCAGAAATTATTTTCCTGACAAAAACCTGAGTGGTCGGTTTACTTAAAAGAAGGTTCAGGGATGCAAAACCACATCCGACTTCTCCAACATGAATAATCAGGACATGTTCGTGTCGGTAAACATTCTTTTAAACGGTGTGTGCTCCCGAACGTTTGGAAATGGTCTAGGATGCACAGCAAACAGCTCTGCAGAAAGAGCGCACGTACATCTTTAAAAGCTGATTCGCAGGACGCGTGTCGTGTTACAACACACAGCAGCAGCAGTTTAAACTCGATGGTGAATGATTCCATTATAATAACAAAATGTTTTTCATTTAATTAAACACAATCGATGATCACACCTGTCTTATCTAAGAGAACGTTTCATAGGTTTGATCAACACAGTTGGAAAAAAATAACCAGACATAAAATATTTCTGTGAATTACAAGTTGTTTTATGATTTAAAGTGATAAGGAACAACGCAGATCAGGACGTGGTGCTGCAGGAAACTAATCAACACCAAGGTGGTGCGTCGTGTCCTGATCAGAACGCGACGCGCCCTTCGTACAGGTCCCTGCGCATGAGCCGTTACCGTGGAAACAATAACGTATCAGAACAAGCCGATCGTCCGTGTTACAGCCAGAACCACAAAAACCGTTACACGAAAATAACGCAGAGCTTCTGACCAATCAGATTCAACCGCGCTCCGACCGGGTCTCCGTCGCTCTCCGTAGAATTAGCTTAATAAATATCAGGCCTATTATCTCACAATCTTACCGTGTGCACAAGAGCTCCAGCGCGCCCCCTGGCTGCGGTCTGCACGCGCTGCATGTTCTATTGTCCCGGAACGTCATTTTCATAGCAGAAAATATGGCGATATAATTTTTAGGTCATAATCAGCTCACTCTCGGAGGTGTATTTGATGCTCTAATGTTAATGTGGAATGAACGATGGGCTAGATCCTAACAACAGCTATGAGAAGGGTAATAACGTGAGACGTGTTCACGCCGAGTGCGCGCACATTAGCTTAACTTTCTCCAGTTGTACAAAGCAACTTTAACTTAAGTCAGGAACAAAAAAATTCTGAAAATAGAAATGCACGTCTACTCAATGTGATTACACAATATCTTGGAGACTCAAGTTCAACCACAGGCTTAAATCGTTTTCTAGTTCCTAGTGAGAAATCTACATTTAAACTCGAGCAGGAAAGTAAGAAGTGCTGGTGCAGCTCCGACTGAGGTCTCTCCGGCTCCGAGGCGGCTCTCGCTCCTCGCCACAAGATGACCCGCTTTACGGATTGTGGTGTTCGGCCTTCCTGCTCTGGGCACAACCACATCCACATCCAGCAGGGCGACGATCCGCCTTCACTCGTGAAAGACTGTTTTAAACTCCTTCGAGCTAAACTTCGCTCTGTCCGGCTCTGGGAAAACACGAGCATGGCTGACTTCGGGAACGACCAGCAAGACCGAGGAGAAGCAACTGTTGGCTGAAAGACGGAAAACTGCCAAAGCGAGAGGAAGAATTGGTTTATAAGGCGCTCAACTGAATTTCCATCAAGTCAGGCAGAAGCCTCTTTAGATAACAGTGCTTTAAGCTCAGCAGAACTAAAGAAAAAAAACAAGCAAGACTTTACAGGCTCGTGCCAGTCGGGAATCCACTTCTCCACTGATTGTCAAGTCTTACACAAGCTGATTAAAGGTTCTAGAAAAACGCAGTCTAAAATTCAAATCCAATTCACGTCAGAATTCTTTACAAAGGCTGAGATTTTCTCGGGAATCCTGCGTCACGGGATCGCTAAACATTCCCGGGATTCTTGCGGGATGGGAGTCTATTTCACCATCCGGGGAAATAAAGTCAACGGGAGTAGGCGGGAATCAAGAGAATAGGTCAGTTTCAATATACCTATATATATTTAAAAAACAAAAACAAACAAACCAAAAAACCCACGGAAACAGGATGGGACAGGAGTCATTCTTCCGGGCTGGGACAGGAATTTTCTTTAATTCTGTCATGGGTTTGTCATCACAAAACACACAATGACCCTTTCTACACGCTGAACGTGATTTAAAATCAAAACCTGCAGCGACGTCACATTTGTGCGACATGACGCTTCCTAGAAATGCTTCTGTAAAACAGTGATATTCGTCGAGACCCAAAAGAAAGACGAATGATCCGTTATTTATTCCCGATTCTACGGCCTCAGCAAACCAATTCTTTCTCTAGAGAGCACTCTCAGGGTGCAGAACAGATAATGAGCGGCAAAACCGCTTTGCTCCTTGGTGCCGTGTTCACGCAAATCCAACTCTGACCCAGTTTACACTGACCTTTTCAAAGCGCGACCGGGAAGACGAGCGGTCGTACGTGACGTAGCAAAGATGCGCGCTTTCTCCAACGTGACTACCACAGAACTTGTTTTATTTTTTTATTGGGATAAATGCCGGATTTAGAAACACTTCGATTGGCTTCGCACAATGAACGCACATTTAATCTAGCACAGCGCTGTGAGGGTTAAGGTTAGGATTATACGAGGAGCCGGATCAGGTCCGGTCCCACCCCCTGGACTCCACAATGCCAGAGGTTTCAGTGGATTGCTGACTTGAAATTGTTAATGTTTTGTGTGCATGGTGTCCTGCAAGGGACTGGGTTTATTCCTGGAACAGGCTCTGGATCAACAACTGACCAGGATACAGCACTTCCTGAAGAAGAATGAATGTAGGAACAAGGTTTTTGTTTGTACAGTCTAGTTACTCGATCATGTGCAGGGGGAAAAAAAGCGCTATGGTTCACTGCACGTGAGCCAGTACTCCATACAGTCTTTATTTTCATTCATTTGATTTTGAGGACACGTGTGCATGCGCCAACTTCTGCTGCTATTACGTAATGTTTAATTGCATCCATTTTGTGCTACAATTCATTTCTCTCCTGTATCATCATCATCATCATATCAAATGCTGCAACTTCAGCGCTGAATGTATTTCATGTCAGGGGGAGAAACAAAGAAACGCATCAAAAAAAAAAAAATCATAGTAATAATAGGGAATGGCGTCCCACACATTTCTCAGAAACATGGTGTTTGATATTATTGCACATAAACGGAAATAATTTGCAAAGTGATAAGCAGATCTTATTTCCCTGTTCTCTCCCGCCAGTTTGTTTACTCAGCAAATAACGGCAAAGCTTAAAAAAAAAAAAAAAAAACGGCTACACTTTCGAGAAGTGGCCACGTCAAAGATGAGTCATCATTTCCATCCTGAAGTGAGACTTAAAGAGCAGATATAAGAGTAAATGTAATGTACGAGACCATGCAAACTGATGTACACGGTGAACATATTATGGAAGGATTAGTGTTTTCTCGCACCAGTAGATGTGTAGGATCAGTGCTGGAGATGTTCTGGTGGCTCTTGGAGACTTAACACGTGACTAAGATTATTGCTGTATATGCAGCTTGACTTTTATTTCATGAGCATAATTTAGGACTTCCGACTAACATCCAACTAAATGATGCTTATCGTACCTCCACGTCCTGAAGGCTGAAGTCGTTCTGGTCTTTGAAGTTGGCAGCACCGGCGCTGAGCTCCATCAGCATCTTGGCGATCTCAGGCTTTATGGCTGCCGTGAGGCGGCCGGCCGCCTCCATCACGTGCTCCTGCACGTCCTTGAGCTGCATGGCAGCTTTGGAGTAGCGCGAGTTGCGAAACACGCTCCCGAAGAGGTCCGTCAAGAAGGCGCTGGCGCGGCAGAAGACGTTCAGAGCGTCCAGGTACTTCGAGATGCCTTGCTGGATGTCAGCGATCGCGGTTGTGGCGTTGCCGGAAACATCATGGCAAGCGGAGAGGGTGGGGCCGACAGGTGCCAGCGGGGTGGAGGTGGCGCAGGAGGTCCCGAGCGGGGCGCTTAGGGCTTGGCTCAGCTCGGGCAGTGGGTATTGCTGGTGTTGGTGCTGCTGCTGCGCTTTCTGCTTGGACCCGCCAAGCAAGAAGCGTCGCTTATAGTCCATTTTACTTTCTTGAGCGCTGCAACAATACATAAGTAGCGGACACGGCCAGGAAGTGCCCTTTTATCACCACGGGCTTGGCAAAGACTCTCTCCGTTCCTTTTTATTTTGATTTGGAAATCGATAATGATTTCTGCCCGAATAGAATGCGGAAACTTTTTTTTTCCCCTCAAGTAAATTGGTAGCTTAAATGCTCCATGAGCCAGAGAGTCATGTCAGTATTCCTTATCAAGGCAGAGAAGCGACGAGAGACGCAAAGAAACAGTCACGTGAGTTTGACGTCCGATCGAGACACGCAGCGCTGCTGTAGCTCACGACGTGGGGAGGGGAAAAAAAAAATCCAACAATAACTAACAAACAAACAACAACAAAATACAGAACCAAATGGGTTGCTGCTATTTTTTCTTTTCTTTTTTTTTTTTTTTTTGTTATTGAGTTAAAGATAAAAATCCTCTTTTTTCACACCACAAGTAACTGCAAATCCTGAAAAAAATCCCAAAAGTGCATAATATATCCTTCAAACGGGAGTGAGAGAAAGAAAAAAATCCTTATAGCTTTCTATAACCGTATTTCCGCTTTTGTGTGTATATAGACCTCTGATAAAAAATAGAAAACTTTTAAAAAGGTGCGTGAAGAAAAAAAAACAACAATCCCACAGTATGATTATGAGAATAGTAACGGTCCACTGGTCAACAGTAAAGAGAGTGAAAAAGTCAATGTCCAGCTACAGGATGACGGAGCCTTGGCACAGACTGAACACTAGCAGGGTGACAGATCCAGTCTGTCAGAGAGATAACACACCACTGCTGCTGGGAAACTCATCCAGATCCCGTCTAGAGTTCCTCCCCAATGCCCCGGAGGTAGTTAATCTTCAAAGGAAGCGTGTGTTAGCAGATTTCAGACTCTCCATGAAAGCGACACAAAGCTCAGCGTGTCTGAAAGGCCTCACGGTCACTTCCTGAAAAAGAGAGAGAGGGGGGGGGGTCAGACTGATATCACAGGAAGCGTGCTTGTAAACGTTCATACCATTTTATATATAGAAAAGGATTTACAGCGATATATATTACACATCATTGACTAAAGCAATGCTGGTGTAGCATCAATTAAAAAAAAACAAAAAAAAAAACCCTTGGGTCAAAGGTCATTTCAAACAATAAAATAATGCAGCCTAAGACTTGAGTAACCATAGAAACATGACGTCATGCCCCGGCACACGCAGTGCTAGATGCAACCCATTGCTTCAGAAACCCACATACGACACACGACGTGTCGGGACACGGAGCCACTCGGAGACGGAGCCAAAGTGTCCCATTGTTCAGAGACACTGGAGATCTGTACGCCGAGAATCAATACCGCCATTCACACTATCTCCACACTGCCACTCTTGCAGCTCGGACACGGGGCAAAGCGCCAGTGCCGGATTTGCATACATGGAAATGGAAAGGCGACGTTTACATTGATTCATGTGGCAGACACTTTTATCCAAAACGGAGACAGGAAGCGATTCAAGCGCATGGCTGAGCTCATGAGGTGAGAGGTCGAGCAGGGCTTCTCGTGACGCTGAGCTACCACTCTGAGCTCTTCGTGAAATCCCAGTGCCGCTTTCTTCCTATGTGAAAAATTATATGAGAACTTTTGGCACCGGAAGACTGGAAATGTGCTTTCTCCATTGGCCAGCGGTCCAGCGCAAGATGTTCCAGCTGGACGCGTTTTCTTTATCTCCAGAAAGGTTCAAGTATACTATTTGTAGTGTTCACTTGCTAGTCAGTTTTTGCACCATCGGTTCGCTTTTCACTTTTTCAGCAAGTCGGTTCAAGAGCGAACGCACAGTTGTAACAAGAGTCATGTGAGCAGGACAACACACGACAGCTTCGTCACTGCTTAAGATGAAGCTTAAACACTGGTCAGAATTAACATTACACACAGAAAAACTCGGGTAAATCTACACACTAAAACGTCACCAGTTATTAATACTTCCTACAGCACATTGTTCCCACCGGACCAACAGAAACCTCAGTGGAAAAGCGATCACTTTGTTTCTCTAGCACGTT
Organism: Notoglanidium macrostoma; assembly: GCA_030068235.1. Taxonomy (NCBI): domain Eukaryota; kingdom Metazoa; phylum Chordata; class Actinopteri; order Siluriformes; family Auchenoglanididae; genus Notoglanidium; species Notoglanidium macrostoma. The sequence continues at coordinate 3,156,743 of JAQQZR010000037.1, read as the reverse complement.
TTGGTTTTTCTTCACCGCTACCGCTGTGGAAAAACGGACACCCGAGCCCTGCTCGGAAAAGTCACTGCCGGGCTTGTTATGATGTGATGCACATGGCTGTGTGTGTGTGTGTGTGTGTGTGTGTGTGTGTGTGTGTGTGTGTGTGTGTGTGAATCATGCTGCTGGTTGGAGATGAAGCTGGAGAGAGAAACAGAAGGAAAGAAAAATACGCTCTTTCCTGAGGATGCGTCTGGTCGGCTTCGCCCCTCCGCTCCCGTCATCGCAGTTACATCGCGCTGACATTCCTGTGCACCACATAGTTTGTTCCACTGTTTCCAAACCTCGCTTCCTTTCACAAAGGGTGTACGTGTGCGAGAGAGAAAGTGCAACAAATAGAAAGACAGACGTAAAGTCGTACTAATAATAACACTGAAAAGCTGCGTCATGTGCTGGAGGTCCCATGGTTCTCCACAGCTTGTGTGTGTGTGTGTGTGTGTGTGTGTGTGTGTGTGTGTGTGTAGGGCGGAGGTAATAATAAAAGAGCAATCTTGCTCCCAAAACCAGAGCAAACAGATTCATGTGTTTACCCAGCCTGGTCATTATGTCACCTCGGCTACATCATGTCGAGAGGCTCTTTGGTGAGCTCCTCTCCCTCCTCAAAAGCAAACTTCCACACCACCTCACCTCTTTCTAAAGGCGGAGAGATAAAGTGAGTGATGGGAGTCGATTTAAAGGGCTCTAAGCAAAAGTTCCTGCTTGGAAATCTGACGGATTAACTGCCACGCAGAACGCTCCGTGTGAAGACCTGAAGGCTGAACTTACATACAAGCGCAACTTAGGGAAGGAAAAAAAAAAAAAACAGACGATCTGATCGAGGAACTGTGGAGGAATAAGGAAGTCTCATCGTGATTGCTTATGTGTGTTAAAGGTTAAAAAAAAAAATTGGACATGCTGTAAATCCATTGTGAAAAAGGTTACACAGTTAAAGGGAATGAGGATGCGTGACAATTACACAACCAAGCAGAGTCCATGGCAGAAGTGTGCAGCTTTAACTCCAGCTTTTATATGTAAAAGCACTGAATGTGTATGGAAATATCCTTCGTGTTCATAAACACACCTTTGGTGACCTTTAGTTAAGAAATGTGACAAAGTAGATCATGGGAACGTGCTATTAATTCCGCATGTAATGCAGTCGTACTGTTTGAACAACAGAGGAAACAAACCAAACATAATAATAACAAAATAAACAAAACCAAAGGATGAGGAAAGCGGCCATTTGAGTCCACTTTGGAGCTCTATTTCGCGTTGGTGCTCACTCAGTTTCAGTAGATCATTTTCCCCAACTTGAACGTTTTGTTTATTCAGTCAAATTCTTGGCAGAAATTTGTAAATGTAATTATTTTTAGGATTTGGTAAACATGTACGTTTTGTTTACGATATTAATAAACCTCAGTTTGTAGCAATTTTGTGCAGAACCCTGAGTAGGTGTACTGAGTAGTTTACCTGAGTAGGTGTGGATACATGAGCTGGGGTGTTTAAGGGACGATAGTGGAATCAATATTGATGCGACTTTCTTTGTCGTGGTTGTTAGTTAGTGCCAGCACCCAAACAAACAAACCACTCCAAGAGACAGAGCCAGAGTGAGAGAGAGAGCGAGAGAGCAAGAGAGAGCGCATGTGAGAGAGACAGAGAGAGATGTGATGAAAAAGGACGATGTGATCAAAACAGCATGAGCTAAAAGTTGGAAAATTCTTTCACTCGGCACTTATTTACTTCTTCAAAAAAACAAAACAAACAAAAAAAAAAACCAACTGTCGACAGACCACACTTAGTAGCAGTGAGGGGAAATAATCGTTTGTATAATGCATCATAATGCTTGAAAGATTCTGTACTGATGCAAGAAACTTAAGAATTGATTATTAAAAAAAACAAATCATATGGACTTTCAAAATGAGAATGAGGGAGAAATGGAAAAAAAGAGGAGAGGGAGAGAGAGAGTGAAGGAGAGAATGAGAGTGAGAAGTGGAAAAATGAGAGGAGGAGAGAGGGAACAATTGAGAGAAAAAGTGAGCGAGAAAATAAGAGGGAGAACGGGAGGAGAGAGGAAGACAAAGAGACATGGAAAAGGAGAGAATGACAGCGAGAGGGGGACATGGGGGCAGCGAGAGGGGGACACGGGGACAGCAAGAGGGAGAGATGAAGCCTGAGAAGGCAAGTAGGAAGAAATCTTCACAGCAAGAACAGCAGTTGTGTTTTTTATTATTTATTTATTTATGTTTTTTTTAAGTTGACGTTTGGGAACACTTTGGGTTTTAGGAAGTCGACAATAAAGAAAGAAAAAAAAAACCCATGGTTGACAAGACTTTTGTCATTTGCAAAACCTGTTACAGTCAGATTAAATACAACCAGCATGAGAAATGGCTTCTCCCAGAGCCAAGAGCAGGAAAAACTGTTGTTTTCTCTAACTCTCATCAAACTCCAACAACTCCAACTCCGACAGGCCAAAACATCAGACGCATAACTACATTCATCACAATATTTACTGCTGTGGATTTGCAGCTTTACTCAGTTGTAGAAACGCAAGGCATTTGTTTTCTTTATCTTTACACGCCTTCAGAGACACGTCCATAACCGTCGCTCGATGGACCTCGAACACTTAAAAAAAATATATATATATATATATATATATATATATTTTTTTTTTTTTAAGAAATTCACAGTAATGGATTAACACTACAATATTTACTCCATGAGAATTAACTTGGACCTCTTTAGATCGGAGACATTTAATCTGCAGTATTTCATCGCTGAACACAGGAGCAGAGAAAGAGGACCAGGGAATTCTGTCTTTTTCCAAATTTTTTTTTAAAAGTCCAGTTTCGGTGCGTCCACTCCTGCTCTTGTCTGACAGGAGTGGAACCCGATGTGGTGGCGGAGATCCGACTCCAGGAGGAGATGCTTTTCTCCTCACCACGGTTGTTAAGAGCGGTTATTTGAGGCAGCAAAGCCATTCAACTCTGAGCTCTCGTCAACGAAGCGTTTCTGCCCACGGAGCTGCTGTTCACGGGATGTTTTTTGTGTTCCGCACCACTCTGTATAATCTCAAGAGACTGTTATGAGTGTAAAATACTCAAACCAACCCACTTCTCCCAGCAACCATGCCAGTCAAAGTCACAGGATCACTTTCGGTTGTTAGATGTGAAAAAATTACGTGATTTAATGCACAGTGCTGCTGCCACATGATTGGCTGATCGGATAACTGCACGAAAGGACAGGTGTACAGGTGTCCCGAACAAAATATAATGTCCAAACGGTTCAGCAAAAAACTTCATATAAACTCATGTTCAAAATCATCAGACACTTTAGATCTCGTTTCTGTTCGTTTTCCACCGGATCGTTCCTTAATTGCCCTGCTTTCTCGCAAATCTAAAGAAAACGCTTTCACACGAGGAGAAGAAAGACGTTCAGAAGACTACAAACGAAGTGCTAGAAAAGTTAAAACAAGACGAAATGAAGCCCTGCTGCTCACAAACTACAAACACAACCACTACTAACTATTCATTCACTTTTAATAACTGTTTTAGTAGCCCTTATCCGTCTCTCACACACACACAGAGCGCGAGCAAGAGAGCGAGACAGAGAGAGAGAGAGCTGCTTTGGCTCTCACAGCCGTCCTAGACATCTGGTGCCAATGAAGCGGAGGAATGTTTTACCTCACAGCTCGTCTGGGAGTCTTCCCCGCTAGCACAGCTTGCAGAGTTACAGCTAAAACCTGACAGACAGAGCTTAGCGTTCTGCTTCTCTTACGCAGTCTAAGACATCGTGTTACAAACGTTTCGCGTGGCTAAGTCGCCGTGAGTGCAATTTAACGTGGTCTTATTTAACAACATCTGTACACAGGCCCACTAAAGACGGCTATGGATGTGGACAAGTTAAAGACTTCATCGCTAAGAACAGCTCACACTCAAATCACAGTCACTGAACAGCGAATAACATCAGTCAGATATTAAACTTAAAACTCAAATGATATTCGTACTTCAACAATTAACACTGATTTCTGTAAAGCTGCCTTGTGACGGCGTCTGTTGTTAAAAGCGCTATGTAAATAAAACTGATTATCAGTTGAACAGATCCCCAGGGGACGATGCGGCAGAAATACTGTACGTTACTAATTAAAAGTCCACCAAGTAGGATTTAGACGGAGTTATTAGCAGAAATGGCATATAATATTCATAAGTATGTTTACATTAGAGTATAAATACCTGTAACTATGAATAAGTTTAGAATGAGTCCTTTATATCTACATAGTGAGCGGGTCCACCTGTACAGAGCCGCCGCGTTGCACCGCGACAGTGACCCCGGACGAACGTTTCACGTTTTTACAAGTGGCAGCGAGAATCAGGAAGGAAGCACCGGAAGGACGACAAAGAAGAAGGAAGAAAGACAAGAAAGAAGAATCAGTGTTGCTGGTGCTGGAGAACAAGTTTGAGAACCCAAATTTTGGAAAATGGAGGATCTTTATTATTCAGCGTGGAAAAAAAAGCAAGTGATTGTGAATGTCAGTACTTGGAGGTTCGCTACAGGCTCCTGACGGCCACCGTACGCTCTAATACACGCTTATTAAGGGAGGGGTAAGATAGGGGCATTCAGGGGGCTGCAATCAACTGAATCCTACATAGTGGACCTTTAATCCAAGGAATAACAGAAGGCTGATCAGATCTCACGAACAGACGATACACGTTCAGCTAAATTCCACGCATGTTTTACGGTTTGACCCGAGACGATGATGCAAGCAGACACTGCGGGACTGAGCGCGGGACTGAGCGCGGGACTGAGCGCGGGACTGAGCGCGGGACTGAGCCATTAATCGAAACGGGCTGCACGCTGATTTTATAAGCATGGTAAAGAGTCACCATGAGGTTTATAAAGCCACAATTAAAAAAGCGTCTCTGTTAAGTAAAGCTTCACTGAGAAACGACCTTAAAAAAAAAATAAAATAAAAAAAACAGATGTGTTGGACAATGTGTGTGTGTGTGTGTGTGTGTGTGTGTGTGTGTGTGTGTGTGTGTGTGTGCGTGTGTGTGTGTGTCATCACCAGTGATAGTGTCAATCTGCTACATGTCCTA
>JAQQZR010000037.1:3112648-3141912 GCA_030068235.1 Notoglanidium macrostoma | reverse complement strand
ATATTTTAAATTGTTAAATACATAAACCTCATAGCTTCATCCTGAACATGTCATTGCTAATCAAGTTAAACAGATGGTACGGTGGAGGTCTTTGCTAACTAAAGACAAAAAAAGTTTTGAGAAAGTTTAGTTTATGCAATAAGTGTATGTTTATTTATGTAGGATCAAGACGAAAGAACATTTTGTAGCGTAGGTGGAAACTGGAAAAAGTAAGATCTCTGAAATGCAGAAGAGTGGAGCTTATTGTTATTTTTAACAAGGTCATCTGCTTTCCAGTGGGTTGGAGGGCGCTACTCCTTATGGTCTGCAATCGGACTATCCATCGCTTTGCATATTGGTAAGCCACAACAGTTACTGTTTAAAATATTACTGTTTTATTAAACTTAAACTTATTCATCTTTTTTTCTTCTTAGGCTATGAGAACTTTGAAAAGCTCCTAGCCGGAGCTCACTGGATGGTAGGTTCTTATTCCTTTACAAATAAAAGTAATAGAATGACAGTCAGTAGATCGGAAATGGTGGAGGATAACAAGTAATCATAACAAGTTGATGGTTCTTACAAGAATATCAACAAGTAGAGAAAGAATCTTAAATCTTGAAGTAGGGAAAGAAGAAATGAGTGTTTATATACTATATACAGCACTGTATTGCCAATATGTGAATGTTAATGTATTACTCACATTCTGTGTAGGACACTCATTTCCGAACAGCTCCACTCGATCAGAATGCACCAGTTCTGCTGGCCATGCTGGGTATCTGGTATATCAACTTCTTACAGGTGGAGACTCACTGTCTGCTGCCCTACGACCAGTACATGCACCGCTTCGCTGCCTACTTCCAGCAGGTGGATGCCTGACTATACTTTTTTTGGAAAGACAATGCTGAAATGCACAGTTTCTTGATAGATGGATGACTGGACAGATGGATGGATGAATAATGCAGGATCATAGGGTTGGATGGAATAAATGGATGGTAGATATTGATGGATGTTAGGGATGGAATGATACATGGTATGGATGAATGGATAGTAGATCTGGATGGAAAGATTGATAGCAGATATGGATGGATGGATAAAAGGGATGGATTACAGGATTGGATTGATGGCATGGATGGATAGATGGTAGGGATGGATATTAGAAATAAATATGGTAGACATGGATGGATAGATCGTAGATTATTAATGGATGGATAGTAGGAATGGGATGATACACATTAGAGATGGATGGATAGTAGATACGGGTGGAACGATTGATAGATTTGGATGGATGGTATTGGTAGGGATAGATTTTAGGGTTGGAATGATGGTAGGGATGGATAGATGGCTGGGATGTCAATGATGCATAGTAGAGAAGGTTGGATAGAAGGATGGATTGATGGATGGTAGGGTTTACTGGAAGGGAGAAATGGAATGTTGGATGGTAGATAAAGATGGAGATTAGAGATGGATGAATGGTAGAGATGGTGGATGGTATAGACTGATGGGAGGGACTGAAGGATGGGTGGATTTGATGGATGGCTGGATAGATGGCAGATATTAATGTATGGATTATAGGGATGGAAGGATGCATTAAAGGGATGGATGGTTGATATGGTAGATATGTGATGAATTATGGAGATGGAGAGATGAATGATAGGGTCAGATGGTAGGGCTGGATGGTAGAGAATCAATTCTATTTTATTTTATTTACATAGCTGGTTGATTGGTGGTAGGGAAAGATGGATAGGTGATTGGATGGCTGGGTTGTATGCATGGATCAATGGATGGTGCAGATGGATGGCAGGGACAGAGTTGATACATTAATACATAGCATAGTGTGTAACATTTCATTTATTAATTGGATATTTACTTCTCTTCTCATGTCCAGGGTGACATGGAGTCTAATGGGAAGTACATAACCAACCATGGCACACGTGTGAACTACCATACAGGACCAATTGTATGGGGGGAGCCTGGCACTAACGGACAACACGCCTTCTACCAGCTTATTCACCAAGGTGACATGAGCAAGATACACTTTCCACACTGAGAACACGAACATGGTGCTATTTTCTCTGAAGACGTGCATAAAAGAGACTTATTTGAGGGACCCAATCTTGAATAAATGTTCCTGCTAAGCCTTGAGGCCATGAGAGATGAAAGAGAGAAGTTAACTGAATTTGTCTTAAACAAATTTCAGTGTTACTACTGACTCAAAATTCATATACATGATCATAGCAGCAGCAGACTCACATTTTGTCTTTGAAATCACAAAATTAGGGGAAATAAATCTTTAAGCTGCTTAACTAATCCATGACATGATACATTCAAGGTTAGAATATTGTAAGGCTTAAATAAATGGCTGCACAAACAGATCATCAGATGTGCTCTATCTGTTGCAGCTATTTCTACAATCACAGTCGGAATAAATGAGATTCTGATTCTGAACACGTTTCAGTCAGTGGACAATGCAGTATCATAATCGGACGTAATAAATATTTTTCTGATTCTGAACTAGCATTAGCTAATTTGGAATGAAGCGGTCAGAGTTAATCTCTGCAGTAAGCATCAGAATAAAAATTAAATGTGATTCTGATTCCGATTCTGAACAAGCTATAGTTAATTTGGAACGTTGTATCAGAATCGGGAATCAAAAGAAATGTGACTAATTCAGATTCTGAACCAGCTTGAGCTAATTTGGAAAGCAGAAGCCAGAGTTTCTCTGCCCAGTCAGAATCAGAATCAAAATCTCTAAATCCCTTCCAGCATAAAACCTGTTTCATAAACTCTGCTTAGTCCTATTCTATATTTATCAAGACATGTGTGTGTGTACCCACGGTGTGTGTGTCTGAAAAAATGTTTCGTCCTTCTGTCTCCTCTGCAGGAACTCGTACGGTCCCTGCTGATTTCCTTATCCCGGCCCAGTCTCATCATCCAGTCAGAAACAATGTGCACCATAAGGTCAGATTAAAGAGAAAATATAATTGTTATACACATACACTTTATTAGTTCACTTCTAATTTTGTTTGTTTGTGTGTGTAGATCCTGATTGCTAACTTCCTGGCACAGACCGAAGCTCTGATGAAAGGAAAAACAACAGAGGAGGCGAAGAAGGAGCTGGAGGCCGGAGGAATGAGTGGAGAGAAACTAGAGAAGATCCTGCCCCATAAAGTAAGAGACCATCTCTACAGAACAGTATACTATACTGCCCCCTAGTGTAGTGGCGGTATTTATCACACCCCCTAGTGGTGGAGCTTAAACTGCTACCTACAAGTGAATGTCAGACCTGCAAGACTTTTCATTTGAATAAAATTGTCAAATTTGGAACAATTTGGGAAATGTGTGTGGGGGGGAATGTAAACTTTCAGCTGCATTTGATAGATATCAGTGATTAATACCTGATATCAAGAATTTATTTTGAATACTGATAATCTGATGATGACTGTCATTGTCACCAAGATAACAAGAGATATTATTAAGATGTGTGTGGTTTTATTCAGTCTCTATTTCATCACATTTTCTTGTCATTTCTCTTCACAATATTCAGTATAACAGGAGTTGATTGTTTTGCTGAATATTTGGAAATGTACTTTTCACAAGCAAAGAAGCATTTGAAAGAAACATTGTTTGTAGTCAGGCAATTAAACTCATGAATACCATTAGCTAATGAGATGAATCAAGTTGTGTTAAATCAGGGAGTACTCAGAATGCAGTTTTGTGGTGCTTGGGAACAGTACTCTGTATTAGACAGAATATAAATATGACTGCCATGTGCATTTTTATTACATTTAGAGACTATAGTAAACATAACCATCTACTGCATTTGTACAAAGAAATATAAATAATTGTAGAGAAAAGTGTTGAATAATGGACTTCCTAACCTGTCCCTTTATGCATTATGGAAAAAAAGAAAAGAAAGGGCTTGTATCAGATAACACACAGAACCAACATGGCTACCAGGGACTGCACTGGAGAGGTTGCCTATGGCTGTAGCTCTGTCTCAGAACGTTTAATGTTACAGGGCATTAAGATAAAAGAATACACTTGTGACTCACCTTGTGCTGTTGTAGATGGTCCGATGTGGGTACCATAAAGATTTGCACTTCGCAATCACAGTTTATTTCCCAGACTGACCCATATTTTAGTGAATAATCTCAGCTAGATACTGTAGATTTGTACCTAAAGTGCTATACAAATTAAATTGAATTACATATAGAATAAAAAACCCTCTTGGTTTAGTTAAAAAACGTACCAAATATCTCCTATTCGAGACTACTTAAAAGTATGTTGTATGTACTAATTTGCTCTACAATTGGGCATTATACATAAGTTGATACTCAGCTAGAGGTCAGAAAACACTTATACTACAATTAGGCTGTGCGGTTTAGCTTTTGCTGCCTGTCTGCAAGTCACAGATTTTAACGTCTCTCTGTTCAAAGGTATTCCAAGGAAACAAACCGACAAACTCCATTGTCTTCAAAAAGCTGACGCCATTCACTCTGGGAGTCCTTATTGGTGAGATATTTAGTAGTCCTTTATTAGACTGTGTTGAAGTTTTAGACCAGAAGGATGATCCATGTTTTAGACATACACTCTGCCACGTTAACTGTAGATTAGCCCTACGGTCTGTCCGAAACAGAAGGCTGGTGTCTTGTTGCCACGCTGCCGTAATAGACAGGTGTCGCTTAAGGCAAGGCTTTCAAGAAGGCATCTTCTAAGAATGTATAGAATAGCATTAACGTTAACATGTGACATCAGCATGCTATGTAATTAAACCATAATAGCTAGCTAATGTTAGCTAGTTGATGATCAGATGCCTCACAAATCATAAAAAAAATCGAAGAGAAAAAACCCCAGGGAAGAAAGTCCAAGAAACCATTTGTATGTGAATGAAATTTTCTGTGAAGTTTTGTTCCACCATCTTTTTATTTTTTTTTTCAATTGCTTGAGGGAGCTGCCACACAGATTTATGGGTAATAGGCAGCATCGAGGATATCGAAACAGCATCAATGTCTTCAAAAAAGTATATTCTGGAGCAGTGTAAGGCATCTTACAATAAAACGGGAGTTCCATCAGTTTCGAACAGTCCTTGATACCTCGCTGTAATGTTAGACACCATCCCGAGATAGCATGTTCCCCAAATTGAACAGACCCCCAATCTCTCATACATACTCATGCTAATTAATAATTAATAAGCATCAAATTGTTATCGCTGAGTAAATTAGATCTGGTTTTTTGGTTGAGCTTTTTTACCCTTAGAAAATGATGTTCATTAATACTTCATCAGTAAGGCTCTAATCTCATTAGATTAAAGAATAGCATAGCTTCTCGTTGTTTTATCCTTTTCTGTAGCAAGCTAATAGATTGTTAGCTATAAATGAGTGAATTAGCAGGTAGCATATCTTAAATCTTTGAGTTAGCACTCTACTGAAATCTACACTTGATGGCTCACAGAGAAACTGAACGCACATTCCTGCTATCTATATGCGAATCATAAACTAGCTTAATGAAGGCTTTACAATCATAAATGTTACATTTGTAAGCTGACTCACTGCTTGTTGATATTTCTTAATGTTAACCCAGATTTACACTCATAGTGCATTATGGGTAAGACACACTGCTCCTCAGCTATCCAAGCTACAGTTTATGAAAAAACTGCACTATTAAGAGATTTCATTAGTCCGGATTCTAAGTGCTGGAAATATCAGATGTAAGAACATTAAACATGAGCTCTAGCATTAGTGCTAGTTTTAGCCTGAACGTCACCCACCAGAAACACTTCACTGAGGTCTTCATCGGCAGCAGAATTACTACAGTATAAACTATACATTACAGTCTGTTCAGGAACTGATTGACTGAATGAATAAAGAAAATACTCTGACAGCTTTGACTATTGACCAACAAAAAATATGAACATGTTTGTTTGGTTGTTTTTTTTTTTTTGTCTACAGCAATGTATGAACATAAGATCTTCATCCAGGGGGTGATGTGGGAGATCAACAGCTTTGACCAGTGGGGGTGAGCACAACACACACTGACACTTTATAGCAAACACTGGTGTAATGTTAAAAAGGCATTAGTTTATGCTAGAGATGGCATGATACCATTTTTTCTTTTGCCATAGCGATACTGATACCAAAAGCTGGAGTATCAGTCGAGATGGAAACTCAGATGGATGCTATTGTTTTCTTTACGACACTAGTGAGCTTTAAAAGTGATTTTGATTTTAATTCAAACACTTCACTTAAGAAAATATGGGTGAAAGATACGTAGCTAAAAATGGCTGGCACAAAACCACAGCTTTGTTTAATTTTCACACAGAAATCACAAACAAGGTGAATTTAATTAATATAATAAATATGAAGTACAAATATAATAAAATCAATCCTAAGAAGAAATACAATGATGTATCTTTATATGTAAACATGACCAGTTACAAAAAATTTAATTCCATTACACATATATATATATATTGGATCAGTGCCATATTAGTTTAGTTTTCAAAGAAACATAGGGGAAGATATAGCCTCTGATTTAGCATAATTATAAAAACACACTTGCGTCACACCAAGCTGTGTTGAGTTGTTTATGTCTGTTACAATATTTAACACACTGTGATCTATAAAGGACACTAAAAAGGATGTTGCAGAGCTGAGCCACAGAGATCACTGCAAAATATTACATGTGAACCCTTACAAAAGAAATCGCATACATTTCACCTCATTCTACAGTTTTGTATTTCTAACCCATGTGATAATATAAGTAATCTGAGCACATAACGTGAATACGTAAAAAAAAAAAAAAGGTTAAAAAAGTATTTAACATTATGCCCTGAAACTACACGTGAACTAAAGAAAATGTGATGTGTGAACAATGTGATGTGAAAAAGAATTATTCATGTAAGAAAATCGCAAAAAAAATGAAACCACAGGCCCTACATTTAAAAAAAAAAAAGTGTGTGAAAAGAAGTGAATTATGTAAAAAAAAATTACAATTGTTTAAAAACCACATGTAAATTTAAACAAGTCATGGGATTATTCACGTTTGAAGGTCATGTGATGTTTTTATATCTTGGTTGACAAATTAAAAATGTTTATATTATGATTAGGAATAAATGCTTGGCAATAGAACGAGGAAGCAAAGAAAACAGGATTGAAAATGGGATAAATCCAATCTATGATATTTTTCACTTTGCAATGAATAACGCAGACGATGAGCAGCTCGTTAGTGTAACTCGAAGACTGAAATATTTCCATAATGAAATTATGTTAACTATCTTGTCCGGAACATTTGTTTAGTGTCTCTGTGTGCTGAATGGATTCACGTACACCCTGCAAATGATCGTCTCTCTTCTTTGCAGACATTACTTGTTAGAATAAATGGTAGCAAGAAATTTCCACACACACCGGCCTCTGGTCTTTATGCTCTGCTCCATCTCTGTGTGTAGGGTGGAACTTGGGAAACAGCTGGCCAAGAAGATCGAGCCGGAGCTGCAGGACACGGCTGAGGTCAGCTCCCATGACTCCTCTACGAACGGCCTCATCAATTTCATCAAGAAGAACTTTGCTTGAACACACACACACACACACACATATACACACATCCCAAAACATGCTTCACAGGCCCCCTGCCTGCCCTACGGCCGCCTGGGATTTCTGGAACTGTCCATCAGTAGCTGTATAAAACCACCAATCTTGAATGCTTTAAACGTGGCCTGAGTTTGAAATTTTGATTCCTTACACACTATAATAAGAACACTTCCTGTTAGAAGTATATTGACTAATTATTATAAAACTTTCCCAATCAAGAAATTAAATAAAATGACACAGCATTGTGTCTCTAAACCTGTCCTGTTTGTATGTTTGCCTCCTCGTCTCTGGCTCACACTACTGAGACTCCAGCGAATTTACACAGCAGCACTGGCAGGTTCTCCAACATGCAGGAAAAAACAAATCACTACCCACTGATCCAGTATTTAATTAGCTCATGAAGTGGAATTTTGGAGGCCAGAGACATTGAGAGCTGAACTTACCCAGAAGTGGTACAATTTCCTTTTTTAACCAGCAATATATGCGGATAAGAAAACGCTGTTTTGTTAATATAAGATCTGATTTGCTACTAATTTATTTATGACCATAGGGGTTAAATTGAAATTTATGGAGAAGTAGTGGTTGCGGGAATTTCAATTAGATCTATATACATATTGGAGTCTGAAAGTCAGTACGAACACTGGTGAAATTTCTTCTATTTTTGAAATATTTCCTTTAATTTCAGAGCTTCTTAGTATTTGCTCTGTCCCCCCTTTTTGCTTTAATAACAGCGTGCACTCGAGCTGGCATGGACTCCACAAATTTGTCCAAAACCATATGACCCATTTTAGATCAAACCCATCTTATTCGCCTTATCACATGCTTCAGTGTTAGAGATTAGATGAGTACAAATCTGACTTTTTGTGCAAACCAGTTAACATGGACAATACCACAATACCATACATTTACTTAATGAACAGGTTTTCCAGAATGCAGGGGAAAACTTTGCAAAAGAGTGATCAGTGGTTAATTACTATTTACTGCTCATGGTCGTTTTTAATATGTAGAAATGATTTATTTCATTATCTTTGAAAATATATTGACTTTACAGAATTTCTTTTGCACATTACTGGTGTAAGTGTGTAGCCTGCACTCTGTGTATAGGCTAGGGAACAAATATGAACACACTATTGAGATATAAATAATGTGCTTTGCAACAAATACAAATACACAATTAGGATGCACACTTCTTTCTTTCTTTTTTTAAGTAGCTTTACAGAAACCAGGTTGCAATTAGCATGACTTGGGACTGTGATAAAGATGCTTCTTCTAATCTGAGATGCTTCTTCTGATATAAAGCTTGGAGGACAAAGAAAGCCCTCATTCATTAACATGAACTGTGATGTATCTGAGGTTGAGAAACTTTCAGAGCCTGAATTCATACACCATGTTGAACGGGCTTCCATTTCTACCTTGGGGTTTCTCCTGTGTTTTTTTCCTGTGGGCATAGTGGCAGGGTTCAGGTTCAACACAGAAACAGATACAGATGTTGTAAAATAAGCTTCTATTTCGATCCTGATATCCGAGTCTGAAACAACTAACTCCAGATCAAGATCAAGATGAACCAGATATTTCTGTCCTGCATACTGTTGTATTAACTGCCATAAACCTTTTGGAAGAGCCATGAAAAAAGCCAAAACATAACATAACATTTTTCCACGTTTTACCACACTGACGTTGGTCCTGTTTTTATGTTTATGTTTGATTTATTAGCAGGCGTCTTCAATCTTATCCGCAAACGGCTGCTGTGAATGCAGACTTTCCTTCCAGCCAAATAGGAGGTACACTCAATAGTTGATCGCAGATCAAGATGAACTGATTACGCAAGTAGAATCAGTTGTGGCTCCTGTTTGGTTGGAATGAAAACCTGCAGACACAATGTCTCTTTGCGGAGAAGAATGAAGACCCCTGCTCTTACAGGTTTTCTGCATTACAGTTACCGGGATGGGGGGTGTGGAGCTTCTACTTTTGACCACCAGGTGTCGCCATGTTTTTTTTCCAGGAAAGCGCTGGTCCTCTTGCTGATTTCCCAGTACTTCCACTGTGGAACATAAGGTCGAAGGTCACCTCTTTTCTGTTTTTCTCAAATCCCAAGCTATTCTGTGTGACAGGGCTTCCTCAGAGAGAGGGAAATCAATACCAAGCGCATCTGGAAAACATCACGTTCCCGGCTAAATTCCTTTCACTCAATCAAAATAGAAAGGGGTGGATACTGTATGACTTACGATACAAATAACTAACACTAACTGCTGTTATAATAGAGTCTACCAACTGTCATGAATGTAGACGGATAGATAAAGCCAGATAAAGTGAGACTAATAGCAGCTATAATACATTTTTTTTTCCTGAAGCAGACAGAGATTGAGAGATCGGTTTGGGGAGCCTGTTGCCTGGCAACAAGTCTTTTTTACTTCCAGCCTAACTGAGCTGTACTCTTTTTTTTATGCCCAGTTCAAGAGCATATTAGTTTGATTTTATTCTGAAGTGATTTTGATTGAACCACGAAAAAGAGGAAGTAATGAAATTGGAATATGTTTATGTACTTTTACTTCCCGGTTCAAACATTTTCCTTGACATGCCGTCATAAATTGTGAAGCGTGACGTGCGTCTTCTTACGTCATGAGTAGTACAATAATTTAGCACAGCCGTGACTTCCTGTAGGTTTATTAATGAAACTGGTCAGTAGCAAATGTCCCAGTACTTAATTTTTCAATTCTTAACCACATTTCAAGCCTTGTTTAATCTGCTGATCATATAGTATCATTTCCTGTGAACAAACTGAATCCAAGGCTGTATTTTAATACTGGTCATAATGAGCCATGGAGGTGCTCTTACAGGCAGTTCTGCCAGTTTATTAGATCAGATTTTCAAGACTTGAGATATTAAGTAAACATGACTTGATTTTGGGAGTTGAACTTAACCAGAAGGCACTGCAAGATGATGCAATGGGCACTTTTCACGCTTCTGGGTAGCCTTCGTACTTCAACTACAGCTACAACAACTACAACAGTTGAAGAAAAGCTTTTGCAGCATCCCTTTGTGTTATAGTTCTGAATAAAAAAACCCACTCACCTCAGCTTTCATAGCTTTCCTGCATATGAAGAAGAGTAGATGAAACAAAGAGGCAATCAGTAAGACTTGTGTTAAGGATTTTTGTAATACACAGCACAAGTACATTTGTGAATAGTTAGTATTTCACCTACAAATGTAGGTCACTGTTAAAGACAGGTGCTTTTCCATGTCACTTTCAGTGAAATCAAAGAAACAGCTTGTAGAGTTTAGGAGCAAATAAACTTCAACCACAACAAGTAGAAACGATTCTCTATCTGAAGGTAATCTGACAGCCAGTGGAGTTTAACCTCAAGATCATGTGGCTCTTCGTTCCACCTTATTGACCACTCCGGCAAACAAAAACACTCTTCGTTCTATGATTGTTATCTCTCGCAGCTAGCTAATGTTAGCAAAAGGATGCTAATTCTTTCCACAATTTGATCATTTTGTAAAGCAATTAATGGAAATGTACTGTTGCAAATATGAAACTTGCCTGATATCAATTAGCAACCTATCTAGCTACTTATCAACAATGCTAACATCGGCTAGCATTACCTTACCCTGCTAGCTGTGAATAAATTCTTTCTTTCTTTTAATACTTTCATTGTTTCATTTAGTTTTCTCCAACATTTATTAGACGTTTAGTCTCGGCAGCGCTCACAAAGATGATGTGAAAAAATATTGCCATTGAGAACAAAGGTGATAAAAATGTGCTTCTGTGGTAAGCAACCGGCTATTAGGTTTACCAGAACTCCTCGTTTTGCCCTGCATCTAAGCTGTAAAGAGAAATTAACTTCTTCAAATTTTTTACTTTTTAGCTGCTTTACTGTTAGCTAGTTAGCAATCCAGCTCATTAGCATGCTGAGAGGACTCTCTACATTCTGTAATTCAGAGGAAATGGAAAGCCTGTACAAAAGTCTTCGGTTGCGATTTTGTTCTTGCCGCCAAGGTCGAGCGAGTTCGTATTAAAACCACTTCTCACTATGACTACTAAGAGACAAAAATGTTACAGATTTTTAGACTGTGAAAGGAAACCGAAGGAGGTCATGTTAAAAACAATAATATATCGCACAGCTTATGTCTAATATCCCAGTGCTGGTCACCATGGCAACTTAAACTCGTACAATAGCTGCTCCATATAACCTCTCTGAATAAAACCGATAACTCGGATTTATAAAGATGCAAAATTAAAAAGCAACAGTACCTACTGAAGCTAAAGTGTTACAGCCAGGACTGAAAAAGACCAGTGGCTTACACAGGTGAGTTTTTACAGATCAGTACACATGCCTTTGACACTCTCAGTAGGAAAACAGAGGTCTTCATTATAAAAAAAGAACAGCACATAATGTACCTTCAGGAGTGTCCTTAAGAACCTGAATGTGGGAGCTGTCACTGAACATGCCTGTCAAATCTTTTGTAAAAGAAAGTGATGAGAGGAGTCATAGACGTCATCTACAATTCTGCAAAATTGGATCATTTTGATGACTCATGTGCTGAGACTAAAAATAACACGATTAAAAGAATAGTTCTCTTTTTACCCCTAATGCACCAGCCAAGGCATTTTTAACGTCTGAAGTTTACTTCTTTAGTGTTGTATTCGAGTTACTAATACGGTTAACAGCGCTATATCACAGGGTTATATATAAAATATGACAAAATGGCATCACGGCCGTCTTGAAGCCGCCTCTGAACATAGTTCTGTGGCAACACTGCAAACATCTCAGGTTGGACGTGAATACTTGGAGATAATATCTGGAGGTAGAATTGTGCTTTAGAAGAGATTCAGATCTGGTAAGAGTACAATTTGTATGTGTATTTCTTTTTAAGTATATGTATGAATACTCTGATTTACCCTGCTGAAAAATCCAGCATGCTCTGACTAGCTACAAGCACAAGCTGGTCAAACTGGTAGACCATCTTTGCCAGCTGGAAACATTTTCCAAATTACTGCTACTAATGCTATATCGTAGACAGGTTATTATTAAGAAAATATCACACATTTATTGATCAACTCAGACAAATAATAAGAAAGCAGTGTACTGAATAATCTACCAACTGGCAAGGATGTTCTACCAGTTTGGCCAGCTGAGTGTTTTGGCAGTCCAAAGTGGATTTTTCACAGGATTATGAAACAGTTTATGTAGAAATTGCCTTGCTAAGACAAATGTGTGTTGATTTAGGCTTACAGTTTGCACGTTAGCAGTAAGCTTTCTTTTCTTCTTAACAACATTAAGACCAGTCCAGAAGCAAACTTTGGACCTCGAACTCATCTTGGCTCATCAACTATATTTTGGATAAAGTGGGAAATAATGAGGTATTTTCTTTTTGTGCCATTTTCCTCATTACATTCACTCGGCAATCATTAATCATTCATCACAGTCTGATAAACAACAAAAAATTTTTTATGATGATGCAATTCATCCAAACAACTTGCTTCCCAAAATCATTTCTCATAAACGGCTTGAGGCCTTGTTCACAAGCTCAGCACCACATTACAGGATTCTCCACTGCCCAGTTCTGGCACTGAGATCTATCCTAGATCATTACACTGAGTGGAGCTTTGCGTCCAGTTCCCACGGCCTGCACGGTTACGCAAGTTACGTCAAGGTCAGCGTCACTACATGGCTAATATCAGCCAGGCTTGTGGTCAGTCCAGCTGGGTGGATTTTGGCAGAAAAAAAAAAATGTCCTGCTGAGAAGGGAACTCCATTTCTGTTGTGAATACAGACGAGCTGGCTTTGAAGGT
The DNA here is from genome assembly GCA_030068235.1 of Notoglanidium macrostoma. Lineage (NCBI taxonomy): Eukaryota > Metazoa > Chordata > Actinopteri > Siluriformes > Auchenoglanididae > Notoglanidium > Notoglanidium macrostoma. The sequence continues at coordinate 3,128,550 of JAQQZR010000037.1, read as the reverse complement.
AAGTCCAAGTCTTCTGATGGACAAGTGTTGAAGGCTTTCCAAGTGACCAAAGATGTCCAAGGAAATTATTATTGGGCTGTCCAGGACTGAGTTGGAAGATGTAAGATGTTGTTACTGGCATGTATTACATGGAAATAAATGAGGGGTGAACAGGATATCCAGACTTCTATATAATGCAGGGATCTCAATAAAAAAATGTATAGGTCCGGTTTTAAATGTTTTTGAAAATGGAGAGCAACTTTGCACTGCGGAAACAGTTCACAGACTTTTGGACTTTTTCTACACCATCTCTAGTGATATTGGTAGCATCTCGATTTCAAGACTCTTTTTATAAAACCTGAAACAGTTTCACTTTCTCGTCTTTCTGCCATATCGTTTCCCCCATACTATTAAATCTTAATGTCCTGCATTGTATACAATCCCCTTCATAGCCACAGCGATCGAGTCTTTTCCATGGCAGGACAACGAGTTTTATTTCTATGGTCCACAGATCCTCTTTCATTTCTCGTCCATCTGCTGGGACTCAGATTTTGTAGACCTAAAAAAGGAAACGTCCAGTATTAATTCCACTCGAACCTTTGGAACCACAGGGTTCGAGCTGAGGCCATTCCAGTGGGTCGTTTTGGTGGAGCTAACTCCATAGGGACGGTGTTTATCTGGCGTCAGGGCAGGGCTAGCAGTTATCTCTGCCTCCCTTTGGGACAGTGCCGGAGGGGGAAGGGGTTTGTTTGCGTGCAGGGCCGTGATTAAAACCCGTAATAGCGCATACTGTGATATGGAGCAATAACACCACTGAGTAAACATTCTGATCTTACTGATGGCACTGAGCTTTTTGGGACTTCTCATAGAAAAATAGTTCTATAATAATTAGAAATCTTTCAAGGAAAATATGAGAATGATAAAACACAGGATTGTTAAATATTCTGTAAAAATGGCTGCTATAATAACCTAAATCATGACCTTCGCAGCCATCTAATCACTGTAACGTTAAGATCTAATGATGCTCTCAGTTTTGTACCGTTACAGGAAAATAATCATCATTACAGTTACACCCGATAACAGCACACCACCAAGAGTTTTTTTTCCCTCTTATACCACAGCAATTTACAGATGACTACAATTCTTCGTTAATTAAAGCATGAACTACTTTTTTTTAATCAGCTTATAGGTACATTTAATGTTGAGGATTGTCCAGGAAAGAAAGTATTCACTGCCATCACTTATGCTATAAAACCTATAAACAGTTATATTTTCAATAGTCTCTCTTTTTTTAAACATGCCTTGTAATAATAAGACAGAAAAAAAAAAACCCCGAAAAAACGCTGCATGTCATGTTTACGAGAAACCGGAAGCAGAAAGTCCTTTCTCCTGAATATTTCACGTGAACTGCTTAAGACTTTTAGAAAGTGCTGGCACAGGAGACTCCTTTCTTCCACTGTTGAATAAACTTCTCCTTAGAGAAAACATCATGTTAATGAGAGCACATTTTAAAACCTACTGATATCAGACTTCATATTATCTGGAGCGTCTGCCATACAAGTCCCTGTGACTGCTGTTAGCACAGAAATGATCATTTGAGAGTAAGCTTTCTTTTCTAAATTAGAAGACGATTAGGAAATGCGGCAATGTGGTTTTGGCACATCCAGGCCTCTAGAGGGGGCTAATGCATAGACTGCCTCTGGTAGCGGCATGGTAGAGCATGTGGTAGCATTGTTGGGGTTCTTAAAATACCCCAGTGTCAGAGCTGGACTGGGAGTTGGTAGGATTGGACAGATTTTATTTGGGAGTTGGCAGGATTGGTTACAATTCCTTTGTTATAAAGCGGGATTGGTCAGCAGCAAGGAGTGGGATTTAAAAACATACTCCAGACCACACTTCTAATCGAGAATGAGGATGAAATCATACCGTGTAAGAGCAAGAAAGTATAGCAAGTGTGTTTATGAATATGGCTAGTAAGAATACACAGGAATCCCAGTGACACACTACGACACCAGACACGCTGCCACGACAGTGCCACTGACAAACTGTACACACACACACACACACGTACAAACACTCCTGTATTCTGCTACAATAACTCAAAACACACAGTATTAAGTTAACTACAAAACCACTTTATTGAAAAAGCAGATTATCTCATCTACGGTTAAATGATATGTCCCAACTTCTTATAACATTAAATAACTTTAAACCTTTTTTCATGTTTAGATAAATAAATCTACTTTCCTTTTTTATTTATGAAATATCTAAGGAATCAAAACATCGAATGATACAAAAAGCAGAAGGTGAGAGGCGCGTTCTGAGAACTACACTCGAGAAACAAAGCTACGGCTCACCGCTGTGTCGGATAGAAGCAGAGAAGAAAAGCTAGCGGTGTTTATTTACAGGGACTCTATCTGTGTCCTATCAAATAGTAGTACGTTTTTGTATTAAGTGTATTAAGACATCGTGGAAATAATATGCAGGTTTGTAAAGGCAAAAACGCCCTTTCTGGGAATGAGCTGAGAAGAAAACAGCTTTGTATGGAATTCTGAACGTGACTCATCTTTTCTGGAAAAAAAAAAAAAAGAAGTAACTTCCGTGCATTTTTGAGTGGAATTGTTCGCTTCACAGGAAGTGTGTGTTAGAAATGATGATGTCGGAGACAGGATTGGTTTCACCCTGCCTGTGTCCACTCAGTAGTGTTACAGCAGGGCTCCTGTATGCCTGTGATGGGCCACACACACACACACACACACACACACACGACAAGGAGACTTTGTTGGTTTGTCATCAGGTTACCAACAGCGCCTGCACTTTAAAACACACACGCACAGTCAAGGCCAAGCAAACAGCCAAATACATTGCGGCCCTGCCACTGATGCATGTTGGGAATGTTCACACACACACGCACACGCACACAAACACACTCATCCTGTGGAGCTCAGGTGAAACCAGCACCTTTGAGCTTCAGCAGAACATCAGATCCACTATAAAATGTGCTCTCAAAAGCCAAACAGTGATCCTCTCCTCCGTCTCAACGGCTGTAACACGTCTTCAGCGTGTGTCCTCCCCGACAAACCAGTGTCGGGGAAAACCGTACACTGTGTCGGAGTCTAGTACCAGCTCAGAAATGCTACGCCAAAGCGCTTGAATCTCCAACGATGGAGCTCAAAAATAAAAAATTCTACATTTGTGAAAGAAAATGTCTCTGGATATCAATAGGATTAAATATGATATGTTAAGGCGGTATTTGTGTGTCAGTTTGTAAGAGTGGCTGCTCATGTTGACACACAAAATGCAACGTCTGTGTGTGTTAAGTGTGATTGTAAGGATTTGTATTCCTTAGCAGCATCACATCACATCACACATACTGTATATACGAATACAAAACGACGTACAGATATTAATGGTGCGACTTGAAGGCAATGAGTGGAAAAAAAAACAACAAGTTAAGTGCGAGATTTTCAGTGAAAGGCCACTTGTGAGGCTTTTCCTTTCTCGGAATGTAGCTGTATGTGCTGGTTGTGTCCTGTAAGTGTTTGGGACCGGGGGTCAAAGGTCGAGTCTGTGACATCATTCCAGGGTGCAGCTGCAGAGAGACAGTGTGTGTGTGTGTTTCCTGTCTGTCTGTGCCTCATTTCAGTGAAGGTGTGGATGGCTGGAGCAGCAACGAACGTCACACACATTGGTCTTCGTGGCACTGTGTGTGTGTGTGTGTGTGTGTGTTCACAGCTCAGTGACATGAAGCGGATAGCTGGTCGGTGGCTGGGAAGGACCGGAAGCTTTTAACCGGTGCAGGTGGCAGGTGTGGCACAGCAAGTGGCCGTCTAATGGGTAACAGCGGTGGCCCTCTTCATCAGTCAGCTGAAGGCCACAGTCCTGAGAACACACACACACACACACCCACAAACACAGAGCTGAGTTCAGCTGTTGTCATAGCAATGTTTTACCTCCTTCAGGTTTCTGATCAGAATACATTTTACTGTGCAACATAAAAAAATATGAGTAAAAGAGAAATAAGTATAGAATAATAGACATGGGAGTGAGCTGTTATACGATGCTGGGGTGGTGTGATGCGGCCCTATACGATTACGTTCCCTTAACAGCATAAGCACTGGTGTTGTATTCCTCTAAAAACACGGCGATTTTCATTTGAATGATTCCGATTTTTATTCAGTAAAAGAAAAAGACACTTTTTTTGTCCATTTAATGTTACATTTAATGTTTAATGGGGCGTCGACGAAATATTTTAGTTCCCTTTGTCACTCCTATTTTTATTTTTATTTTTAACTCTCGCCTGTCAGGTTACGGAGAAACCAAAAAAACCTCGGCTGTTAAAGCAGCGACGCTGGAGACTCCTTCCAAAAATGCTACATAAACATCTCGTCAAAGAGAACCTCACCATATCGACAGTTACACACGGTTACACTTTCTTCCACACAAGACCCTGTGAAGGTTTTACTATAGAAACAATAACGTATTCGATCGAGCGCATGAATACACACCTGCGATTTGATTCACAGCCGACTGTCAGAGCTTCTGTTATTGGGCATGAATCAACACTGTGCTGTGATATAACAGAAAATAAATTCTGCCACATGCTCCAGACTATACCCCAAGGTCGACGAGGGCAAAACAGTCTTAAATCTGTCATAGTTTATTACATTTTGGTTATTTACAGTGACTGAAGGCTTTACGTACACTGACAAAGCGAAGTGGGTCACCCAGAGGGTATAATAAAAGAGGTTTTAAATTTATGCAAATGAAAAGTGGAGCGATGTAACGACTTGTTATGACAAGCAGAAATCAAACTGTAGCTAACGCTAAAGCTTCACCGTGAGGACGACTGAGAAACGTGCAGCTACGTGATGAGGTCACTGATACGCTAGGCACTAAGGAAATAACTCCCCCATTTGAACTATACACAAAAAAGTCAAATAAAGTTAGGAGACAGATTCTTTTCGGTTCTAGCGTCAGAAGAGGAAAGAAATGGTGAAATTCATAACCAAGGCAGCAAAAAAGGCTCTCGTTAGCATGGAATTGTTTAACACGGCTAATGCAGCGTTCAATTCCACACAATTTGAAGTTTAATAGAGGAATCTGAATGTGGTGAATGATTTACGTTGTGTTCGTGCACTCATGGTGTGTATTCAAACCCGACTCTTTCTTTTTCTTTTTCTTTTTAAAAACACAGTCTGCTATTGTAAGTCAAACACAGTGTGGAAGCATCAGGAGCAATATAGAATACTGCTTTTATATTATTTATTATATAATACCGCACTTACTACGCGCAGCTACACTTCTTTTAAAATGATGTGTTTTTTATTAATTATAGCATTTTATCCCTGTTTTCAAAATGTCATATTTTACTTGATTTTATCCCCTCTATTCTTTTACCTTATTTTATTATCATTATTCAGCCAGCTTTAGTTTTATTATTAATATAAAGCGGGTTTTATTTTCGATCGTATGTCCCTGGTTTTTTTGTTCATTCGATCTACGTTCATGTGAAGCACTTAGTGCAATTTCCTTCTGTACAAACAAAGCTTCTTCTTCTTCTTGTTCTTCTTAGCACTCCAGCATTTAATTGGATATTGCAGTGGTGTAAACACACACGTCCTCTCCTTCTTACCTCACAGTGATAACACTCTACATGGTAGTCTTTATCCATGGACACGACCCGTATGGTCTCCTCTGAGCCCTGGGGGGAAAATATTCAGACCACACACACACACACACACACACACACACACACACACACACACACACACACACACACACACACACACACACACAGTGACTAAATAATGAGTGATGCAGAACTGAGCATGAAGAAGAAGTGTGTGATGAGAGCCCTTACCTCAGCTGGGAGGATGGGTTGACCACACGATGCACATTTTGGAGCAAAGACTCTGTAAAAAGCAGAAAGATAAGTCATGTGTAGTCATCATGTGAAAATCAAAACTGAACTCAATAAATGAGTAAAGCACCACATGTTTAAAGGGAACATAGTGTCGCTTAAACCTACCTACCCTGTTATACTATACCTATATTATACCATAAGCTACGCTTGCTAAGTTCCTCATTTTCAAAAAGGTTTATAAAGCTATTTTATCCCACAGCGCTGCTGAATTCTCAAATCTGATTGGTCAGAAGGTGTTGATTAATTCTCTATCGAAGCAAATCAAGGGGATTTAATTGATGTGCACTTTCCGATACATGTTTCCATAGTAACAGCTCATTCGGTCGCCAAATTCAAAAACGAAACAGAGAAAAACATTTAATCATTTCTAAGGTGAACTTTTCGGTAAAATGTTTATTTGCCATTTACGGAAGGAGTCTCCACTTTCATCTCCTTGTAACGGTTAGAAAGAAAGCTGTAACTACGAAAAACTCCGTCGCTGATCATTTTCCTAGCCGAGCATGCCCACAAGTGTTTTACTCCTTCCACAGACAGGCGAAAGTCACGACAGCACAGTTTACATAAAAACCGGAGAAATTCTACAAATACATGCAGGATGTGCAAGAGGCTGAACTTAATTAGAAGGCTTTCTCGGAGTTAGTTCCCGGTGAATATTTCCTCTGATACATTTAATTACCAGTGGGAGTCTTTAACACAACTGACTCACTCTACAGTGTAATTTAAAGTGGCTCTAATCCAAAACTATTGCAAAAACATTGCAGCATTTGTGTTTATTAAACTGTAACTGATGTGTGTTCAGTAGAGGTGTAAAGACACAAACAATCACAAAGAGTGAACTGATTTAAAACAATATGTGTCAAACTGAATGGATCCGGATGTCCGATATCCTATGACCTCGACCTCGATGAAAGGCTTACTGATCAAGATGAAGATGAAGATGAAGCGCTTACGTGTGATAGTCTTTAACACAGTAGATATTGTTCTCAACGTCAACAGTGAAGGGAACTCCATCTAGTCCCTCCTTACACACCACACAGCGGAAACAACCCGGGTGGTACGACTTCCCCAGAGCCTGGAGGATCTACACACACACACACAAATATATGTACATCAATCAAAAGAGTACAAACCATACGGTTTCGGTGAAAGAATATTTCAAAAGACTTCAGTTTAATTCACTGTGAACTAATTTCAAAAACTTAAACCTCCTCACTGACATCGAGACATTGAGAAAACACTGACAGTATGCTATGGTGTGTGTGTGTGTGTGTGTGTGTGTGTGTCGGTGTATCTACTAAGACATGGCCATTAATTACATTGCCGACTGAGACAACTCATCTGAATACTGATCATTAAAACAGGGAAATGAAAACTCAAAACAAAAACGTACCATCTCCATGATGAGGTGTCCACACACGAAGCATTTCTCTGCCGTCTGCTGGAAGCCGGAATACTGAAAAAACACACACATTCGCACCTTAATTAATAAACAGGCATGAAACAATAATGTACTCAAAGGTATTTTATCAGTCCTTGATTGTCACAGTTGTGACAGAAAGCCTGTGACTCATCACACATTTCTGTTCTATGTAATAAAACTCATGAATTTTTAATAATGTCTGCATTCAAGCTTTAATAGGAAAAGCCTCCATTTCGCCGTTTCCTAATGTTGATGAAAATCAGAGGATACTGAACGCTCTCGGACTTGAGCATGAGAGCTGCCTTTTATGTCCGGTTACAAATAATACCCAAGTTTATTTGCAACAAAATGAAAAAAAAAAATAAATAAATAAAAAATCTAACTTCAATTACAGATTCTGAATAAACGACTAATATTTACTCTGAACTTGGCAAACTGTCGAAAGTCTCCATTTGCACATGTACGCTACGTACAAAAACCAAATTGGTGCAATGAACCACGTCGCACGGACGCACGTCACTGCTTGCCATCGTTACCGCCGACTTCTAAATCTAAACGTATATGGCTCTAAATCGAGCGCAAATTTAGTGCAGAAAGTAGCTAACATTAATCCTGCATTTGCAAGTTCCTGCCAATGTTCATACTGTGCAACAGATTCAGACCATTACACTGTGCTTATCTATCCATTAACAGATTATTAAATGAGCTACCCACCCATTTCATTTTCATATAAAATCAGTTTATTTATGTTTATATGAAAGTTCTTCATTATGATTAAGTGGTCAGATTTTTTACACTGTATCCGAACGCAAGCTAACACAACAAGTGGCTTGCAGATGTACCGTAACCTGTCCTGAGGTCGGCCGTATGTGGAAGAGTGTTAGTGCGAATCCTGCAAATTGTAATAATCTGACATGCATGTTCTACTAATACTCATTCTGTCTCAGGCTACAGGTGGTGCTGCTGGTCTCTGATGGACTACAGGAAGGAGTTAAATAGTTTGGGGACAGTAAATAGGCACAGCATGAGTGGTCTCGGGCACTCTGCATGCTCCCTACATGTACAAAGCCATAGACTAGGCGACTAGCCATAGACCTAAAACAGTTTCCAGGCTCTAGACCTTAGACCATGATGGGACTCGCACTGATACGTCTTTTGTAACTTCTACTTTAACAGCCTCGACAGGTGTATTCAACTAAGATTTGTAAACGTGCAGCTATAATTGTACGATTATCTGGACAAAAGTCCATCCATACAAGCAACTAACATGAGTGCATGGAGACGGCAGTTAACTTTCAACACTTAACCATTAATTTTGTATCGCATTGGTGCTTCACCTCAACACAGAACAGCTGAGAATAAACTCATACTTGTTTTTGTCCAGTCATGTTTAACAATTCAGCCTTCGTCCTTGACGAGCCATGCCTACACTTTGCAAATTAGAAAAAGGAGGGTACGTGAAAAAGAGTCTGTGAAATGCCTGTGAAAACACTTTCCTTTCTCCAGCTAAATAACTCACATAAATGCAGAAACGCACCAAAGCAGTGGATGTAATACAGAAGCCGCAATGGTTCATGATTAAAAAAACTGAACTACGTTTTTTTTCAATGCACCGATCAGCTTTGATATAGTGTAGTTCGAGAGTTTGGTTTGATGACCATGGGGTTGATGTGTATCTTTAAAACTGATAAATGAATATTAAAAACAATATTAGAAAATCACAGGCGCAAGCTGTGTTCCCATTAGCCTGCTTAACGTGCATTTGAAATTGAGAACTAATAAATGAGAAACGGAAACATGAATTTCGAAAAAATATCAAATATCTAAAAAAAAAAAAAAAAAAAAAGGTTTTTTGAGGTCGTTTTTCAGATGATTCAATAAAGCGATATTGCGAGAGGAGAAAACCCAGATTTAATCGCATTACATCGCTCGATGGGAACAAAGACAAGTCACAATTGTACTTGGTCTAAATTTTTTTTAAATATCGTTTCTATTTTGCGCAAAACTGCAATGGAAGCCTGGCTACATATGCATATCCAGATTCCTTTGTTCGGGTGGACATTTTCAGCCAACAGGTTGCAAGCGCCTTAAGGAAGGAAACGACCTCGAGGGTGACCATCTGCTTGCTCTCTGGCCATCAAAGGCGACGCTGCACCGGGGTGTAACCGGGGACCGGACTGTTCGAGCATTCCACTATTGTGAAAATAGCACATTCCTTCGTTTGACCTTTTTCTATTCTTTGAATGTATGCCACAGTTGCCATAAAGTCTAATAAGACATAAATCTTATTGATCATTACCTACATTCCATCGTAGGTGCTATTGGAAAGGGTAGATGCCTGGGTGGGTGGATGGGTAAGGGTGCAATGGCGACAGGTGGGCTTTATAACAAGCCAGTCAATACCAGGAAACCCCCTCCACCACCTTGTACACTTTGGATGGACCATCTGTCAGACCCTCGGTGTCAGGAGCAATTATCTTTGTAACTAATTCAAAAAGGAGAAGGAAGGGAGGACACCTACCATATGACCAAGACGTATAAAGACTAGACAAAGGACTCAACACTCTTAAACCCAGAAGATTTATGAATGTAGAGATCAATTTTACTCTTGGTGCAGTAGGTTAGGCGCATTGTCACCTCACAGCTCCAGGGTCTCTGGTCAATCATGAGCTTAGGCTACAATCTGTGTGGAGTTCTACATGTTCTCTCCATGTCCACTTGGATTTCCCCTGGGTTCCCTGGTTTCCTCTAAACTCCCAAAAGCATGCCAGTAGGTGGACAGGTAATAATAAATTCAGCCTAAGTGTGAATGAGTGTGTGCATGGTATCCCGCGATGGGTTTGGCGTCCCATTCAGGGCGCATTCCTGCCTCACACCCAATGCTCCTGGGACAGACTCTGGGTTTCTCCATGACCGGGATAAATCACTTACTGAGAATGAATGAAGGAATTTTAGGGTTGCCAAATATTTTATACAAATTTCATACTGCTTTAAAAGATTTTTTTTTAAAAGACTTAGCTTTCTTGGATAAAATTTTTGCAAGACTCTTATGTCTCCCATAAGGCAACAAGGCAATATTTTGCTATCATTACGAGAAGAACATCAATCCCCGAACAGGTATTACGTATACAATTTGTACATCAGCCAAAGATGCTCAGCTACCTTCAAGTTTGAGCCCTATAACTGACCTCTACAAGTCAAATCTCCACTCCTGTACGGATCACTGAAAACTAAACCTCCTACAGTCAGAATATTATCCAGCTAGTAAGTAAACAACTAATCTACTGTAAATATTCCCCATAATTTCCCTGCCAATCCAGTTTTCTGAAAGGTTTTCCAAAATTTACCAGCTATCTAAATACAGTAGTTAAGGACCGGTTGCTCTTAAATCCGAATAGGAATCTAAATGAAAGCTTTATTTTTAGGACTCTCCGTCAATGCCAGCTTTAGTACAAATTTAAATTGCATAAGGTATACTGTGCGATATTTCTCAATAGTTTATCCTTAATCCATACCTTTTCTTATTTCAGAGTATTAAATATAGACCAATTACACAAAATGTCACCAAAAAACAACTCTTCCGTGCTAAGGCTGCTCAGAGTGGCAGAGTTCGTAAATACACTAAACTCTGACCCATGTTCATAAATTCCTAAATCAGATAATAACCAGAGGACATAGTGATGTTTTATGCTGATGGCTGTACGTCCAATGTGAACCCAAAACGCGCAGTCGTATAGTCTACAGCAGTTCTAATATTTGTACTCTTGTATATTGCGACATTTCACCGGAAAAGCGCCAAAATAATTTTAAAAGACTGCGTCATGTGCTAAAATCTAATGTTTCTGAAGAAAAACAGAATTTAAAGAAAGAACAGATCTATTAATATTTTACGGCTTGCACAGGAGTCCACAGCAGTAGCTCATCTCTGTGTTTGCCACTGTGATTATGGTTTAGGGATTTCGACCTCATAACACTCTCCTCCCTCCCTCTCTGTTAGACTAATAATCTCAGAGCGGACAGAATGTGCTCAGGGTTCCTATTATTGCCCTTAGGAAAAAAATAACTACTGACAATTTTCTCATGCAATGCAGAGAATTTATCTTCTAAGAACGGCTCGTCTCTCTCATCCCTCAGTCTCTTTCAGTAATTGTGTGTGTCTTGGGGGTGGGTAATTAGTCCCTATTGGGGGAGTTGGGGTGGGGGTGTGGGGTGGGGGGGTGTACAGGAATGGGGCTAAATTGGGCAGGGGGTGGATTTCTATTCTAGCCAGCCACAACATCTGTTCTCCCCTGAGGGTAAAAGAATGTGCAAAATGTACTTTATTCTTCTTATCTGCTTATCCATCCATCCTTCAGTCCTTGCTATCTGTGCCTCTATCTGTCCAGCCCTAGATCCATCCCTTCAAACCTTGAGGTGTAGAAGAGTAAAGACAAACAGCACAAGACAATCTTTATGATTACAGCAGCAGTTCTAAGGTACAAATCTACAGTAACCAGAAGACATTATCCACTGGAGCAAGGGTGAGACTTGGGCATTAGTTGTTTTGAAAGTGCAAATCTTTGGGGTACCCATTTGGGAAATGAAAAGCAGAAGAATGAGGTAATTTGAAATGAATACTGACAGATGAACTGTAATGGTAAGTGTATAAAAGCTCAGGCATTGCCATTAGTCAGCCTCACTACTTACAACACAACTGCACTGATTAAGATGAGTGTATATCACATATCTGAATGGATCTGGTCATCTCTGTAGAAGTAAAAATGTCTTGCCATATGTAGCTCTGTTTATTACTAGGGCACATTTACAGACATTATCATTATCTCATGTTTATCTGAAACCATCAGTGAAAGATGTGCCACCTCATCAATTTCTGTGAAAGAGGTGTGACTGTTTGACGTACAGATGGAGTAGCCTCTGTACTTGACAGTTCCAGAAAAGGAGGTGTGACCTATGTGCCTGCCAGTCCCAATAAAGGAGGTGTGTCCTCTGTACTTGTCAGTCCCAATAAAGGAGGTGTGGCCTCTGTACTTGTCAGTACCAGTAAAGATGTGGCCCATGTGACAGTCAGTCCCAGTAAAGGAGGTGTGGCCTCGCACTTGTCAGTCCCAGAAAAGAAGGTGTGGCCTATGTGCCTGTCAGTCCCAATAAAGGAGGTGTGGCCTCGCACTTGTCAGTCCCAGAAAAGAAGGTGTGGCCTATGTGCCTGTCAGTCCCAATAAAGGAGGTGTGGCCTCCCAACTTATCAGTACCAGTAAAGATGTGGCCTCTGTACATGTAAATCCCTGTAAAGGAGGTGTGGCCAATGTGCCTGTCAGTCCCAGTAAAGGAGGTGTGACCTCTGTACATGTCAATCGCTGTAAAGGAGGTGTGGACTATGTGCCTGTCAGTCCCAGTAAAGGAGGCGTGTCCTCTGTACATGTCAATCCCTGTAAAGGAGGTGTGGCCTATGTGCCTGTCAGTCCCAGTAAAGGAGGTGTGACCTCTGTACATGTCAATCGCTGTAAAGGAGGTGTGGACTATGTGCCTGTCAGTCCCAGTAAAGGAGGCGTGGCCTATATGCCTGTCATTCCCAATAAAGGAGATGTGGCCTATGTGCCTGTCAGTCCCCATAAAGGAGGTGTGACCTCTGTACATGTCAATCCCCATAAAGGAGGTGTGGCCAATGTGCCTGTCAGTCCCAGTAAAGGAGGTGTGGCCAATGTGCCTGTCAGTCCCAGTAAAGGAGGTGTGGCTTCTGTACATGTCAGTACCAGTAAAGGAGGTGTGGCCAATGTGCCTGTCAGTTCCAGTAAAGGAGGTGTGTCCTCTGTACATGTCAATCCCTGTAAAGGAGGTGTGGCCTATGTGCCTGTCAGTCCCAGTAAAGGAGGTGTGGCCTACATGACTGAGACCTGGTGAAATAGGCGTGGCCTCTCACTGCTCAAAGGTACTTTGAACATCCAACTTAAATCAAACTGCACATGACTGAATTATCTACACATACTGTGAATGTGACGATCTCAGACAGAAAGGCACCCTGTAACTGCCATATAACCGAGTTGCTAAGTCCTCAGCTGTTGTGCAGATGAGTAGTGGTTTTACAAACTTACCAGGAAGTCCTCCTCACAGTAGACTTTTCCGTTCACATTGTAAAATGCTTTTCCTCTTAGTCTCCTCCCTGAAGAAACAAAACACAGAATGAGATTAGCCTCAGTCACAAACAAACTTCACCTCTCCAAGCAGAGCCATAATAACCCACCTACAAGATATTCTGCTCTAACTTCAGGAGTAACAGACCTTACTGGTCTAATTAAAGTTTTGCTGAAGGACATGTTATGTCTTGATCTGATGTATGAGGCATGTTAGTCTTCAAAGGAGACCACAACTTGGACCCTTATGGAAAAAAAAGTGGCGAATTACAGAAAGAAGATGAGTTCCTACAACAGCTCAGATTCTGCAGAGACATTTTTTTCCCAGCCAGACACACTAGGCAGTACCGAGTATGCAAAAGAAAACAAAATAGATAGATGATGCACTACTGGGTATTTTCTAATTATGTAACAAGGTTACATCGTGTCGTAGTGCATCCCACAATGCTATGGAGAAACGTTAATATCAAAATAACATGAAAACTGTGGTGGAAAAGGTAACATGTAAAGACCAGAACTGTTATGTGGTATATTTTCCATCTGAAGGCAGCACATAACATAAAAATAAACAAGCTAACACAAACCAACAATTGCTAGCAATGTTAGTCAACAACCAATAACCAACAATTTGCAAGCCAAATGTATTAAATTTTGTCCTTAAAATCTATGAGATGGCTTGATATTTTGAACAGAAGAATATTTATTACAGTTAATTTGCTATGCACAGAAGTGGACAAATCATAAAGCCCAGCATCTGGAACAAACAATTTAGCAGTTTTTCATTCACAGCTGCACAACAGTCAGGCAGGTTCAGTAGCCTGTTGTTATAATGGTCATAATGTATACTTTTGAGTTAAATTACTCTAGCTTTCACTTACTTATTGACTAGCTAGTGAATTTATGATCTGTCCATCCCTGTATGCTCATACTAACGTGCTTCTTAAATGTCTTGAAGATTTTCTCTGCCATCTTATTGCATAATCACACATTTGTGCCATAGTAGCTGTAAAAAAAAAAAGCATCCCTCAAAAGTGTAACACAATTCTGCTGAGGAAACGGTGTTCCTAAATCGCTGTGATTGACACAGTCATGTGACTGTGTAGTATAGGCTACAATATGTAGTATACAGTGCATCCTGTTGCACTATACAGTATGTAAGTAAGCCATCTCAAACAAAACCCATGTCCTGGATCCACTTTCAAAATTTCTTGGCATGCATGCACCTGATTCAGCTTGTGAAGGGATTGGTAATTATGTGGCAAGTTCAATCAGGTGTGTAAGACAAGAAAAAAAAAAGCTCCACTGAAGTGTGTATCTGCCTCTAGGTCTTGGAGTTGAATGCAGTTCAAGAGTGACGTGAGTGACAGAAATTTTGTTTCCATGCCAATAACACGTGCCGGTGCTATTTTAACTCTGTCGAGAGGAACTTTACGATCAGCCGTGAAGAGAGAGTGCAGTCTGTCTGAACGCAAGTAATCCTTACACAATGAGAGAAACTGTTGTGTTTATGTCAACTGTGCAATTAAAAGCATTAAATTCAGCATTTCATGTTAAGGGACCTCCGACAGTTAACTCATAGCGCATGAATCAGGCAATTTATTCACAGTGCGCGAGACAGATAATTAAAGCGCAGTGGCACTAATGCATGAATCAGCTGTTTGTTTAAATGTAGAGGAACACTAATGAGAAAACAGACCAAACCACACACAACAAAACTACCACCATCATTGGTAACAAATATAAGACCCATGAACATACTGATGAGCTCCATCTCATTCAAATCTTGCTATGGTGGAGATACCAACAATTGGTTATGAAGATAAATTATTAATGAAAAATGAAGATAATAATTTTTAATAAGTTACAGTTGTATTGGATTGCAGATACGTATGGTCTTTCTCCGTGTCTTTCACAGCTCAAAAGCAGCCAGTCAGTGTGAGGCTGGGAGCAGAAATATTATAGTAAGTAGCTTAATCCGGCAACTAATTTAACTGGAGAAGAGGCGGCGTTTACACCATTCACGCTTAAATAAATGGCACGAGTCTAATCAACATTTATTTGTAGAAATGAACACGTCAGATTTATAACGTACCTGCTGTTATTTTTTCATCATGTAAAAACAAGCTCAGATAATTCAACAAGTTTGTAAAAAAAAAAAAAAAAAAAAAAAAATTTCCCCGTATCATCATATAATCATTACTGATGCATTTAGGAATATATTTGTCACAACATATTGCATATTTTTTACACGTTGCTCAGCTCTAGTCGTTGCTGTTGCGTTCGCTGTTACAGATTTTGACTCTCTTGCATCAAAAAGGGTGCAACCCTAACCCTAACCCTAGGGTGGTCCTGAGTTCGATCCCCGGGTCACCCAGCGTGCCTTTCTGTGTGGAGTTTGCATGTTCTCCCTGTGCATGCGTGGGTTTCCTCCGGGTGCTCCGGTTTCCTC
>JAQQZR010000037.1:3092887-3103958 GCA_030068235.1 Notoglanidium macrostoma | reverse complement strand
GCTCTAGTACAACAATGCATACGCATATAATCAAACACACACATATGTGTGCGCGCACACACACACACACACACACACACACTCTCTCTCTCTCTCTCACTTTCCCAATTACACAAACATGAGTCGCCCTCTGTAACGCAAAGGTTATACACATGAGCATAAATTCAATGTCTCTCTTTCACTCACACACAGCATGTTTCTGGTGCAAATTTAACAAGCAAAACAAGAACTAGCAGAACTTGGGGTTCAGTAACACAATAAAAGACACACAACTATAGCAAGTCCCAAAATGGAGGAAGTGCTTAGGTTATTTTTATTCCATTTATCAGAACGGCTGTTTGGTTAACAAACTAAATTTACTCAATCCCATGTAGATACATTTAGATGTAGATACACATCCAAGTGTTCCAAGGAGTTCCAAGGAGTCAACACAAATGATTTAGAGGAAATTCATGCGACGTGATTCCACAGGTGCCAACATTGCTAATGTGAAAATCAGAATTTCACCACAAAAACCATGTCAGTGGAAGGGATTCATAATCATCCTGCAACAGACGTGTGCCATTAACATTAAAAAAGAAACGAAAGAAAAAGTTCCGTCTGAGTGCTACTTAAAAATAAGCGGCTCCTGCATTTTTACTGACCAAAGAGACGACAGTTCTGCCATCAAGGTTTCTGCTGGCTCAAAAGACAGAGCCTCGCGAATTCATAGCGGAAATATTATCTACAGAAAGTCAGCGTGAAGTGACCGTAATCGCTACCAGAAGCAACTGCGTCTCCTGCATTCTTTCCCTTTTAGTGAACTTTTCCTTTGAGGTGAATATTATTGTTATATATATAATTATTATATATTATACAATATATAGGTTTGGACTGAAATATGTGGGTTTCAAAAGTCCTCCATATCAGTGTAGCAAGGGGTCAGAAATCATTGCTAAATCAATGCTAAACCAAATCGCCTTTGTGATTCAATATGAAAAAGGTTATTTAAAACCTATGAACGCTCATTCAGCACTGGGGCCACACCTTCTTTATGGAGACTCAGAGAAACACTTCAATAGCCGACATTCATCTAACAAATGAAAACATTACATAAAATTAAAAAATTACTACGATTATACATTCAACCTTTATGAAGTATACAATGCATGATTTTGAAATAGTCAAAGCTACCCAGCTTTATACTGTTTAACCATAAAAAGGTCATGTGCTACACGAACAGGCCAGGACACACATCAAGTCACACCCTTACAGCAGATTACTGCTGCATAAATCTTCGTCGTCTCAGTAACTTTTGTCTTACCCCTGTCGCCTCCTGATCAGATGATAAAACTCCATCTGGATTCATATAAAAATGCTTTTTAGGCTGTCTTATTATTAAAACTGCTATAAAAATCAGATTTCTTTGCTTCTGGAGATTTTAACTCTTCTAAACTGCCTCATGATGGCCTCATCAGTCCTCCATGTCCCTGAAGCTGGAGGGTTAGGCACTGATGATGTTGCGCATTCCTGCTCAGAACAATGCGTCCAGAGAAATGCGTAAGTGATCTACTCAGCCTTAATGCAGGAGAAAGCGTATCTCTGTTCAGGAAAGACCTAAAGTGGGGAAGAGCTTTCCACTTCTCCATGCGAAACAGGACACTGTCTCACAGTCCGGTGGCACGGCAGCACCGGAGCGGATGTGTGTGTCCATACTCACACTCCGAATCATACAGACTTTCAGAAATATGCATGATAAAAGTGGTACATTCTGGGCAGGTAGTAGCCAAATGATGTGACAACACAACAGGACTGAATGAAATACAAATACACAAAAGATAAAGCGGGCAAGTGTGTACAGGTGTGTGTGTGTGTGTGTGTGTGTGTGTGTGTGTGTGTGTGTGTGTGTGTGCTCACCACATGAACAGCAGGTGAAACAGTTAGTGTGGTAGAGTTTCCCCATCGCCTGGCAGGCCTGACTTGCTCCGTACACCCCTTTTCCGCATTTTACACAAATTCCTGAAACAACACAAACACACAAATGTTAGATGTTAGAATTAACCTTCCAATCTATAAAGTACTTGTGGTGTGTGTTCATCATCAAAACATGAATTTGACACTTTGTTAGATTTGTGAACGAAAGCAAACTAAGCTGCTTGACTTTGTATAAAAAGGAGAAAAGTGTCAGCATTCATGGCATGCATAAAACAATATGCCAGTGAATTGGACCAGAAAATATGTCAAACTTCATCCAGTGCAGAGGTTCAGATATGAAGGCACTGAAACTTTTCAGCCAAAAAAGGGCAGAAATTATGCCTCTTACAACACAAGCAAATTGAATTTCAGTTTCAGACAATAATCTCCATTTTGGTGCCTTGCTGGTTAAAGTGCTTGTAGTAAAGTCGGTGCATTCTTGCCAATGCTATTTCCAGTCATCTAATAAATGAGGAGGAACTTTTAAACTCGAAACAGATGGACACAGATTTGAAACTGCTGTTAAACTCTGACAGAAATGCTGTAAATAATTTGTGGAGACTGGTTTTAATAACATATATACGCAAAACATATTTTTCAGGTTGCTCCTGTAACTGCAACTGCAAATTTTTCCATAACGATTCCAGACTAACAATGACTGATGATGAAAATATCCCAAGTGTCTTTCAGCTCCCTAACATATATATGCCACACCAGGGCAAAATGTGTCTCATTTGGCTGATTTTTTTTTTTCCCTATTGTAGTGCACTAAATAACCAACAGGAAGCCATTTAGGATTTGCCCTGTGTCTCAGCTCGGTAGCTAGAGTTAACCTAAACTGGCTTTTATGGTGTACTTCCATTATAGTTCATAAATATTGTACTTGGTCAAAGCTGAACTAATACATCATTAGTAATGTACTGCCCAGACTGGGCATGTAACAATATATCATACAATGATAAATTGGGGTGCAAATTCATAACGATTTGCACTGAGGTAATAAAAAGAACCGTAATTATCATCAGGCTACATAACCTGAATTTTCTTAGCTGTAACTGCATTATTTAGACAGCAGAGGTGCAATAACATAAAACAGAGGGAATGCGCATGATGACACCATAGGTAGAAGTAACACCGCTCGAATGCTGCAAAAAAACAGCTCTAAAATGGGAAAGAGCTTTTGTGCGATTGAGTGAATAGATTCAACAATAAATCAGAGCTATGTTTTAACATACTGCTGAAAGCAAAAAAAAAAAAAAAAAAGAGAAGCAAATGGTGGTAGTTGTTTCATGTTTAAGCTAACTACAGCCTTTACAATTGTTCATAAATATTTATTAATAAAAGGCCATGATTTAATTTTATTTTTAATAGACGTTTTCGTTAATAATGTTTTAGTTAATAGGTGATTATATTTTACTATAACCTATACAAATATTTGTCAATACTTATTGTTTGTTATTAAGAAAATAAAAGAAAATTTGTTGGTATTTTAATTTAACAAAATGAGTATTTAAGAAAATCAAATCACAAACCCAATATCATGAATCGAGCCAAATCGTGTATTGGGTGAATGGTTGAATGGATAGCCCAGAGTGCTAAATTTAAATAAACTATAGCTGTGTTATGAAACAAGGAGTGCATATGTATCTGCTCTGGTTTTACAGATAACATTACATCCATGTACCTAATCCATAAGAAATTCTTTGCATTACCTTATCAAGTTTTGTAACTGTTTGGTTATGACATTTGACGCCTTTTGATATGGAGAGAAGACTTATGCATAACGTGTTATGAGACCTTTCGTAACGTTAGTCAAAAACCAAACAGGACTGGCTCAGAGAATGACATGCCTTACAACTGTGCATATATCAGTGTGAGAATCTGACAGACCTGCCCTTTTTCTCATTTTGCCTGCTAAAAAGTCATTTGACTCCGTTTATTGCACTTATTGTACATAATACAGGCACTATGGTGAGCTTTACGCACTGACACATTCAAATTTCAAGCAGTGGCCTGTCTCTACATGTATACTGCTTCAGGTCTCATGCTGATATCAGCGCATCCTACCTGTCTGGCATTTTCAGAAGTAATATGAGTGTGTCAATATTTCAGCTCAAGCTGATAAATGATTCTGAACTGATTCATTCCTCAATCATTTGACTCCTCATAAACCAAACCGCAGCGCTGATATTCATATAGTTCATTAGAGGAGCGTTTCCTGTTACAGGTTCCTCAAACAAGTCCTACTTAAACAATCATTATACGATATTTATACCACCCTACAGTTTAAGGCACAAGCATGTGTGGACTTTTTCCCTACTGCGGCAGAAAGTTAGACCAAACAGATTCATGCATCAGGGTCTCTCGGTTATTACTTTTCTTTTCAACAGGTCACAATATTTCTTGTGAACTTATCAAGTTTGATTTTCCCAAAATATAAAGAAATTAGTAACAAACACCAGAGCAACCCTCACAACTCATGGATCGATGTAGTTAACAAGTTGCATAGCAACACAAAAGCATGACACGGTGTCAAATATAAATAATATTTTGACAGAAAATATGAAATATTTTCTTGGACTTCATCTCATGGACAAATTTCAATCCACACCTATTGAACTCGCACACATCAAAACACAACCCCACACATCAACACAACAATGTGTTTTACCCCTACATGTCCATACGTTTCGTTCCCACTTCCATCCATCCATCCATCCATCCATTATCTATACCGCTTTATCCCCTTTAAAACTTCTATGCTGTAAATATGATATAAAACTATAACTTTCTGACCGCGTGAGCTGTAGTAACAGAATAAAAGGATTTTTCATACGCATTACAGCAACATGTGAAGCAAAATAAACACAAATACGGTGTTCACTGTCCCATAAAACATTTTGGCACGGCTGCAACTAATCATAATCTCCATCGACATCACTGTTGTTCTATTACCAGTTGTAGCACTGACGGATTCGAGCTGGTGTGACCCAGAAAGCTGCTTACACTTTCACCTGCGTGCTGCAACCGGAATTTTACGTAAAACCCGAATCAGCTTGTTAATGAGTCGAGGAACTTAATATGTGTTGCTGGAGCTGGAACATTTCTAAACTGTATAATTTTACACATCAACAAACTAAAATGCAGAAAATGTAGTTCTTACAGCTCTATATGTCTGTTAAACTGTACAAATGCAAAAAAAAGGTCTGTTGTGCTCAGAGCAACTGTAATAATACTCTGAGAGCTAGTACACATGCTAATCAGTAAGGCGTGAAGGAGCAGCGGTCATCGTCCACTTTTAGTTAAAGAGCAATCGCTTGGAATTATGGGAGAATGAATCAGCACAAGGTGCTCTGAGGACTGCAGAGCCTTCATGCACGACATGGCCGGTCTCTGCTGGGGGGGGGGGGGGGTCGCATTCCACAGAGAGGGCAGGGTCAAAGCCTGGGGTCGCTCCGAGGTCACCATGCCTCCGAGACACAGCGTCACACTCAGGGGGGTCGAATCACACGCCACACACAGAAACTCCCCCACATGCAACACGGGTGAATGAACAAATAAACAAGAGGCCTATGAGTCATATGATATGACTCTTTAGAGCTTCATGTCCCAGCTCGAGCTGGTAAATGACTCCAGACTGAACTGATTCATTCCTCAAGCGTCTGAAACTCCACAAACCAACCCGCTGGGCTGATATTCACACAGATCATTAGAGCAGCATTTCCTGTTACTGTTCCTCGAACAAGAACAGCAGCAGCTCAACACGTCCTACTTTAACACACTGTAGTGATTTTTTTTTTTCCTTTTTCAACTCTCATGCATGAAAGGCGGTTTTATAAAGTGGCTCAATGAAAATCATTCCAATTATTGTCAGCATGCGTCATCACAAACACTTGTACAACATAAAATTTAAGTACTCGAATCACAGAATATACCGTACTGTAAACCCCAAAAAGTTTATATCAATTAATGTAAAAAAATAAATAAATAAATGAAAAATGTAAAAAGTTGCAACATCACGCACGTAATGTTATGACTATCTGTGAGCGTATGACTGGTTGTGTTTTCTGTTCACTTTCATTGGTATCAAAGTCAAAGGAGACTCATAGGGATCTGCGATCTGACCAAATGATCATGTGACAAATCACGATCACAGTTTTTCTTACCTCTTTAAAAACAGCCTAGTTACAACCGAATTATAAACAGTTTTAAATTCTTCTGTTTCTACCTGATTAAAGACAATGTAACATGAATGATGCCAAAATAATTTCAAAATACCAGTGCTACTTTATTATAAACTTGATGAAATTGAGAAATGATACTTAATATAAAGTGACCACCAAAATGGCAAAAATATCAGTTTTAAGTAATCAAGTATAGAACAACAAATAACATGAACTTGCGCAAACCTGTATACTGCCCTAATAGAAGGTATGCAAGTGACATCACTGTATGCGTGATTCACTGCAGTTACACCCACTGACTTGTTACACATGCTGAGTTACACCCACTGAGTGGCAGAAAGACTGCTGGTAGCGTTAGCGTTCAACACCCTGGTCTTCTTAAACCCAGTGATCTGGGTTTCACATCAACCAAACCCAGGTGAGGTCTGCAGCAGGTGTGAAAGTTATCTGCACTTAGCACCACATGTCGGTTCATACTATAATTATACTAGAGAAAGGGTTGTTATCATTACTGGTAGATAAAACCAGACTCTCACTGGACTGGAGCACTGTAATTAGCTCACCTTTGTGGTGTGAGTGCTTGCATTGAGAACCTCACGAAAAAAGCACATCTCTTTGCAGCCTGCACAATTCAAAATCTTCTTATACAAGAATGGGTCCATGTGTGAAGGCATTCCTGTACAGTAACATGCCATGAATCCATGAAAGTGCTGATGTTCACCACTTGAGTGCTGGTTCCAAATAGGAATAACTAGAAAACCAGCAAACTGATGAACCTAGAGCTTAATAATTTGCAATCCTGTGTGCACGAAAGTGACAGTTGGAATTGCACGATCAATATACAGTTCAGACAGATTTCCTCAATTAACAGAGAAGTGATTATGAGCTGCTTCCATCAAACAAGCCCAGGATCGGTCTCGGGTATGGACTCGAGTCTTTGGACCAAGTGTGAAAAGATTCTTGCGGTAGTGCTAATGTACTAATAAGTAACATTTTGGTATTTTAGAAACACAGTAAGTGTAATATGAAGGGAAATTTGTTGCCTGTTTTAGGGCTAGAGAGGTAGGGTAGATGGGTAGTGTTTTTCTGTTCCTTTAGTTTTAGGTTAGTTAGTCTGTAAACATCTTGATTATATTTGTTTGTTATTTATCCATATGCTAGTCTCTGAATTGAATATCCAACACAAGCGGAAGTGAGAATACATCAATGATTGATTAAAAATCTTAATAAGCGTTCTGTGTTTTGGCCTTGAGAGTCCACTGTGAGAGAGTCCACTCTCTCATTCTCATTCTGGCCCAATGTTCTCCCTAACACACGAGATATTTTCTGCCATCACATCGCAACCCAGTGATCATCATTTCAAGTGGCTGTCCAGTAACTTAAAAATTGTTTAAGCTGGGCAACAGTATTTTGGAAAACTGCCAGCAAATTCCTTTCAATTTCAATAACAGTCACGAATCCAGACCGTCCCACTCCAGCAGTAAGCTGACCCAGGCCTGTCTGAGTGGCTAGACAACTTCCTGCCACACATCAACTCCTTCCAGCTTTGTTTTCGGCCTGATCAGCGCAGCCTCACCTGGTACACACTGGTACACACTTCCTCTTTAAGACTGGCGTTTCTGATGAGGAACAGCTGGAGAACTGCCACGGTCTGCATTGTTCTCTGAATGAGCAAAACCTGCGCTGCTTCCTGCTGCACTGCTATTCATTCCAATGTCTAACTGAGAAACAGGATCCTGCTCCGCTAATAATATATTAGCCTAAGGGAACAGGTTATTGTAAATGAAACGTAAAAACAATCTGAATGATCAAAGCTACATTACAGAAAGTGTTGCGAGTTAGGGCTGGGTGATGTGAAGAAAATCACATGATACTTTTCAACAATACACATGTATCCCGGTATATAGGTGTGCTAACAAACTACCAAATAAACAGTAATACCGCATTAGATTTTTACACAACCTGTTTTCTACAGGCTCACAGGTCAAAGTTCACTTAGATAAAGTCAGCGCTACACAGAAGCAAATGTGTGGCTTTTGCATCCTTTCTCTTTTGAATTTACTTTATTTTTTAATGTTTGGTCAGACAGCTGATTTAGCTGAGAAAGCAGAAAATCGTGGTTTTCTCGTAGCAAGGCCTCAAAAATCGTTAAAGCTACAGCTAAATGGAGATGTGAGCATCTCTTTTTCTGCAAGCTGCTCTGGATAAAAAACAACTCCCGGTGATGTATTGATGCCACTGATGTATTTTTCATGGCATTTTTTATAACCATAAAAAATACATCAATGAACTGGCCTGCAATACATCAAACCTGATGTCGATCCAGCATTTCTAGCCTAACTCATAATGACATCCCTCTCCCACAATGCTTTGCAGGAGCTGGAAAATGGTACCCTTGTCCCAGATTCCCAATTCCAACAGGAAGATAAAGCCAGATTCCAGATCCGCGTTATATCTGTACTGAAACAGAGTGCTGTATTTATACAGAGCCCACATGAAGGAACATCAAGGCAGATGACTGTAGTTCCCATGGCGATAAAGCGCAAGCGTGCACATCCTGCAACTGTCTTTTCAAACGAGCTTGGAAACAAATAAGCAAGCTTTTTGTTACTCTATCCTTCAGGCAAGAAAGTACCACCTGGCATTATTTACCCACAAGAGAGAGCCTGGGGCTACGTGTGGGTGTAGCGGTGCTGACACAGCCCAACGCAGACACAGCAATGCCCCTGTGTGTGTGTGTGTGTGTGTGTGTTCATTATCATTCTGAGCAGACAATCAGACTTTACCCCCACCGGTTGCGTCTGGAGGCCGAGCCAGAGTCACGTGCCAAGAGTCTGGCGTCGCCCCCTGACCAGGTAGCAAGAGAAAAATTGCAGGAAAAGATAGAAAGTATAGAATATAGTGTATTACAAACTGAGAGAAAGAGACATGTGTAGAAGGATCCAGAGGAAGGAAGGATAGGGAAAGCAATGGGGGACATAAAAAAAAGAAAAAAAGAAAAAAAAAAAAAAAAAAAAAAAAAAAGGAGTGAGATAGTAAGAAGAGTTTGAAGTGAGAAACAGGAAAGGGAGAAATTAGAAAGCATCAGAAAGAGAGAGATAGAATGAATGAGAGAGAGAGAGAGAGAGACACAGATACACAAAAAGCATTACAGAGCGATGGAGGGTGGAAGGGGATTATGCTACCGTGAGCCACGGAGCCAAACACCCTGCATGACTATCAATTTTTCGGGACAAGGTTGTCACGGTAACCAAGAAGTTTTCCTTTTACGAAAGGAAGAGAATTTGTGTGCACGGTCACCTGGCTAACCCACGAGCATACGACCAGAGAACGCACACACGCCGTCCCTATCCTCAACTCACCGCTAAGCTCGGAGAAGAGAACTCAGGCAAACAAGGAGACGGTTTTGTAAAAAAGTCAAGGTTTTGTAACACCGCTGAATAAAAACACTAAAAGGGTTAAAATAAATAAATAAAAAAAAATAAATAAATAAAAAAAATCGATGAACAAGTGCAAGAGAAAGCTGGTACCAAAAGAATGACTCCACTGTTTTCACTCTCTCTTCCACTGTGTTTGTAGTGTGTGCAATGACCACAGGCAAAAAGCACAGGAAACTTATCTACTCCCCACTCACTTATAATAGAAATCTAAGGGCAGTTGTTGGGGCACTCGCACTTTAAGGCCTGGTTTAGGCTTGGTGCGTGTGCATGCGGACCGAGCCCTAACCCTGACCCTAGC
Organism: Notoglanidium macrostoma; assembly: GCA_030068235.1. Taxonomy (NCBI): domain Eukaryota; kingdom Metazoa; phylum Chordata; class Actinopteri; order Siluriformes; family Auchenoglanididae; genus Notoglanidium; species Notoglanidium macrostoma. The sequence continues at coordinate 3,094,083 of JAQQZR010000037.1, read as the reverse complement.
ACCATTGTTCATGTACGCACCTGCGTACCTTTTGTACATCTGGAGAATTACCTGCGACAGCCACTAGGGGGCAGGTCAGAGACAAACTCCTGCCTCTGTTAGGTTTCCACGTGGACAGGAAATCAGTAATCTCATGCGTAAAAAAGACAATTTCCAGTAGGTTTGAAAGCTATACGAGTTTATTTATATATTTAACATTCAATAGCATACTGTCTCTCCCATGTCATTTTCCTTCACATTTTCACAACAACAGCTAAGATCCTTCCTCCTGAAAACGTACTCCCTGAATTATTCAAGTTTGGATTTTAATTTACAATTTTCGGACTAAAAAAATTCATCACGACACTACAAAAAAACGGCTTGCATAAATGTTTAACAACTTAACTTTTATTAGAAGTTCAAAGTTTCGAGTAAAGAAACGGTTTGTTCTTCCGCCGGTACGGGGAAAAGTGCCGAGATTCCTGTGGTAACGGAGCATCCCTTTAAGAGAACAAAGCAAAAACTGTATAAAGGGCTCGGTCATATATAATGTACTGATAAAGGAAGGCTCTTACATAACAGCTCTGTATGAACTCTGTATGAGCTGCAGCATCACTAGATCAGCCGGGAAGAGCAAGCCTTTATTTAGCCTTTTACTGCAGCGAGGATGAGTGTGTGTCTAAGCAAGTAAGTACATAATTACGTGGATGACCGAGAAAATGTGTCTGCGTGTGTCAGAAGAAATTAAGATTTCCCTCTGATTTGAGAACACACACGCTAGGCTGAGGCTGGAACACGCACAGGAACACACACGCCTGGCTGACGCTGAAATACTCACAGGAACACACACATGCCGGCTGATGCTGAAATACACATTTAGATTGTGCATACAGAACATGCCAAATAAACGTAGCAACTATGATAGATCGTTGTTAGGCTGTGCTGAAACGTCTCGCCGGTACACGGTGTTATACCTTTCCATCCATACCCTATACCAGTCCAGCTCTGCTGTGATTGGTCAGAAGCCAGGCTTCTGTGACCTGCCTAGAGTGAGCATAACCAATCGGCAGTCAGCTGGACACACGTGCAAAAGAGCCAGAGTGTTTAGTGAATGCTTGAGTTTGCCGCTGCTAATGACCATGAACACGCACACACACACACACACACACACACACACACACACACACACACACACACACACACACACACACACACAC
>JAQQZR010000037.1:3069956-3087845 GCA_030068235.1 Notoglanidium macrostoma | reverse complement strand
GGAGTTAACGGGGCGGGGGATCCTGTCCTGCCAAAGATTAAAGCAGTGGTTCGCAAAAGCGGGTTAGCTTACTTCTTCAATTTTTTTTGGTCAGGTGCTTGTGCTCAAGGCTAACTTAAACAAATAATATAATAATACAATAATTATAGGGTACCGATTTGCAACATGCAAAATCCACCTCAGAATCATAGGAGAAGTTTTCAGACTGTTTTCTCTAGTATACAGGTTCCCATTCCTGTTGCTGTAGAACCCTCTGTTCCTGCACATGCTAGTGTTGCCCCTGCTTTAACACCCCAACTTCAACTCAGGACGGGCCCGCGTTTCCGAGCTGTAGCTACCCGACCCGTAGTGTCACGGACAATACCAGAGTGTAATAATAAAAAAAAAACCCCACACAAAATCTTGTTTTTGATTTAGTTTTATAGTTCATAACTTAGAGGAAAACATTTTTTGATATCTCATCCTGTACTACTTGTTGTTTTTGTCGAAATACATAAATGCTATCTAGATTTTTTTGCCCCACCCCTGGAGGCGTGTCTTGCTCTACAGTAGCAGCTCATTAGCAGCGAACCAGTGCTGCCAATTTAGCAACTTTTTGGCCTTCCCTAGGAACTAAAATTCTTATCTGGTGACAAAATTCTGTGACGTGTCACAACTTTGACAATCTCTGTTCTCGTTGTCGAACAACAAAAGTCACCTTTCACCGATTTGTGAACGACAGCATGTCTGCCTTTCCTAGAGCGCTAGCGTTGCCCCTGTTTATAAAAGTAATGATTGACCTACAAGAACATAGAGAACAGGATGCTGTTCGGCTTCGTGTCATATTAGACGTGGTTACGTATAGTCTGACATCATCACGCAATCTAGTGACATTTCAGAGAGCCGACAGTAACTTCTGGTGAGATTTTTTTTGGCAACACTGCAGCAAACATGGGCAGGTTTGTTGGTGTGTTTTTAGCTTCCTGGACTCTGTCCTCTTTTCCAACCTTCCCTCGTTTTGAGGAAAAAAATGGTTGGAGTTTATTTATTTGGATGAGCGTTGGCAGTTATATGAGAGGAACTTTTCAAAGGCGCGTTTTACAACTTGTGACCGTTTCAATGCCAGAATGTCGCTTCGTCAGACAATTTCACAATCGTTTCTCTAAACACTGTTAGAGCTTTTCCATCAGTAAGAGTAATTAATGCCTCCTGGTGACGACCCTAATTATCTGCTGACTGAACAAACAACAGAAGATTCTGGCCACCAATTTGCATCATGCAAAAGGCACTCCGGATTAATCACATGCTTATGAGAGCTTTTCAAGCCATTCTGTCTACAATGATGCCAGAATATATAAATAAAATTAGTGGCTTTATAAAATCAAAAATATCTACAAATAAAGGGCTTTTGGAAAACATAAGTCTGAGTTAGGGACAGAGGTATAGGCACAGGTTCCTCCTGTCCTGAACATTTTAGTGCTTTCCTGCTCCATCACATCCACTCCCACTAATAAGCTAATTAAAAGCGCTTCCTAAAACCTATTTGTAAGGAACATTTCATGCTTTTAAAAATGAGCTTTATAAAATTGTGTTAACATCGCGCTGCATTTCCCCCTCAAATTCTTAAGACAGATCACATTCGTGTCTTTCCTATTTCACGTCTTCCCATTGGACCTACACCCAGTATCAGTTTCATGTACTGCCCCTGCTGGAATGAATGCTTTGTGGGTCACTGTTAAGAACTGAAGAAGAAAGTCAGACACTTGTTTTCAATGCACTGCTATAATCAGTTAAGTAACAGTAATATTTTAATGAATATACCATTGCCAATTTACCGCGTAGAAAACTAGCCATCTCTCCACTTTATTAAACACACCTACCACTTTATAGGTGTACAGCTAGGAACAATTTTCCCCCATGTACAGTAGGATTCGTTGATCAATCTTTTAGTAAAGTTGTGTGTAAATGTTGGCGTAAACTAAAGTAAAATCTTCTGCCATATTCCTGGTATTCTTCATAGTCGTGTGTGATGTTGATCACCCAGCTCACAGACCCAGCTCATTTGCATGTAGCGACGCCCACAAAACTCCATAAAAGGTAAAGTACACAGCAATCAGGGTAAACACACTGAACAACACAAGTGGAAGTTAGTTTGACTCACTTCTATGCCAATAAAATATTTAATCATATATATAATATATAGTATTAATAAAAAGTCAGCGTTAAATCTTCCATCAGTTCAGGTGTTGGTTTATGGCTTACGGCTCTGTGCAGACAGACGACCGGCCCGTCCTCAAATTAAGTACAAGTAAGCGCTCGAATGATTTACAAATAAATCTTGCTTGATTGACGGCCATTGCATGGAAATTTTGCTCGGTTTCTGACACCACTATTAGCTAGAGATTTTTTTTGTGTTTTTTTTTAGTCTCACTGCTGTAACTGAGAATCAGGGCCATATACGCAGTTGCTTAGGGACACTGAGCCACCACAGGGAACTGTAAAAATTCAGTATTTTTTTTTTTAAAGGTAGTGTTGCATAATTTGGAGCCTGCAAAGTCGCTGAGAATATTCCACCACAAAGTACAATCTGGAAAGCGGTGGTCCTATGGTGGTTCGTTACTGTTGATAGATACACTGTGCAGAGCAACAGGCATTTAATAAAATGACCAGTCTGAATTCACATTATGGTTATATGAAAGGACTTTTCATATACATAAAGTCACTCAAATTAAACATAGACCGCACTTTTCATTACAGATTTCCCTTTTAAAGCTAGTGTTTGAATCGGCATAGAAGTGATCTGGATCTTTTTGATTATTGTAGATGTTTAAAAGTGAGGCCAATAACAATGGAAAGTTTTACAGAGAAACTCACAAAGCTTGTCTGCTTACCATCTCTGTGCTGCTGAGGCAAATGCAGACCTAAAAATAAAAAATAATGCTAAATGAATACAGGGATCTTTCTGCTCTGATTCGCCAAATAGCAGATTTCGCTTCAACTTCTCCAAATGTACAAAATGTACGCAGGTGAGTATATGAACAATGCTGTTTCCGTAGATGCCGTGTCCACATTTTCACATGTACTCACGTGCAAGTGTAAGAAAAAAGCTGAGAGAGGCGGAGTGAACTAGGGGCGGAGCCAAATGTCTGGATCAGAAAAATATAGCATCCGGATTAATACAGTATCCAGAATCCAAAAAAAAAAAAAAAAATTCTTTATGAATGCATTCATAGCTTTCGGAGTCGGTGCAAATGCGAGACAAAGCACGCAACGAGGCTGCATTTTGGGAGAAAAATGGATTTCCGATTGAGTCTTCCGTGTACGTCTGTAGAATACACACACCTGTCACTGAACACACCCACACACTCACACGGCATGCCAGCCACCTGTTACACAAACGTCCCTTCATCAACAATTTATCTGTCAGAGAAGAGCTGCTTGATGATGGACAAAATAATGACGACAATCATTTTTTTCTTCAGTACTGCACTTACTGTTATTTATCTGATAATTTAGGAACAAATTTCACAGCACAAATTTTAAATCTGAACATTTGTATTCACATTTTACATTAACAGCCTTCAAATTCTGTGAATCCAAAACATATGAATGGGGTACTAACTAATATAATACAAAAACATATATGATGCACATATAGAATTATTGAAACAATAAAAACAGCAGCATGAGTTAATCAGGTCACTTCCTGGTCACTAAGCTAACCAAATATTGCAGTATGATGCTAATTCACCAAGAACTTGCTAAAGATTGTGAATACAGATCAAACACAACAATCACACTCCCACAAAAAATGCTTATACTGGATGGTCCAACACGAATACTGTACACTTTCAAGTTCTTGTCACGTGACTTGTTTCACAAGCGTCAGGTTTAAGGCAGTGTACGTGTATTAAGGCGGTGATTCAGTCATCGGAGGGTAGCTAAAGAAAGCATTACGTCATGCGGCGTTCTGGTTAGTCAACAAAAAAATCATAAGCGTACATCAGCTAACAACTACTGGTTCTCAGAAAGTTCTAGGAATGTCTGTTTTTGGGTCCCGAAACATTCTGAGAACTTATTTAGTTCTGATGAACTTTCTAGGAAATTGTTTTTTTTTTAAAGAAATATAATGTTTACATGAAATTTTTTTTTTTTATACAAATCTATAGAAACATGATACTGGATATACCGGAAGCTCTGCTGTGGCACGTTAATGACCCACGACAGGCAGGAAAGAGAGAACCAATGCCACAATGATAAGAAACAACACCACGTCGAGGATCAGTTTTTTAATGGGTGCAGCGACTTGCTTGTTCCCATGCCCTCTGCTCCTGAACCACTCCACCACTTCTCCCAGGTCGTACTCCTTGGGGTTGTAACCGAGCTCGGCTCTGGCTTTCTCCATACTGAAATAGTGTGTGACTCCAGTCTTGTAAACTTCGGCACGCGTCAGAAGAGGTTGGAAGTTGTGGACGCGGCCGATGGCGCTGTGAACAATCTCCGTGAGGAACGCAAAGAGATAAATGAGAGAAAGCGGAAGCCGTAGCTTGGGGAAAGTGTAACCCAGACCTTCCACTAACGGTCTAAAGAACTCAAAGTTGTTCACCGGCCGGCCGTCTGAGATGAAGTAAGCCTGTCCGGCAGCACGGTGCTGACGTTTATCCGTTAGTGCTTCTGCAGCTAACTCGTGCGCAGAGACTAGGTTATCAACATGGACAAACTCCACTAGACTCTCAGGCTCCCCATAGACAAACCTAAAGAGGCCTCGCTCGATGTATCCTACAATCCTTGGAAGATGTCTCTCTTCTCCTGGGCCGTAAATCCCAGCTGGACGGAGAGCACAAGTGCGCAAGACCCCACCTTCACCCACTAGAGGTGTTCCATTAGCCTTTAGCACCCGTGTTTCAGCCACTGACTTGGTCCTGGAGTAGTGATCCGGATGGAGGTGTAAAGGCAGATAAGGAAGCGTTTCGTCACCATTCTTTATGACCTGGCCACCAAAGACCACGTTGAAGGTGCTGGTGTACACCATCCGAGGAACCCTGAGATCCACACACGCCTGAATAACGTTTTCCGTCCCCTGAACGTTTACCTCTTCAATCAGCTCACTGTTGAGCTGCTCTCTCCCGGACATCCCGTACGATGCGACATGGAAAACGCAGTCAGCGCCGCGCAATGCATTTACCACCTGTGTGAAATCCCGAACGTCACCCTGGATGAAGTCCACGCCCTCGGGCAATGCTTCACTAGGCGGCCTCACGTCAAACAGGACGACTCTGACGGACTTCCTGCTGATTGCGCAAGCAAGACTGCGTAGAAATTAAATTAAATGCATAATTATTTAATAAGCATGCAATAAGCTTTTCACATTATTATTAGAAATAAATGGGAAAAAAATTCGGAGGGAAGAAAACAGGTGTAAATATTATATTTTTGGCAATCACCAGAAAAAAAGTCTTAAAATACATCTTAAAATGTATAATTAATAGATTTATTTGTTAAAAATGAAAGATGTACTTGTTAACAAAAGTCTGGGGTTACTTTTCTTAGTTTAAACTTCTGTCATACTGGTCTAATTTCACTTTGGTTAACACTACCCACAACGCTGGTCGACTCCCTGATGACGATATGGAACTGCACTGTACTGCTGCATTGCATTCTGGGACTTCAATTCTTGTATGTTGTGTTTCTCATGAGTATGACTATATTAATTAAGCTCTTGCTTGATTATTTAATTAATTACAAGCTCTTGCTCTTTTGTTTTTAGGATCTAACGGAGAAAGCTGACCATCACTTGTGTATTTGAATTTAATTCCTCCTATTCAAAACCATTCTATCTACACTCGCCTTAACAATGTCCCCCTGTGACATCAGAGAGGCACACAAGCGCTACCTTCTCACAGAAATAACAAAATTACAGCAGCAATCCACAAATTAGCATCAAAATGACTAATCATTGTGTTTCAGAGTGAAGTTTTTCCTTTAAAGTTGCAATAGTCGATGTTTTTCATTTCTACTACAAATAATGTGGAAAATTATGCAGAAAAGATAAAATTAACAGTTTAAGCCTTTGGTCTCAGAAGAAGTGTATTACATAGGTAGGAAGAAAAAAAAAACCTGTTTGGAAATCTAGCTTCCCATCTGGAAGGTTTATTTGTATTTGTATTGGATTCTTGTCAGTGATTTTATGCACAGGCCCCCAACACGCCTTCACATCCTTATATATGGGAAGAAGCAGCATGTTTATAGGGTTGTAACTTGGTGATGTCATGATTGGTAGTCTTTGCTAATAGTAACTTCAATTGAACCGTTATAAGTGTTGGGGGCGGGGCTTTGTGTACATGGCGAGATGGGGGCGGGGCTTTGTGTACATGAGGGAAATGGGGGAGGGTTCAATTCAAATCTGATTCAGCTCCACCCATTTAACCGTTAGAAACCGATTTCAAATCTTACCTAAAGCACCTTTATGGAACACATGTAATGGTTTATTGTCTCCATCTAGCGTTAGATGTGGGTACTGCACGGACTTAACTCAAATCATATAACATTTCACGTCTATAAAAAAAGACCCTCGACAAAGACACATATTTGACTGATTAATTTAATTATTTATTAGAGTTTAATTATTACATACCGGAAGCCAAAATATCCTCCGCCCCCGGTAATGACGTATGTGTCGACGTGCATCTTAAACACAGTGATGAGAGCTGAAGAGAAAGACGGGGAAAAACATGTTTACATTCTGCACTGATAAGGATATTAAATCTCATTTATCTGCTTTTTGCATTCATGTTTTATTCACACGTAACTATGCAAACCTGCACAGTGCTAAAGCTACAAAGTAAACAGTGCACTAGATACGACTTCAGTGTGAAATGTGTTATCCTGTCGCTTGGACGGACAAACCCGGGATTAAAGAATTATTAAAAACATCCAGCAGGTAAAATATGTTTACACAATATAACACTGTTACCTGTTCCTGCGGGTACTTTAGCGTCTGATAAGATTAGAGAGCTGCACGCGCACGCGTCAGTCGGAAGTGAGTGTTTCTTTCTGATTGGCCAGGGTCTTGTCACGTGACTTGTTTCATAAACGCAGCGGTCTTACAGATTTGAGGATTTTAAAGGTAAAGTACTCATGTAATTCCAAAACGGTTACCGTTTTGGTCTCCAAAAAAAAAAGTATAACTTCCTGCTGTGCATTATGGTTGAGAGAACATTTCCAAAACTTAAAAAAAATATTAACTTCCTGTTAATCTTGTTAAAATGTTAATCTCTTGGGAACCACTACAGAAACGCTGGATGTTTTGGAGAACGTTCCAGCAATGTTCCGATAACTTTTAAAAAATGTTAACCACTTGGGAACGGCTGCAAAAACTCGAGATGGCTTGGAGAACGTTCCCATAATGTTCCCATAACCTTTAAAAACCATTTACTTTGTGGGAACCTCTGCACAAACTCTGGATGGTTTGGAGAACGTTCCCATAAGCTTCTTGGAAACCACTGTAGAAACCTGGGATGGTTCGGAGAATGTTCCCATAATGTTCCCATAATTAAAAAGAAAAAAAGATTTGGACCTCTTGGAAATCTCTTCAGTCACCTAGGATTGTTTAGAGAACATTCACCTGGAACTTATTGTTCTGAATACTCTAAATAATTTCAACCTCTTGGGAACCTTTCAGTAACCCACAGTGGTTTGGAGAATGTTCTCCTAATGTTTACACAACTTTAAAATAAGTTGTACCTGACTGACGTCTTTCTGTAACCTGTGCTGGTTCAGAGGACATTCTTTTAATGTTTACACAACTTTTAAGTAATGCGTACCTGCAATGGTTTGGAGAATGTTCTCCTAATATTCCCGTAACTTAAAAATCCCATAGAAAATCTTGCAGTAACCTGGGTTTGGTTTCAATAAAACATTCCCCTAATGCTCTGGTTACCTGGTTATTTCAAGAATCTTGCAGTAAAGCAAAATGCTTTGGAGAACTTTCCCCAAACATTCTAGCAGCCTTTAATTTAAATCTCAATTAAAACTTTTAAATTTAACCCATTCATTTGGGATTTTCAAAGAATGTTCCCTAAATATAGGTGAACATTCTCTGAACCATCACTATACAAATGTGTTACTATACTGATATAAACCTGGTTGGTTGTCATAAGGTTCCTGCTATGTTTGTGTCTAATATAACACTATAATAAAACTATATTTATACATATAGAACAACAACAACAATAATAATTCATCTTCGGTGAGTGCTTTAAGCTGGTCAGTGTCATGGTGGATCTGGAGCCAGTCCCAGGTACACTGGGCATTGCGAGGGGACATACCTTAGACACACCTGGGGCAATTTAACATGGCCAGTCCACCTGGCAGGAATGCAGAAGGCAGAAGGCATGAAATGGAGGTACTGGAATTTTAAGCAACAGACATCTGTTGTACGCTATCTATATTGTTATAATTATTTTAGCAATTGGAGTTAAAGGAATCCTGAATATTGGGGATGCTTCAGCACCTCAATGCCTGTGTTTTTGCTTTATAACATGTTTTATGAGGAAACCAGAGAACCCAGAGGGAACCATGCAGCCGCTAGTAGAACATATGAAACTCCATGTAGACAGTAACCCAAGTTTAGGGTTGAACAGTGTTCTTAGTTTTCCTGCTACATCAGCCATTTTATTTCCCAAATGCTAAAAGACCACATGACCATAACCAGTTAGGATGAATTCAGATATGCGCTCTTCTATCAACCTTTGGTGACCGGAACACCAGCACACTGGACAGAAGAGGACAGGATTCTCTTGTATAGTTTTTCCTTGCCTTTGTTGTCCTAGACATGTGAAACCAGAACCTGAAGACAAGAGAGGCATTTACAAGTATCATTTACGAGCACAAAAATGATACTGCCAAGCTATCTAAGCTCCATATCTTTATATATATATATATATATATATATATATATATATATATATATGGATATTTTTTTTTTATTACTATAATTTGTTTCTTTTCTTAGTGAAACTTTATGAAATGAAAAGTCTAATTAGGATCATAACAATAACAACACACATTCAATGAAACATGAAAAAGAATGAAATGAAAGTTGAAATAAATGTTATCAAAATGCAATAATTGAATAAATGTGAACTGATTTACAGATTTTTTTTTTTTTTTTTTTTACATATGATAAATGAGCTTTACATCTACATCAACAACTAACAAATCTATAAGATGATGGAGCAATAAGCATCAGATGCTGAGTCACACAAAGCTTAAACATCGTATGGAAAGTGTTTCTGCTTAACAATATCTTGAGAATCTCTTCTCCTGGCGAATTGACTCAGCTGAGTCATTTAAAAGAGTCTTTTATGAAGAATTCATTTATAAATCATTAATTAGCACAATTAGTGTTAGTCATGTGTTAGGGTTAAAAAAGAGCAGAGTGTTTAGGTTGTTTTAATAAAACAAAAATAATGTCAAACTTGGGTCTTTAATCAGTTCTGTAAAACAGTGACATTTTTTTTTGCTGGATAGATAATGATGAGTCTGGGTTTCATGATACATGAAATATAAACACTGAGTAAATTCAAAATATAAATACAAACAGGTAAAATAAAGTAAAAAAAACTAGTAAAACAGAAAGTAAAGGAATATAAATTAGTGAGACATTTTATACACTGCAATGATGTCTATCTTGCTGCTGAGAAACAACAGCAACAAATACGTCATCTAGCTGCAAAATTAGAAAATTAATGGCAAAGTTATTATTATTATTATTATTATTATTATTATTTAATTTATCCTCTACTTATATCCCTTAACCCTAAGATGGATCAGTGTTTCAAGATGTGGTTTCTTAATGTTTTATTTAAAATTGAAATTTAATTAATTTATTCAATTTATTTAAAAGTGATCTAATATGCTGTCAATTCTCTAACACAGATTGTGTTGCAAATGACAGAATGGAGCTCATAACTTCTTGTACAGTTATTTTGTCAGGTTTGACATTTCCAATGACTTTGTTATTTTTTCATACACAATTCTGGCATTTCAGTATTGGAACATTGTTGGAATAGTGGGAAAGTGTAGAGGTCTAACGGAAAACATGGGTGAGATACAGAGGAAATGAGCTCACAGGTCATAATCTGGGATTATTACACAGGTTATAATCAGATCAAAATATTCCTAGATATTATTTGATTAAAACTGATAAAAATGTGAATTAAGTTTAAGATGAAATATCAGTCACTGTACTCAACTAGCCAGCAGCTTTCAAACAACTGGAATTTCTTATTGCCACAAACCAAACAAAATAATGCAGAATCGCAATTAAGAAGAAAAGAAAACCTAAATATGTGCGGAACTTTATTGAAGTGCTGTATTAAAGGCATGTGCTCTTATACCCATAGATAAAACACACATTTAGAGAGCTAGTATTAATGGCAAAACATAAATGTGGTGAGCCTAAAGGGCCTAATCAGAGTAACAAAGATCCTGGACCTTTCCAATTAGATTAGAGCTAGAGTCTTCCGATCTAACATTTCTCAATTCACTAAACATTTAATAGTAATGATTATTTCTCGATTCACTTCATGTACTCTTTGTTTAGAATTATTATTATTTCAAAATTGGAAGTATTTAAAATGAGGGCATTTTTTTAAATTGAAAATGCAAAAATATAGAATGTTCAGAAATTGTCAGTGTAGCTGATATTTTATGGATTTTCCTAAAAATTCAAGACGTTATCTTACAAAGTTTTCCTTGGCTATGAGATAAATTCTTGTACTGAAAGTTAGTCTACGCATATTCACACAAACACAAACAGACACACTGTGCTCCAGAAAGCTGTTTTTAACAAACCTCCAACAAACCGGTTAATTCATTATTTGTATTACACAAATAAGGTTTTGACAAATTTTACATTTTAAAAAAGGTATTAAAGGTTCTAACAAGGTGAAATAAATCAGAGCCTGGGCTAGTTTTGCATTTTAAATGATTCTGTTATGGGGTTTTTTCCTCTTATAGCTGTGTAAAACACCCAGATAAGCTGGTAGATGTCACTGTGTTGCTTGCGATGGAGTCCAGGGTGTGTAGATCAACTTCAGGTGGAGTTATGTGACTGAACAAATCTTTAAAAAAAATTAAAATAAAATAAAAAAGGGAGAAGCTTAGATGATCTACCATTGTGAAGTGGAGCTACTGATCCCACCCTATAGTAGTACACCCTCTTGTACCACAGCAATTTGTCGATGATCTGTTACATTTAATCTTGTGATACATCCTCGAAACAAGTTAGTTACTGTTAACAATTACGTTATAGCAGCTATAAACAGTCCCTCCCACACCAACCTCCCTTTTATCTCTCCCTTGAATTTAACAAGACAAGGTTACAGCTTTACCCCTGACTCTTACGAAACCTTGACACTAGAAACTCCTTCCATAAAATATGAAATAAAGGGTCCTTGCTGGAAACTTCACTACATCAACAATTACACAATTATTATAGAAATAATAATAGTGTATTGGACTAAGCACATTAATATAAAGCTGTGTTTTGAGGCCGGAACTACTGTCAGAGCTGCTGTTAGAGACAATTAAAAGACAGTTAATCACCAATCAGAATCCAGAATTCAACAGTGCCGTGCTATAATAAATACGATAAAGCAAATGTCCTTCAGCGCAGTATGAACTTGTGTTTTGAGTGATATTTTCGATTGTTTTATTTTATTTAATTATTCAGATTATTTCTTTTAAGATTATTTGAGTCAGGATAATGCAGAGATTTCTATGGATATTGATAACAAATTGCCTTTTTTTCATGCCATAATTCCTCATCATGTTTATCCATGACTGCCTTCTTAGAGCCAAACGGCCAAAGCTTGGCTGTAAAGCAAAGTAGACAAATGGGAAGCTCATTTTTTTTTAGACATTCCTCATAAAGCTTGCTCAGATGTGAACGGTGTTGCTTTATTAAGAACAGTATAAGCATTATAAACTAAGGCTGGGATGATGTGAAAAATGTATAGGTAAGAAAATTGAGTTGATTCGAACTTTAGTGTGTGAAGTGTCTACACTGGATGTGTAGAACCAGTTCTGATTGTGAAATACTGTGCGAGATTCACAGGTACTGGAGTTGTGCAGTCTCTTGTCCTTTTGCTGCATAGTTAATGAACTACATCATCAGCTGTAAAGGATTTTACATTAAATATCATACATACACTATAAAATTTCATACAAATCTGTCCGATTCTTCAGCTTGAGTTAATGACAAAGCACCATGTTGTGATGAGTGTATTTGGCACGCTATAATCACTGTCCTCTTACACATATAAATAAATCGTTGAAAAATAACAGATGCTCTTTTTCTCTATCTGCAGGTCAGTCAAGTCAAGTACAAAGTGCATTCAAGGCTCTGGACTGTTTCTTAAGAGCATCACGTTGCTGCCTTTTTGCTTTCCTCCTGCGTCCACAGCACTTAAAGCAGAGCGTCTTGCAGTAAGCGGCGTCTGCTTATAGCGCCTGCCAGGCAAGGACTTGACGTGGGTGACGTCACCACTGGGGCCGTCCTATCTGTAGCTCCTGTGTGTTGAATGTTTCTGTGCCACACGTGCACACGAGGCACAGCACGCCTTCTTATAGTAATCATACACACACAGGCGGGCCTGGACCACCACGTTGCAGTTGAAATATTTGTCTTTACACTTTTCATCTGGGGAAATAATTGAAAATACTGGGTGAAATAAATATTTGGTGCCATTATGTGTCGTTTTATGGTTTAAAATGTATATATTACAATCATGAGTCCATATGGAAATGAAAAAGAGTAATATATTAATAACATATTCTGACAATAGAATATAATGCAATTTACATTAAATATATATTCAATATATTAGATGACATTATATAAATACATAACATAATGATCATTTTATTCTTTAATCAGTGACATTATTTACTGACATTAGTCAAATTACAGATATTTGACTCCAGGCCTGGAAAGTAAGAACAATTGTATACTTGTATAGTTGATGAGTATATATGATTATATATAATACATTTGATACATAGTATATGTAAACATTTGATGCGTATATATGATATGAGTATATATTTGTGTAGTTGAGACTGTAGCTGTGAGTATACTTTTATATAGTTCACAGTATGGCTGAGAGTATATTTTTGTATAGTTGTAAGAATAGATGTGAGTATTTTTTGCATAGTCAAGAGCACAGTGAGTATATTTTTGTATAGTTGTGAGAATAGTTCAATTTCTTAATAGTTATGAGTATAATTGTGAGTATAGTTTTGTATGGTTCAGAGTACAGATGCTGTTATATTTTTTGTATAGTTCTGAATATAGATGTGAGTATATTTTTGTACAGGAGAGAGTATAGCTGTGAGTACACTCTTGTACAGTTGAAAGAATATATATGAGTATAGTTTTGGATAATTGAGAGCACAACAGTGAGCATAATTTGAGAGAATATCAGTGAGTAGTTTTTTTGCATAGTCGAGAAACAGGTGTGAATATATGTTTTCCATAAAGGAGAGAATGGTTGTAACTATACAGTATATTTATGTATTTTTAGAGTAAAGCTGTGGGTATATTTATGTATAGTTTCGAGTACAGCTGTGAGTATATTCATGTATAGTTTAAAATAAAGCTGTGGGTATATTCATGTATAGCTTAGAGTACAGCTGTGGGTATATTCATGTATAGTTTAGAGTACAGCTGTGAGTATTTTCTTGTATAGTTTAGAGTAAACTCTGGGTATATTCATATATAGTTTTGAGAAACTGTGGGTATATTCATGTATAGCTTAGAGTAAACCTGTGGGTATATTTATGTATAGTTTAGAGAAAACCTGTGGGTATATTCATGTATAGTTTAGAGTAAACCTGTGGGTATATTTATGTATAGCTTAGAGTAAACTGTAAGTATACTTTTACATAGCTGATAGAATATCTGTGAGTATATGTAATTGTATAGTTAATAGTATGGCTGTGAGTACATTTTTATATAGTCAGGAGTATACATGCCAATATATTTTTGCCTTGTCAAGTGTATAGGTGTGTGTATTTGTATAGCTATGCAGTGTGGTATAGTAGAGTATAGTTATATCAGCTCACCGATCTGTGGAACACAGGAATCGAGGTTGCACTCCTCTTTGTCCTCCGGTTTCAGCTGTTCTTCACATCCCTCGCTCGGCATCATATCATCAGAGAGACATCGCACTTCTCGCACACGAAATCCCCCCTCACATGTCTTTGAACACTACACACACAAAGTATAAGTGCTCCAGTTTACACAAGCACACACAAAGTAGCTCAGGTCAATGAGTAAAGTGGGTTTACTAAAACTTATCATTATAAAACCAAGGAAAAATGGTAATTTTAAATTCCCTGATTTGGGAAAAATCAAGTAAATTATTACATTTTGCAATGTGTGTGTGTGTGTGTGAGTTTGTGTGTCTTCACATTACTCACTGCACTCCAGTCAGTGTAGTACCACTTGGCTCCACAGGCCTTCAAGGTGCAGCTCTGTTGGCTGAGTGGTTTATCCAGAGAAGAGCATTCGTAGAGCGGCATCATCATATAGCTGTCATCAGACTTCATCATACACACCACTGACCTCTGCTGGCTGCCTGTTCCACACGCCGCCGAGCACTGAGAGCCCAAACACACCATCCATTACTCTCACTACATCACTGTTCAGTCTATTTATAGTTACAATATAGTGTGGGTTGGTTAGTTTCTAATATTGATATAGAGATATATATTTTATTTTATATATTGTACTAAATGTGAGATGAAAAAAATATTTTTTCCCCCAAAAACAAAAATTTATCTATTAATTCTAGGCTATTAAATTTATTAATCTATGAAAGCTATTAAATTAGCTTTTATTAAAAAAAAAATGTTAGTTCATTTCAGATGCAGTATTTATATTTTTTGGTTAGCTGAAATTTTTTATTATTATATATTAGTAATAAACATTTATACACATCAAGCCACTTATTAACAGTGAGCTGATGTGGATGGCAGTAACCGGACTGCATATTTTTATATTTTCTTCTTAAAAAGGAGAACTGCGAGCCAGTTTATACCATGTGATGGTAGATATTTACTCAGAACATAGGTAGGTATGAGTGTGTACTCACCTGACCCCAGGGCCCAGTGAACCACTCAGTGCGGCTCTCACACGGCCCATTGTTACAGGCCTGAGCCTGAGGGGGGCGCTCCGTACCACAGCCCTCCAGAGGCACACTGCTCACCAGGTTAGAGAGACACACAACACTGCGACTTCGCACGCCAATGCCACACTCTGCAGAGCACTGACACACACACACGGATGTCTTACTCTCCTTGAGAGGACCTTCCACTGACTAATTTTTTAATGCAGCTAAATAATGCTGTGCTCCACATGAAAAAAAGGGGGTGGGGGGGTCCCAACAAATGTTCCTACAAGAATGAAACTGTCAGTTATTCCTATTCTTGTGAAGATATTTGGTTGTCAGCAAAACCTAAACAGACATATTACACACACTATTACGGCAATATGATCATTATCATAGTTATGATGTGATATTGTTTTTACCTGCTCACCCCAGTCTGTGTAGAACCAACTCTTAGCACACGGCCCCATGTCACAGTTCTCAATGTCACGGGGACGAAGATTCATGTTGCACTCTTCATCCACTACAAAATCACCCACATTACTGACACAGCGCACTTCACGTGTCCTCTGACCCACACCACAGGGCATGGAGCACTGACATCACACACACACACACAAAATGTATGACTATATGATCATTATCTTCTTCTAGCAAAGATGCCAATGTGCTCATTGTGTTCGTGCCCTCCTCGGCAAAAAGGTCAGCAAGTCATTGCAAACATGTCAGAGATTTTCATGAGATTTTGTGTTCTGTTCTTACTTGCAAGTGAAAGCGCACAAAAACATGCAAATGTGTTTTCACACAAAAAACGTGTTATTACAGGTATGCAGAAGAGTATAAATATATCTACCGTAGTTTCCATTTTAAACCAGATGTTCACACAACGTGAAGCTAATTTAACACAAGCAGCGTAATAATAAAGCAAAAAAGACAGATACAGTCAGAGGGATATGGAAAACTTTACACTGGACTCCATTCCTTAAACTGTCTCATCTACAATCTAATGTGTGCAGAATGACAGTAACATCATGCAGCAGTGATTAACTGAGCTGCTTGGAGGAATCCAGAAAATCTTTTTATTAACTGACATCCCACAGCCCCATGACTCTCAGTTTTTCCTCCTGACTGAAGACTGATATGTGATTGGCAGCTGTCACTCACAGAACTCCACTCAGAGCGAATCTGCCACTCGCTGCAGATCTTCAGCTGACAGGTGCTGCTGCTCTCGGGCCGCTCCAGGTGTTCGCAGAGTTTGGCGTGCACAGTGAGGGTGCGGTTGATGTAAAACTGGCGGCACAGAATCTGTCGGTGCTGCATGCCGAGGCCGCACGTCTTACTGCACTCCGACCACTCACCGATATCCCAACTGCTCGACAAAATAATCATTCAGCATAGTCAAGTTATTCATTACAGCTTAAGGAATGAAACACTTCATGCTGTTATAGGAAAATAATGAACGATGAGGTGCTGTGATGCAGCATGATGAGTTACTGTTACCACTGTGTAGCTGATTATTTTCCAGTAATAGCACATCCTGACATGTTTTATTCCTCTTATTCCACAGCGATTTGCCAACTATTTTTTTTATTTATTAAAGAACAGCACTTTGTATGTTTTATCCATTTGTAGCTACATTTAATGTTGTGACTCCGAGTATCATTCGTTCTCAATTAAGAACCAAATTTTGAAAAACAAAAACAGCTTTTTATTTTATTATACATTTACAAATCTAAAACAAAAAAACAAATCTGTTCTTATGTACATTTACATTTATGTCATTAGGCAGACACCCTTATCTCAGTTATACAACTGAGCAATTGAGGGTTAAGGGCCTTGCTCAAAGACCCATCAGTGATAGCTTGGCAGTGCTGGGATTTGAACTCACACCCCTCTGATCACTGGTCCAACATTTTAACCACTGAGCTGGATTATGTCATGTCAAGTTAAAAATAAGAAATTAGAAAATAGGTCAAACATCAGATTTGTCCTGGAAGTTACTGAAAGTGACTTAGCTGATTTGTAAATCCATCCATCCATCCATGCATCCATCTGTCCAGCTAGCTTATCCCTCAGGGGGATTTGTAAATGAATAATAAAATAACAAGCCGCCTTTTCATGTTCTGATACTTGGTTCTTAATTGAATATGAAAAGAACAAATGATACACAGATTGTTCTGGATCATCCACAAAACAAGTTAGTTCATGTTTTCTGGCTTAAAGATGGACCTTTACCTCTGACTTAGTGCTGACACTGGAGACTCCTTCCATAAAGGATATATAAACACCTCCTTAATGAAAATGTCATCATATCAACAATTACACAGAGCTTTTATTCTGTTTATGTAAAGCACCTTCTGACCAATCAGAATCAAGAATTCAACAGCGCTGTGGTGTGAATAAAAACATCTCAATACAGCGGAGTCATGGTTTTGGTCTCCAGTGTAGAATTCAGTAAGAGCTGGCTTGTGGGAATGGCCTGTACTGTATATCTGTGTGTGTGTGTGTGTGTGTGGGTGTTCTCACTATGCGGGACATGGCTGGACATTACAGGGCTCCTCCTGTGGGCTGGGTTTAGTAGCGCTGTCACAGTGACTGTCAGACACAGGCTCATGAGTGCCTCGATGCACACAGCTGAACAGAGTGTGCCTGATTCCTACACACACACACACACACACACGCACGCACACACACACACACACACACACACACACACACACACACACACACACAC
>JAQQZR010000037.1:3046099-3058856 GCA_030068235.1 Notoglanidium macrostoma | reverse complement strand
CAATATCATCAAGCTAAATGGTGGCTACTTTGAAGAATCTAAAATATGAAACATATTTTGTTTGGGTTTTTTTTTTTATACTTTTTTGTTTACTACATAATTCATTATATGTGCTGCTTCATAGTTGGAGGTATTCAGTATTGTTCTACGATGTAGAAAACAACAAAAAAAAGAAAAACCTTTGAAAGAGAAGGTGTGTCCATACTTTTGACTGGTAGTGTAGGTCAGTTGGTGGAAGGAAAACAGTTCTTTGATTCATTCATCATGCTACACATTTGGTTAATTTATTCCCATTAATTCTGTTATTTATTAGCTAAAATGATAAAATCACCAACCAATCACCAATCATGAGTAACTGAGAAATCATCCATGTGTTGGCGTAAATATAACTTAAGTGAAACAATATGGTTTGTGTGCACCTTAAAATGCGTGTACAGTGCACATCGTGATTTTGTTCATGTTTCTCTTACATTTTAAGGCTTTCACGAACGTTTTTAATACAACTTAGGTACAGACACTACATAATGCCAATAATTAACTAACTAACTAACTAACTAACTATACTCTATTTAATTCACTACTAGCATAGTAGAAAAATAAAACATTGCAAAATTACACATATTAAGTGTGATAACAGTGTAGGAAGCAGTTGGTAAACATTTTGGGATCTTTCAGTCTTAAATTTAATGGATCCAGAACAGCATCAGCTCATCTGGAAACACAATATTCACATTACCTGAGCTCAGGCAGAAAAATGCACTCTCAAGTCCATTCCTGCCAACCATTTATTACCGAGCTGAACTTCTACCAAGACAGCTTGATGTAAGATGGTAATGATATAACCCTGTGATATTCTCCCAACTGGAGATGGAATAAAAGAGAAAAGAGAGTGCAATCCCATATTTGTTTCATTACAAGCATTTAACCGATCAAAGAACAGCTGACTTTGCAGTTTCCTTCCATCTGTAATAAACTGTGCATGGAGCGAAGCTGCAGTTGCAGATGGCCGTCTGTGACCATGCTTACAGCACAGAGAAGGACATTAGCTAAGATCCTACTACTGTATTGCAACACAATTTACAACTCTTTTTTCCACTACAACTCTTTTTTTGTTGCTTGATTAAGAGGAAGATCTAGAAACAGGCTACAATGACAAGGAATTTAGATTCCACTAAGTCAGTGGTAGGTGCAGACAAATAATAAACACATTAGTGAGCCCCCTGGCAAGTAAAAGCTCCAGTGTGTTTCCCAGTCCTATGTTTTTGGTTTGCTGGAAACCTAACTGACTAGACTAAAAGGTTGTAGGCAGCACAGGGAACAGCACAGGTGACACCTCACAGCGCCAGAGTCTCGTGGTAGATGGTGCCCTGTGATGTACTGGCACCCAGGGTGTATTCCTGAGTGAATTCACACAGGTGTAAACGGCGATATGTATCAGCTGTCCACTCAGGATCGCCAAAGATCCGTTTTAAAGCCGAGTGTAAACAGCGCCGATGTGTAGTAAATAAGTGTAGGCTTTGTGTTAGACTTATTTTTCTTGGTTTTGTCAGTATTTCCATATACCTGTTCCTGATTCAGAAAAACAGTGAACTACCTGCTAGATCGTGCCTCGCCTGATGTATGTTATTCAGCAGGAGGTGGGATTCAGAACAAGTAGTTTGTGTGAATCATGTTACGTTTAAACATAGCTACATTCCAAAGGAAAGCTTTTAGTTTGTGAAAGTCAATAAAGAGTAGGGTTTGCAGTGGTATACAAAATTATATTTGCATTTAATCATTTATTCTTGCCAAATGCTTTCATCCAAATTAGCACTGAGGCGGTTTTAGCAGTTTTGGGCTAAAGGTTTAACAGTGGCAACCTGGAGGTT
Source organism: Notoglanidium macrostoma (assembly GCA_030068235.1). Taxonomy (NCBI): domain Eukaryota; kingdom Metazoa; phylum Chordata; class Actinopteri; order Siluriformes; family Auchenoglanididae; genus Notoglanidium; species Notoglanidium macrostoma. Next base: position 3,056,988 of record JAQQZR010000037.1, on the reverse strand, counting down.
CTGGGATTTGCATCAGTAGCCAAGAGCCATTACTTTTTAGTTCCTACTGCCAAATTATAGGGCTTCTTTTACTGTTTTTGACTGTACTATGTTTTCCAGCCTCTAAGATGCGAGACTCAAGACATCATCAAACTTAGTGAGTTGAGCCAGGTGTGTTAGAAGATGGAAACACAAACACATGCAGTATTACTGTGTAGGAATTACAGTAACAGGTTCCAGGACAGAAAATACCACTTTCTGCAAGAACACTTCTCGCAAGCCAAATATAGCATGTGATAACTCTTTATTTGCCATGCCAGATAGCACTTTGAAGGTGAACTTTAACACGGCACACACTACTACAAACACAATTCTTATAGAGTGTTCCTGTTATTCCACAACCCTTGTCTTGCCTCTGCTGAGAATCATAGTACCGCCGTTACTGCGCCAGTCTGCTTCGGAAACTCCACCGGGAGGTGTGAAGTCGGTGCGGTTTGGCCCAGACTGGAGCTCTAAACCTCAGCTATTCCATCTAATCCCATCCCATATGATCTCCTGCCAATGCTGCAGATCTTGTCCATATAGAGCAGAGAGGTGAACAGGAGCCACTGTAACATCAGGAGGTCGATGTTTGAGAAACGCGAGAAGGAACGCATTTGGCAAATGAGAAAAGGAATATGTGCTCTCTGAAGTAAAAACAGGATCAATATAAAATGCAACATTAACAAAAAATGTCAGAAATCTGTTCATCCAAACACAATATCTGATTTCCGAGTCACAAAAGGTTAAACATACCAGCGTTGCTCGAATGACAATAAAAAAACGACACGTGCACTGCGGCATTCTTGCATGTCCTCCTGTCCCGCTGTACTTAAAATCGTGACGTCATGACGTGACAGTTGCCACTGAATCCCAAAAGAAACAGTGTGTATGTGTGTGTGTGTGTGTGTGTGTGTGTGCAGAGCATGTGGCCTCCACATGAGAAGGTAGAAATCAACTACAGTTCTCTTAATGAAGAAGACGACAGCACCCGTTTCTGATACAGATTGCACTCGGGGAACATCTGTTACTAGCGTCAGTGTTTTTGCATGTAGGCATTTATTTTTTAAGGTTATACAAACTTATTTTATAGACTAATGGAGTAATCTATACCTTGAGATTTAACTAAATTCTGGGTCATTTGGAATTCATTTCATTAGACTGAATAAGCCGCATTACTGTAGACCAGGAAGAAACTTGTATATTACTGTACAATATAAAATGTAACATACATATATCAAATGTGTGTCAGAATACTTTTCTTCAAAATAAAACACATCCCAGGCACAGCTGTAACAGCTGTTATGGTTAAAGGTCTCATCTCATCTCATCTTCTACTGGAGTTCTCAATTTGTTTGCATTCAGGGAACGCTTTAACTGTAAATACAGTCCACAGATCATCTCAGAACACATTTATTTCAGAAACATACCCAAATTATTCAAATATTAGACTCAATAAGTGTGTAAAATAACATTTTGGATATTTCTTGTAGCTTTAGAGTGTTCTATTCCTGAACTTGGTCCAAGTTCATGTTATTTAAAGGCAGAGTTGGTTTTTAGTTATACCACTGTCCAGCGCTGTAACAAATTATAAAAATCATGGACCGTGACTTTGCTGTACAAACTGTAGCGAGTCCCCAGATGCTATTTTGAGAATTTCTGTACTATAGCCACATAGAGCTTTACAAGATAACAGCAGGGACTCCTACTTCTACGGTTTCCACAGAGTAACCCTGTTCACACCAACTAGAAACCTTACTCTTAAATTACTCTGTGTAACTTAAGAAATAGAACACAGTGGGATTATAAGCAAAAGGTTAGGGCGAGCATGTCGCTGCCAGTAGAAACATAAGGAACTACTGGAAAGCAGTTAATCAGCCTTTAGCTGTGAACGCATGACGTTTCACTCAGAGTTGATGCTAACATCCCGTATCCATGATGATTAATTAGGCTTCCGGGGACTAACGTGAGCACTGAGGAAGTCTCCTCTTTCCAGCAGAAGAGGACTATATGTTAGCATGATGGCCACATCCATGCATCCATCAATTAGATTTAATTATATAAACTCAGAATGTGCTTATGAGGGATTGTTACAGTGCTCAGGTTCCCCTCAGCCCATTTGTGTGTGTGTGTGTGTGTGTGTGTGTTTATGTGTATGTATGTACTTTATTTATAAACATAGTATATATAAAATATACATACATAAACACATACACACAAACACAAATGGGCTGAGGGGAACCTGAGCACTGTAACAATCCCTCATAAGCACATTCTGAGGCATGAGGCCAAGGTTAGCATCACAGCATAAACACACAACGCTAGTAAAGTCGGCTAAAATAGCCAGAACAGTGTTGATCCAACTGGTGTTATGGGCGTTGGGGTTCCCAAAAGCTCAGACACAAACCACACAGCAAATTGGTGTGAGCTCAAAGGTCATCTCTATGTAGCAAGTTTCTCAAAATATACGAGCTGCTCTCTAAAGGTTTCTTTTGTCCTCTATGCTAATGATTTAGTACAGGAAGGATCTGAACTACACACACACATACACACAACTATCTATCTTTTTATCTGTCTATCTCTCTCTCTCTCTCTCTCTCTCTATATATATATATATATATATATATATATATATATATATATATATATATCATATAGCATTTTTTTATAAGGATAGGTTAAAGAAAAAAAGGAAAGCAAAAGAAATAAAACCATGAGATGGCATTTTGGTGGCCCCCTTCAGTTTGTGTGTGTGGGCTGTAGTGACAGCTTAATGACATGGAGGGTCAAACCATTTCTGAAGCCAGCTAACGGGAAACTGCATGCTGACTGACACCACAAACCAGAAAAGCCACAGGGCAAGGTCAGGAGAAGGATGCAGCTGAAAGAGCATTGTGTAATAGGCAACGTCTTTGAGATTCAGGAAATGAAAATGTTTCACAAAACTGTACACAGAATTTGACCAAAATAATCTCATAACTGAAAACTGAAAACTTAATAGAGATGATGAGTGAGGATTCACAGGTGAAAGTATAATGCATGATGATCTCCTTAGTGAATTTGATTACTGTATAAACTTGATAACTGAATTTGAAACTGTATAAATGTTTTATTATATTCTTAGGGAGAAGCCGGAAGTCAAACTGATTCCTTATATTTTATATATATATGATATATATTTTATATTATATATTTTTAAAAACTGTCATTTGCCAAAATCCTGGTGAACTTCTAAATTACCCACAATCCTTAATCTACACCGATGTCAACGTAACCATGGAGATTGAATGCTATGCCCAATTACAGCTCGTAACTGAAAACGTCCAACTAGGAAAAAAAGAAAACACCCCTTGAACTTTCCTACGAACATTCAAATTAAACTAAATCACCAAAACGCAAATGTAGATTTAGATCTCTGATGAACAAGCCAGGAAAACTTCCTAAGACCAACATGACAGGAACCAGACAACCCTGAATTCAGCACCTGACGTCATATCAAGATGGCCGCTCACATCGTCAACAGGAAATAAATACAACGTCTATCCTTTTAAACGTGATTATAGTTGTATTTGCTATACATTAATCATACAGACACATTATTTAATTAAATCTGTAACACTGAGCATATATTTCATTGTTTTGTGAAGTAAATACATTGTGACTCTTAAAATGACTCGTCTCAGTAATATCTGATGGCTAGCTTGTTGCTAGTTAATGGTCTTTTGGAGCTTTGGCGTACAGGAAACAATAAACAAGCCTTCCTGGAGACGTCTAGGTTTCTCCCAACTTGTAACATGATTCGAAGCTCCGACTTCCCAATTACGCGTTCTGTCAACACAGCAGAGGCGTAAGAGACCGGCTGTGATACTACAGTGTGGCTTATAACTAGCTAGATAAAACAGTAGAATTCGATGAACAAAAAAACTGAAATGGTTTCACACTAGTGAATAAAACGCTATATAGATGTAATAATGGTGAAGAGAAACTTTCAATATTTAGGCTGCATTATATTTTTGCCTTTTTGTGTTATAACTTTGAGAATATATAAAAAGATGTTACATGTTGTATCATGTCATAACATTGTTTGTGGGTGTTCCACGGCACTGCATGTAAATATAAATGGGTAAAAAGTAAGAACACGCTTTCTTAATTCATATAAAAAAAGGAGCGGACATTGGCAAATATCTGTGTTATAAAAAGAAAAAGAAAAAAAAATCACATTACTCGGTTGATTATTTACCTATAACAGCGCTGCCCCAAGACTTTTAATCTGTATATACTGTTTAAACTCTATAATCCAACTGAGATTTCTGATCCTGTATTAGACCATATTAATCTGTATTATTTTATTTAGTTAAAATGAGATACAGAAAACCATGGCATGTCATTATGGTGGTGGTATAAACCATGATATGTGGAAATTATTATAGAAATGATTATGAAAATATATGATTGACACATACCTTCTATTAAATGTGATGGCTTTATTATTTAAGTTTTATATTCCTACTTATGGATTTATTGGATCAGATTCACAGGTCTGAGGTCAGTGGAATGCAAAAAGTTTTCCAGACATTTTTATACTCGGTTCCAACCACAATTAACAAAACATCTGCATGGTGTGTATCTGTGATAAGCGTTGTTAATGAACGTACCTGAGCCGGCCAGGGCAGCACATGTGTGTGAAGGCAGAGCAGCAGCAGGAGGGTTAAAGCCGAGAGCATAGTGGCTCTTTCAGCACAACGGCTATCCACAGAAATGTGCAACTTTCTTGCGTCCTCATCCGCTGCTCTTCCTCCGTGTGCCGATCATCGCTTGCTCACACACTGACATGAGATCCAAGACCTTCTGTGTCTATGAGTAGCAAAAATCAAAATCGTCCTGCACAGCACAGGGAAAAGAATGAGCTGCTAAAACTGAGAGAGGAGGTACTGCTGGAGGAACGAGGGGTGGGTTGGGGGGGTGTTGGAGTGGGTGAGAGAGAGCAGGACAGTATATGAAATCAAGAGGAAACAAGAGAGAAAGAAATATGTGTGTAAGAGAGAGACATACTGGAGAAAAAGAGAGAGAGAGAAAGAGAGAGAGAGAGGGATAAGAGCATGGAATTGAATCCTGATTATAAGACACAGGAAATCATTTAGGACGTGTGTGCTGTGTGTCCTTCAGAAAGAGAGGATGGAGGGACCGGGGAACAGGAGAGACGTGGTTGTAAAAGCTCACAGAGGGAGGAGGGAAGTGAAGAAATAAGCTCCACACCAAATGCACCACTCAGGAGCCTTTCAGCTCAGGGCTCAGAGCGTGCTCAGCACGTTATAAATTAAGACAATTACTGTTCAACGTGTTAAACAGAAAAAGCCTTAAAAGGAAGAGGTGGCAAATGATGAAGGAGAATAAAAGACTAAAAAGAGTTTCAGACAGCATGTGGCCTCTCAAATTGTCAAATGCGGTTAGTGGTAATCTCATCCTGATGAAAAATTCTCATGGATGAGGTGTGCTTTTTTTCCTGTCAGTGGTAATAATAAGATAAACTGTCTGCACTGTGACAAATGCTTTTAACCTTTTTAAGGAACGCTATTAGGATGTTATCAGCGCACTAAAATAATTAACAATAAAAAAAAGTTCAGTTGATTTACATAAGCTACGCAGAATGCTTTAAAAAAAAAAAAAGTGGTGCAGATATTGTGGTCTATATAATGTAGTCTGTATTCTACATGCAATGCTGGGATCAGACCACACAATCTTTCATGATGGCCACCACGTCAGTTTCGGAAATTATAGTGGCATAAATTCCTGCCGTGTCTTGATCATGACTACAGAAGGAACATCAAGGAACATGTCATAGGAGTAAATCAAAATTCTGACATTAGACTTTGCTGTTCATTGATTATGTCACACTACAGGACCCATGTGGTGTTCTCGATGTCCATATTCGGGCACTAGAAATTTGTCGGCCAGCATAAAACAAATACATTAATTTGTTGAGACATTGCTGAGATATTGCTGTGGATGAAGACATAATACTATTATAACTTTAATATTACTACTGTAACTCATCAACTCACAGCGGTCTGTTATTAAAGAGCTCAGGAATTAAGGTTGTGAGTTTAAATCCCAGGACTGCCAGACAGCCACTTGTTGGACCCTTAAGCAAGACCCTGAACTCAGATTGATGTCTGGATTAAATTCCTGCCTCCCCGTAAGTCGCTTTGGATGAAGGCATCTGGTGAACGAATCAATGTAAATATAAACCCACTCCGTCTGACAGAGAGTCAGTGAGGGAGCAGGAGCAGCATGTCTGAGTGTCATCCACTCACCGATGCGTTTTATCATAACTGGATGTCGGGATTATTTCCACATTAAAGATGAACGTGTACGCTATATTCATCTGGGTGGCAGTTTATCAGACAATAAAGTATACGGCCATGTTAAAGTCATCAGAGTGTGTAGTGATCATAGTGAACATGTCTCTGAAAGAAACCTCGGTAATGAACTGTACACAACAGAAATAAACACCACACACACACACACACACACACACACACACACACACACACACACACACACACACACACACACACACAGATATATCACAGAAAGGTGTTGTTCCTGTTGTTTGTAGGTCAAATCTGTAATAACTCAATGGTGTTATTTTTGTGCCTCACTCAGGAGACTTTTGCAAGTACATAAATTATATTTTGAAGAGAAAATATTAATCAGAGCAAACAAAAATCTATTCTGTGCCTGCTAAACTCTGCCTGTATGCTGGCAGCTCACTCGCTTACAGTGTCTGTATCGCTCTCTCAACCTTCCGGCAACCTGGCAGTCATCTCAAGCACAAAATTATGACTTTTTTGGCATTAAATAATGGCAAAATTAACAGCAAATTGACTACTCATTTAAATACACATGCAATGAGGTCAGCCGCTAAAATAATCTGACCCAGAGACTCAGAAATATCTTCTAACAAAAAAAGAGTTTATTATTAGGCTTAGATTAGAGAAACGTCCACCACACACGTTCCTGTGCAATAATATAAACCTATCATTTGTGTTACAGTTGGAACTACGGGATAAAATTTTACCTAAAATTACTCCCCACATTCTGACCAATAAGATTTGAGAATTCAGCCACGTACAATAGCAAATGTGGAAGGGAAAAAAATCTAGGTTTATTTTTATTAGCCCGATATTTTCACGAGCAGGACCTGGATACACACATCCATGTATTACATGAGCTGGGGGAAATGGTGCCTCAGCTAGCTCTTAGTGTGTGTGTGTGTGTGTGTGTGTTATTCTCAGCAGCAGACAGTAATTGGCACGCCCTCTCACCCTGAGGCAACAGGTATCTCATCACCATCAAAAACATGGCCCCCTGTTTAACAGCCATTCTGTGCTCATAACACACACTCATGCCGATCCATTACTGGGGCGGTGACAGCTTTCCATCCCAGCTATGGTGCGCACACACACGCACACACACACACGCACACACACCCTAATATACAAAGCCCAGGAGCAATAAATGCAGAGTAGTTTTCCCTCCGATATTCCATACCACAAAATCCATCTCTCTCTCTCTCTCTTTCCACAGTCTGTAGTTTATCATCAGCACATTCATCTCCATAAACTGGAGTATAGTTATTAAAGTCGACGTTCCTTCATCAGCTGCTCAGCTCTCTTTAACGAAGGATCCCCACTGAGCTTTCCTGCCTAATGAGAAGCTAACAGGCAGAATGTCTTCACGCTGCATGTAAAAGTGGCACAAATGCAATTTCTTTTGACACAAATGAGCTTTGGTTTTTAATGACAACTTGAACTGCAGAAATTTACACCAAATGCCACAGAACCTGCTACATTTATCTATGTGTGGAAGTGAAATATGAAGTTCATGTATGAGTCAATTTCACCTGCATGAACAGATGAATAAGAAAATGAATAAAACTTCACGGGACATCAATCAAGCTCGAGGTTTGTCATAATTTCAGATCACTGTATATGCTAACTTGGTCTGTAGCCAAAAAGGGAATCCTCAGCTGGCATTACGTTTGGGACGCCCTTCAGGGTCATCACCTGCTAGCACTTTTAGTATATTACAGACAACCAGACTACCGTTTGAGGTATAACAAGCAGCTGGCTGGATAGTGAAAACTTTTAAGTTAGCTACGTAAGCTGTGAGGTAGTGTTACATTCAATAATTTAAATGTAAATGCATAATATTTCTGACTGTAAAAGTTTAATGTACATCTAAGAAACACCACATTTACATTTGTAAATTTAAGTTTACACCTCTGCTTGAGTAACATTGTGGTCCATGTTTTTTGAGACGTTCACAGAACTCTTGCATGGAGGAAGTTATGGGTTTGTTATACATGCAATGTTTCCTAAAATTACAGAGCCCTGCTCATGACACAGTGAAAAAAGTTCTACACATCGCAGCCGCTTTACTAAATCATTCCCACAATATCTATCCGATTCCCTAGTTTTAGTTACAGCATGGCAACTTTTTAATATTTTTTTTTCACATCATGAGCAGGGCTCCAGACAAAATAAGGCACCAAAGTGGGGCATTTCTTCTCATCCCAAAAATGAGTTTGTGTATGCATATTCTATTCACACTGCCTCTGTCAAAATTACTGTCATATGAGCAATATGCTAAGAGTTTGGCGATAAAGTTATAGAGTAGGAGGAAGAAAAACACCCGCATTGCATCTGGGAGATGTATCAGATGGCTCAGCAAGGCCAAACAAGTAGCTCTTCACAACGAGGAAACCAGACTGCACAGGAAGTGCACAGAGTTTCTCTAAATTTTCATTTTTAAGTAACTTCATCAACAGTTCGAACAGAGCTGGGAAGCAGTGCGAGTGTCCAAAAAACACAGATTGAGATTGAAATTAAAATTCATGCAGAGTTAATTCATTTCCTGGTCCTGCAGAGATGTAAGTGGAAATGTTATCAATTACTTTTTGACTCTTATTTTAATTTGCATTCATTTGAAGAATGATAAAAAAAAAAAATACATTAACAGTACTACTCCATAGAAGTGTTATTACATACTTTCATCAGTTTATATAGTACATTAGAGAAACTGCCAAATAATGCTAAAAAATATCATGAGGTACATTACATTACATAACGTTTATCTCCCATAAGAGTGCCCCATAAGTCCAACATCAAAGGGTAAGGGTATATTCTGTACTCATAGGGATGTGTGTAATGAATAAAATGGACATATTGTGCAAGTTCTATAAATAAATGTATGCATTTATGTTGATGCTTTTTACATTTTTTTCTAATGATGCTGGACTTATGAAACACCCTGTAGATTACAGTCATAATTCACATCTGGTCTGAGTCTCGACCTGAGGCCAATCGACTTGAGCTGAGTCAAGTGCAAAGTACACAGATTTACTGCGTCCTGATCAAGTTTCAGGCATCTGAGTGTGTCAAAATAAAGTAAACGTTGGATTTTTTTCTAACCTGATTTAATATCTAATGAAAACTGAGAGCGGGAAGAGCAGGAAGTGAATGTAACATTCGCAGCTGCTCTGGATGCTCTCCATCGAGGACTTGAAGTAATTGAACTGTAAAATCCTGATGCTTTACTTCTGCCTGGAGCATTATGCGGTGGAAGGTCCCACATGGATATAAGATTTACACTGCACAAAAACAGTTCAAGCCCAAGTCTCACCGTTTCCCGGTGGATAATTTCACCTGGACGATGTAGATTTTTTTTTATTATTATAAAAAAGCATATGTTCTGTACACTTTCAGGACTCTTATTCACAATCTTCTCATACTGAACATACTATAGTTGTCACACCTGTATTCTGTAATGATTTATAAACACATAATCTGGTGTCACCCAGAAGGAGTGGGGTCGCTTTGGTTGCTGTCAGGAGCTCTTCCTCATGTCGTTTCAGGACATTACTGTCAATTCTGCCTTGTTTATTAGGGAACTCTAGAGCCAGATTTTAGTAAAGCTGCTATGTGCCACATCACACGAGAGGGACATTTACTTACAAATTACACAGATCAAGCAACTTAGATGAAAAAAGACAAAATATAGTTATAAATAAAAATAAAGTTTATTGACGTTCCTCCACACTGATGTTGAGCATAAGGAGGTTCATGCTGCAGTAAGGATTCAACCCTGAATTGTCATGGCACAGCTGCCCTTGGCACTATTAACAATGCCCTCAGTAGGAACTGGTGCTGATATTACTGCACCTCGTCCTCGAGAGTGATGCAGCTTTTATACAACAGTTAATTAACATTAAGTTAATGACATTTTGAACACAATATGGCCAAATGATCTGTTTGTTTTTGCTCCGCAACCGAAACTAGATCCCAAAGAAGTCACCCTCACGTTATAGCATGTTGGATAGCTGGATAGCTCACACTGATTTGTACATTTCCATTAAAGGTGCTTCCGATGAAACTGATGTCCCTTCTTCCTTTATATCTCCATCTGATGAGCTTTGATATTCTAAGTCAAAAGGTATATTGCTGAAAACTATCATTTGTCATGTCCGCTGATGATGTCACGAACACTACCATAGGAAACTACAACCCGAATTCCAGAAAAGTTGGGACGTTCTTTAAATTTGGATAAAATGAAAAATAAAAGACTTTCAAATCACATGAGCCAATATGTTATTCACAGCAGAACATAGATAACATAACAAATGTTTAAACTGAGAAATTTGACAATTTTATGCACAAAATGAGCTAATTTCAAATTTGATACTTGCTACAGGTCTGAAAATAGTTGTTACAGGGGAATGTTTACCATGGGGTAGCATCTCCTCTTCTTTTCAAAACAGTTTGAAGACGTCTGGGCATCGAGGTTATGAGTTTCTGGAGTTTTGGTGT
>JAQQZR010000037.1:3023748-3045999 GCA_030068235.1 Notoglanidium macrostoma | reverse complement strand
TTTGAAATGAGCTCGTATAGTGGATAAAGGTGTACAATTTCCCAGTTTGAACATTTGTTATGTTATCTATGTTCTGTCATGAATAAAATATTGGCTCATTTGATTTGAAAGTCTTTTTTATTCAACTTTAAAGAACATCCCAACTTTTCTGGAATTCAGGTTGTAAGAAGTAGAATTTGACGTGGATGACTGGAGTGATGCACAAAATGAAAAGTCTTGGAACCCGCACGCCCAATCAGATTAGTGGAACTGTTGCATAAAAATATATATTTGAATTGTACTGATCATATGATTTCAGTGCATTTGAGAGGAAAATAGATAAATAAGCAGAGGTCTGGACATTTTACCCCCGTTTTCTCTTTTTTCATCATCTCTCTCTTTCTTGCTTACGAGTTCAGGTCAGGTTATGCTCTGGGTTCCGAGTCACTGCTCTGAGACTAAGACTGAGCAGACAGTCTTACGATGTTCTAAATCTTGCAAAATCTCATCTGATCCTTAAGTCCTGTTTGTTTCTGTTTCCAGAGGTGTGAAAGTATTTCTGGCACATTGTAAAGTGACCCCCCTGGTTTGGGAGCATGTGAAATGTGAACGCTTTCTCTACAAGGACCAAAAGTAAACTTCAAAAAGACATCCACTAAACTCTTGGGAACAATTTATGGCCTGGTGAAAAGACCTCACACTTTGATATGTTATGCCAAGTGAAAAACCGAGGAACAGCAGGACAGTGTAATTACTATGGACTTCACACTTTATGCGAAGAAATTTGGATGTATATTTAGATCAATAAGGCATGAGCCAGTGGCGAGAGTGATGAGAAAAAAGAAGAACCAGATGGAAAGAGCAGCCTAGGAGTCCTGGTGTGAGCACAGGCCAGTCTTTATGATCACAGCAGCAGTTCTTAGGTAGAAATCTACAGCATCCATGTGAGATTATGCACTAAAGAAAGGGTGAGACGTATAGCATCTGGATGAAACAGGGAGAGCTGTAGTGCGAGAGGAGAAGTAGTAGACGCAGCAGAAGCAATAGACATGCATCAGCTATAGAGCAGCCACAGCAGCAGACGTATTTTAGTGCTGGGATTATTTATAATGCCCATGAGTCTCTCTCTCTCCATCACAGATGACCTACACTCCCTCCATCCCTTCCCTGGTTCAGAGCTCAGAGGAGCAATATGGCTGCTGGTGTGCACTTGTGTGAGGCAGAGAGATGAGAGATAGTATGTTCAGATGTGATAGCTCCATAGTGGCTGGATTTTAGATCCCCTGTCTCTCAGTTTAACAAGAGCACCACAGACACCCGGGACACAATGCATAAACCAGATGGACATATGGGACAGGGACGAGAGAGAGAGAGATAGAGAGAGTGAGAGAGAGAAAGAGCACTGGGGACAAATCAAGAACCACATGTTAACTGTTGTTTTTTGTTTTTTTTTAACAAAACTGAGCCAAACTGGATTTCTCATACACCCTCACACCCACATGCGCCCTTCTCAACTGCACATCCAAACACTCTCTTCCTTCACAAAAGGAGCCTTTTCTGCTCTAGCGTATGAAATGCCTGGAGGCCGTTTTCCCTCTCGGAGGGAGCCTGGAACACAGGATCGATTCAGGTAGCAGCAGGAAGTTTTTCCGTGGTTACAGGGCAGGCGGGGGGATTTAAAGTCGCTTTGCAAGTCTCCAGGCTTCTCTCAAACGTTACTCTTAATTTGCATTCCTGGCATTAATCATTACTGAACTGAACTGGAGCGCTTAGGAATCAGGTGATGAGTGCACGAGTTGGACAGAGCTGTCAATCAAAACAGACCTACAAAAAACAGTTAATTATTTTTATTTCTAGATGGTTCGAACGAATCAGATCTACCTTCATCTCTATCAGCTTTTCCACAAAGGAGCTGCCTGGGAACAGTGTACAGTAACTCCCAGGCTCCTGGGAAATCTGCAGGAATGAAGCTGTAAACTAAACTCTTCACTGCCTGATAGTCAAACCTGACTAAAGGAACAGCTCCAAGAACAACACTGTTATTCCGGTGCATGTGGAAGGCAAATGACGGAATTGTGTTAACGCTGTGGATACCACAGTATTCTCACATTTTCTGTAACAGCAGCTCTGATGGTTGTTTCGGCTGTAATTCGAATCCTAGGTTTATAGCAATGCGATCGTTCTAATATTTCTGCAGTAATGCATCACTCACACGGGACTTTTATGCTGGACACTGCATGTAATCTAAACCTAGTAATAAACAGATTAAAATGTTTTGTCATTGAACAAAGCAAAAAATTATAATTTTCTGTGAGGAGATATTTACTCAACTTTTAAGGAAGGAGTCTCCAGTATCAGTGCTTTGTAACATAGGAAAGTCTTCAGGATAGAGAACTTTGCAGGTTTCAAGGGAACATGACATTCTACAAATCTAAGTGTATAAATTCTTTATTTAATAGAAAAGTCATCAGTGGTATAAAAGTAATAAAACACTTCAGGATATGCTGCTGTTGGAAAATAACCAACTTCAGTGTAGTAAAAGTTACTCCTCCTCTGCCTCGTATTAGTTTGTATAGTTGACCGTCATCTTTTAAACTAGACACAGAAATAAATGAGTATTTAAATGAAATTTGTCTCAAAGGATGACGATCCTGTTCCTACACAATGGTTGCCTTGCACACTGTACACAGCTCATCGTAAAGAAGCTTCCTTATAATCTGTCAAAACCTCCACAAAGCCGCAGGATTTGTCTGACTGTTTTACTCGATGAGCCGTGTGGAATTCAGGCCATTGATGGGAACACCAAACAAGCCACAGAAAGAGATGAAAGAAAGACTTTGCTTCTTCAAGCATTGGCACTTTATTCATTAAGCGCTGCATTCAGAGTCTGCGAAGGTCAAAAGGTACATCAATATTTACACAGGGGAAAATTTCAGACTAGATTTACACAGGTGCCTTAGATGATTTTCTGAGCAGCTGGTATACGCATCTATACTTTCCCAACCTGGGAAACACTGCTAAATTGTCTATATATCTATTATTGGCTAATTGTCTATATTGCTAAAATGTCTAAATGAAACTGAATTAAGCATGAGCAAAGCTTTAAAGGACCTACAGTGCTTTTCAACGTAACCTCTGTCCACTTCATCCGAATACCAAATGCGAGAATTTCTACCCTTTTTCCTTTAGGAAGAAACACCTGCTCAAACAGTGCTATAACTGAAGTCTTGATTTCAGTTAACAAAGCATCAAAATTAAGAAACAGGGTTTGTTTGTTTTTTAGAAAAAGATTCAGACGGAACGCATTAAATGGTTATGCAATTTCTGTATGTGTATATGTAAACCTCAAACCTCAAAGTGTTTATCAGAAAGACTTCTAAGCGGATCCTTTTTAGGAACCTAAGCACATTTTATTATCTAAAGAACCCTTGAAGAACCTTTTTTCTAAATATACAGCTGTGTGAAACTGATCCTACATGGATACCCGAAACTATCGACGCATCGATTTAAGCCGTTTTTTAAGCCAAGTACTCGTTGATACAGACACCGAGATTAAACCTACTTAGCGTTAATCAATCCAGGATGTCAGAGAACATTTTATTTAGCTCTGTTTATGTTTCTCTGGTTTAAATAGCAGCCATAAAACGTGCCCACATCTATGTCCGTGCACGTAGGCTACTTCTTTATACTGGTAGCTAGCAGATTTTAAATAAAGCGCATTAGTTAGCTTGAATCGAGTATAGAGCTGCGGTGGAGAAGAGCAGGTTTTGTTTCATGTTTGGAAAAGCACTTTTGTCCAGCTCTAAGTAAAGTATGTATAATTGTTTTCATTGTGTCTTTATCCCTAATGACTCATGGTGAATGATCATCAAGAACAACATACTAGGTTAAGTGCTTTTATAACCAGTAGGCATTTTTTTCTAGCTAGCATTAGCTGTTGAGTTCGCTGCCGCTCTGAACTGCTAGCGATGACAATTCCTGTGACGAATTTTTATGTTTAAAGTGTACGTTTAAGATATCAAGTTATTTGTATTGTAGGAAGACGCTAATGTTTCAGTTCTTGATATTTTCACAGAGCATAGTTTGCAGGTACACCCAGATCGTTTTGATAAGCAGATCGTCTATTGATTAACTGTCATCACATACACTTGGCCTATGTCCCATATTATCACCTGGTGGCAGAATTTGGTATTGTGGCCCATTTTAAAAGTAGAGGTAAATCAAACTGACACCTAGTTATGATCGGTATCGATACATCCTTAGAAAAATTGCATCCTTTCAGTGTTGGAGAGGTGGAAAAAACTCTGTAAGAACAGACACAAGTACTACAGATAGAGATTAGGTTGAGAAGAAAAAAACGTGAATTGTCTTCTAAAAGCTGCCAAAAGAATGATCAAGTGTTCTCTCCTAAAGCCGGTGTACCTGCGGCGGGCTGTCTCGTCGTTAATCTCTCGGGGCTTACTGGAGTGGGAGAAACATTTACGGATTCTCGTCTGAGCCAGAAAATTGTCATGGCGTGAAATCCTGCTTCTTTGCTGCAGGAGTGACGGCTACTTCTAAACGGCAAGCAAAAAACTCACAGTGGAAAAACGTGAAGACGGAGAGTGCCAAAAGGCACAGTTAGAGTCATGCTTAGCTTAGCACGCCAGGCTGCATTTGTCATCTTGGACAATTTTTGTTCAGAAATACCCGCACGGAAAACAGCGTTGCACAGCTAAGCTGTTCTGGAGAGTCAATAAGACCAGGGTTTTGCTTTCTTCATCTTTACAGGATGTTAGAAAATTTGGAAAGCTTATCTTGAGCCAAGAAGAGATTCAAGAGCTTCATGTTTGATTTCCAGCCCGAAGGGTAGTTCCAAAAGCTCTTGTAGTTTTCTCTGCCAGAGAGAGATGAGCGAGCCAGTCTTGCGGGAAAGTCAGCTGTGCCCACTCTCTGATTGAGTGTCTACATCCCTCCAAAAACAAGCTCTACACTCACTTTCATTATATATGTGACCACACACGACATTTGTGGTTGATTTTAGTTGCAGTTTCATTCTGACACTGTTGTGATGTTGAAGACCGAGACGGAGCAACGGGGCTGAAGCATAAAAGCAACCACAAGTGTGACTCTCTCTCTCTCTCTCTCTCTCTCTCTCTCTGTGTCTCTTGTACACAAAAGAAACATGGTTAAATAGAAATAGTTTTGGTCTGTAAGGCTAACATCTATATTCTGAAATGAATGTGTTTTGCACTTGTGTGGATTTGTTTCAACATTAGCGTGCTGAAATACGAGATTCATGATGTAAACACATGTCCTGTAGAAATGTGTGTTAAAGGAAACTCTACAATTTAAAGCAATACTAATTTCTCATCCAAACCACTTACAACATACAAGTCCACCTTTCGACCTGAGGCTAAGGTTTCTTCGAATGATAAAACGGAAAGATTTTTCTAAAGCTTCCCTCATAGTGCACCTCTTATTCATATCTGTGTTTCTATCTGTTCAGAACACCACTGTTCGTTCTAAAAAATGTAATCATATTCGCTTACATCCCTTTAATAGCGATACGGGAAAAGCTGTGTCATTTCTCAGTCCGTTCTCTGACTGATGCTGCTTTAGGTTGGAACGAATTCAGTATGTCAGTATGGAGGCTTTGTCATAGAACCACCCTGCTCAATGGCCATAAATAACAGATGACACATAAAACATCAGCAGTACTCCAGCAGAGCATTCATTCAGCTCCATATGCAGCCAGTCATCTTTACGCAGCGACGTTGGCTGCACGCGTTGGTCTGTGTGGTGGTGTAATTTACGATTTTGACCTCTAACAATCTGCAACACTGTACATTCCCTGGCAGAAAAGACAAAACCGAGCCACCCTTGCTCACATTCCTGCATGCAACAGCAAGACTACAACCACAGATTCAGGACAAGAACAACGTATCCATTCCAGGTCTTTGCTTAATATCTGCATTTCACACAGCCCCAGAGGTATTAAAACTGACCAGTGGCACAGAGAGTCAAGCAGGCAGCTCCAAAAGCATCAAAACCCTAGTCAATGAAACCCAGTGATTGGCCATTGAGTCACACACAGCCCCAAAGGCATCAGACCCTACCACCGTTCACAGAGTCACAGCCCTTAAGGCATCAAAAGCCCACTAGAATCACACACAGTCCCAAAGCCATCAAAACCTCAGTGGCACTTGAAGACATACACAGCCAAAAAAGGATTATAATTCTCTGGTGGTACACAGAGTCACAGCCCTTAAGGCATTAAGGCTCACACTGGTTGCCCACAGTATCATACGCAGCTCCGAAGGTAAAGAAACCTACTGCTGACCCACACAGCCATAAAAGCAGAAAAAACTCCCAGTGGCCAACAGAGTCTAACGCAGCCCTAAAGGCAAAGAAACGTATTGGTGATCCAGAGTCACAGCCCTAAAGGTAATGAAACCCTACACTTGTGGCCACTCATTTTCACACACTTTCTCACACGCAAGAGCACCTAGAGGGCACATCATCTCATTTTCTCCCATGTATGGGAGCCTATAGGGCACTGTATCACTTTTTTCCCACCCGAAGGGCCACCTAGATTGCACTTCATCATGTTTTCTTGCATGAAGGGGCATCTAGAGGGCACGTTATCATGTTCTCTTGCATGAAGGGGCATCTAGAGGGCACTTTATCATGTTCTCTTGAATGTAGCAGCATTGTAGAGGGTACTTCATCATGTACTCTGCATGCAGTGGCTCCCTAGAGACTTTTGCAATCAAGTATACCTTATATAAGAGAAAGTGTTCACATGTTGTTTGCATCGAAAGAAGAAACTGTTGAGCCAGCAGTGTGAGTTTCATCAGTCCTTGTAACAATTTAATCTTAAAAAAATTAATATACAGGACAAAAATCAAAGTCAGTGAAAAAGTAAAAAAAAAAAAAAAAACCAGCAAAAGAAAACTGGACGAGGACAGGAGCCAAGCACAATAAAGAAGGCCGAACCTAACAGATGACATGTGTGTGTGTGTGTGTGTGATTGTGTGTGTGTGTGTGCGTGTGTGTGTGCGTGTGCGTGTGAATTCTGGGCCAGAAACAACTCCAATTTTTTTCGGAAAATCTAATGCAGTTTGTGAATATAGGTACTCAGAGCAAAGCCTCAGGACTCACACTGAAGAGTTTTTAAAAGCGTACTCGGTTATACTTTACTGCCTTCTGCTGGTCACTGCACTCATTGCACTTACAAGACACAACGTTTGTGCATCTACCTACGTTATACACTGCTCTTACATAATGAACTACTCAGCTCAGAGTATTAATCATGCAGTCATTTGTTATTTATATCAGACAGAAAACTGTACATCTTTGAAGCCGGATGAAACACCATCACGGATAGAGGACACACTGCAAGGCCACTTCTCACAAGTTGCAAATGTTTTGCAACAGCAAGAAGCTATTTTAATCATTTTTAAATATATTGTGATTGTTATTGTTTTTCAAAAACACAACACTACCTATATTTTTTGTCACTGCAGACCACCGAATGCCAGAAACTCATTCTTTCATTCATTTATCTTCAGTAACTGAAAGATAAAACTACTCTTTTGTGTGAAAACTGAGACATGCATTAAAATTTAAATGATATAATTGGATTACGGGAGGTGATCGGTTATGAAAATAAATGGAAATAAATCTTAACAAAGCACAGACACAACAACAATGCAGGGATTCTTACTCTGCATATTTGTCATGCCTTGCTGATTTAAGCTTATTGAATTCAAAAATATTATTGAATACAATGCAATGAATAATAATGCCATTTTTTAATGCAACAATTTTAATGCAACAATACACATGCAAAGAAAAGCAATCACTGGCCAAAATATCACAAACCTTGGCCAGCAAGGAGTTATTTGTGAGCTGACTCTTATTGGTGAGATGAGTCAAATAATCTGACTCACTGAGATGAGACAGAATTCCCATCACTATGAGGCGTAATGTGCTACAGAAACTGACAACACTGCTGGTAAATGGCACTAATTCACTAAATTATCGAGTGAGCAGTAAGTGACTTGCGTGTCAAAGACTTGTCACTCCTACCTGACACGTCCCGGCCACGCAGATGGCCGTCTGGTTCTGTCCACACGGCGTCCCGTCAATGACTCGATCCGACTGGCGGACGTAGAAACGGTATCCGATCGCACGGCAGTTGAGCTCGCAGAGCTGATCTCCAGGAACTGTGAAGAATTACAGAAAAAAACAAATAAAAAACAAACCAAACGCTCATAGCACAATTAATATATAATGCACTAATCGGGAAATTTTTACTTGAATTTTAATTGCTATTTTGCAGACACACAAGAATATCTTGAGCATTCAGGAATTCCCATAATGCCTCTGTGATGAGTTAGTGTCCAAATAATGTACCCTCAAGAGTACAGAATACCCATAATGCACTTTGGTGCTTCTGGGAATGAGGAGTATTTCCGTATTTCTTAGAATTTCACCCAGAATCCGATTTAGAATGAAAACAAGCACATTTCTTTACTGACACTCTCAGATGTCTCACAGATCTAACCCTGATCTCTTCCTAACTGTTCAAGTTAACCTGGCACTCTGTGGTGTTTCCTCACAATTACTATTAATGTTTAAGAACATTCTTAACTGTCAATAAATATTAAAAAGCACAACGTCCTTTTACAGCGCATTATTTACTATAATAGTAGTTTATAGCTTGGGAAGCACCCAGGCATTATATTAGGACATATGCTGAAAGGACGTTATTGTGGTGAGTGAAATATCTGAAGAAAATACCTGCCACATTCCTCTCGGACAGACAGCACGCTAATCACACCAATTACAATTGTACAAATGTGCTGGACCAATTACAGCACATTAAGGCTCACAATAATTTAAAATCCAATAAGAAGTTTTACACCATAGCGCTATTGAATTCTCAATTCTGATTGGTCAGAAGTTTATTCTATAACAGCAGCTCAGAAGTGATAACAGAAAAAAGATTATGTCAAAAAAAGAAAAAAACCTGCCCAATTTACTTAAACACAACAGGCCTTTTTTGGTATCATTCGGGGAGACGTGAAATCTCTGCCAGAAATGATACGTACGTCTGAAATATGCACCAACATGACAGAACATTTTAGCACTGGCAAAAAAAAACCCAGCAGGAGTAAAAGGTAACATCATATGTAACAAACCTAATTTGCTTACATTCCAAGTGCATTATTCACAATCCTTTCATTTATCAAACAAGCTGACATTTTGACATGTATCTTAAGTGCTCTTCTTATTACTGTCCAAAGAGTCTGCAAATGCTCTGTGTGATTCCTGTTGCTTGGTGACGCTAACATATAATTTGTATAGCACAAGGGAGGGTACAAAATGCATTAAAGTTACACAAACAGCAACAGTAACATTATATGTTGGTTCATATATCACCAAAGATGCCAAAATATCCAAAAGACAATGGATTTAAAGAACGCAACATGAAAATCTTACCTTCGTTGAAAGGTTCCCATTCATAGAGCCGGCCCATGAAGGGCTGATTGTTATAGGAGGAACACTGGATGTCTCTGATATTCCTGCTGGTGGGGGGACAAGGCTGAGACACACACACACACACACACACACACACACACACACACACACACACACACACACACATACAGAATGAAAGACAGAAATGCTGATTTTGTGGATTTTTTTCATTGTAATCATTGTTACATGTGTGGAAGAAGATATTATCCCTATAACTCATCTCAAATGTCAAAACTTTCATCAAAAATCCAAATCTCACACTTGTTGTGGAGCAGACCACAACACCTCCTGACCAGAAGCATGTTCTAATATGAAGTCACATTCATTTCACATTTAGTAATTCCACATATAATCTTTGACCTACGCTCTTAAAGCTGTCAGAGAGGAGTGTGTGCCTAAACCCCTGACTCGGTAACATTCCCGCCCCCGGATAATTCTGGTTTTTATGATCGCTCTGAGGAGACGTCAACTCCCACTTCGTTCACACATACACACATACCAAAATCCTCTCTGCCTCAACAAGCACTGGAACTTTTACACACAATAGCGGAGCTTAAACTTTTCAAGGACAAAATCATTAGAAAGGTATTACTGTCCTTGGGTGTCCTGTACAGTATTAGACATGTTATTCAACAGTGCTGCTGAATGCCTGATTCTGCTTGGTCATCAACTGGAATGTAGCTATAAACGGATAAAAAGTATGATGTGCTGTTTTTTTAATTGATACAGTGTAACATTTTAATTGAACAGTGCAATTGCTGTAATTACTGTTGTATTCCTCTGGCGAGGAAGTTACAAGTCCTCTTCATCACAATACCTTTTGTTGATTGTTTTCCGCGCTCCATCATGTTTTACTCAGCTGCCACCCGGCACATTCCTAAAGCAAACGCTTGTCTGCTTGTCATACTTTGCAAAAGAACATTTTTAATATGAAATCTCAGTAGCATGCTTTAACTATTCAAGAATCTTACACTCATGCTGCACATCTTGTACTGACTGGCGACTCCAGAGCAGGAGGAGGCTAGCAGCGGTGAGGGGTTATGAGGTCTCCCAGGAGCTGAAGTTTGGCTAAAACCTGATGTCAGAGCACCGGGAGGGTGCGGCTTCCCCTGAGACTGCAGACCCGAGCTGGGCTGGTGGAGGGGAACCCAGGATGCCTGCTGGCTCATACTGTGCTGAGTATTTTGAGGAGGACTTTGCTGAGTATTTCTGTACTTCTGCTTCTGCTGCTGTCTATAGCTGTTGTGTCTGTAGTCAGATGGTGAGCGAGGCTGTTGCTGGCTATACACGGTTTGTCCAGAATCTCTCTGTGAGGAGACCACATATGGCATCTTGCCGTAACCGTACATCCCTGGGGAGATCCGGGTGCTGCTGCCTCTCCTGAGAAACCACATGGTACACAATGTATATGACATAATAGGCATGAATTCCAGACAGGTATTTACTTACCGGGGACTTTTCCATTCTGCAGTACTCAGTCGATCCTTAGATAAGTGGCCAAACATACTATAATACTATAATACCATAGGTCCTGTTTCAGTGACTTAAAGATTATTAAAAGTAACCTTAAACCTTAAATAAAACCTTAATTCATTAAATCACAACTTCCTTTAAAATAATAATGATTAAAATAAAAGCTAGTACCGCCTCCCAGGCCGCGCTCCATTCTGCTGCTTTCTTGACCCCCCACGACTGGTATGGTGTGACCCCTGAACATCTGGAAGAGGCCTGTTATCACCATGATGCACGGGCAAAGAGGGCCGTAATGCTGATATGACGAGACTTGGGTCTTGGTGGCCCGTGTGAGGACCCTGTCTGGAGGAATAAACTGTGGATGGAGAGCTGAACGTGCGTAAGCATGGCCTGCTTTGTTCATGAACCCCACCACCACAGGAGCGAGAGCATTCACCCCATGGACCCCAAGAGCCCCACGATCCCGAAGAATCACTGTCCACAATTTGAGACTCGACCACTGGTCTAGGAGCAACCTGCAGCCAAATACAGCAAGAAATACAGAAACGTATTCAATTTTGTGTCATTTTAAACATGTAACATAATATTATTTTTATTACAACATATTATTCATTAACTACAGTGCTACTATGGGAATGGGTTTTAGTTAGACTTTAAAGGCTCAATAAGTAAAACCTGCAATTCATCACTAATTTGAATTAAGATTCACAGTGATAAAAGTTACCATCACTGTAGTTTTTCAAATAAGCACACTTTCTCAAATATACAGTATAAAGACAAGTGTTTCAAAAATAAATATAGCAGTATATTTGTCTGGCATTATTTTTAGAATAGTATATTCTCAAGACATAGTGAAAAATTTTATCTATATGGGATTATTCAAGTTCCCATTTCATTATCTGCTGGTTGCCATGTTCATTAATCCACTGTTGTCAGTTCCCCCTCCTCAACATGTGGCCCCTCACACATTTCTCTCTCTCAGAAAGAGTGCATTAATATTATAGAGGCCTGGAGAGCAGCAAGCAGCAGTGTTCCACCAGAGAATAAAGCTTGGGCAGTAGGAATTGCTGGCACGGCATCCTCAGCTGTCTGTCAATGCCAGGCGGCTATTCGGAGATCAAATGTGCCAAACCCCTTCCCGCCTGTTCCTGTAACTCAAACTCTCAGTCATCTTCCAGGTCACTGAGGGGTCAAACAGCTGATCCATGCAAACTTTTGCTATGAGTGGAACATCCAGGATGGACTCAGTAAGCGTCCAAGTCACCTGTCCATCACTAAAAACTTGAGTGAACGTTCATTTGAGTTTCCGAGCCTTTTCCTCGTGATCACCTGTTGAAACTGCATCTGCTGGTCACTGTGGTCTCGCTTTCCTCTTAGCACTCGTGACCTCTCAGTGATCTCTTTGATCTTCCAGACATCTGACCTCACTTTTTCCCCTTCTTTTCATGCTGGCTGAAAAAAAGTACCCCTATAAATGCCAGCTTTGAGATAAGCATTATTTCACCTAATCCCAACCAGCCAAACTGGTCTCAGATCAGCAAACTTAGAAGAACACTTTTAGTCTTTTTGGTTTCTGTCTTTGTATCTCCTTTTCTATCCATGCCACAGATTTGCACCAGGATCGGGTTTCTGAAAGGGGTTTCACACAGGCTGATTACACATGCTCCAGAGCTCAGGACCCTGCTGTGGTTCAAGGCTTTTGTGCTTAAGCAGGAACACTGATGTTAATTGCCCTTCATGTTGAAGCAGCTTGAAATCTGTATGATGAAAGGCTGTCAAAACTGCCTATTAAAAACTTTCTGAGACACTCATGTAGACAGACGGGAGAAAGAGGAATGTTTAATAGAAGACCTGCTCATGATCATCAGTGATGCATGTTGGCTTGGGTATAGATATGAACTGGTTCACTCGATGAGGAAATTTTAAAATGATTAAAGCATTTTAACTTCTCAGAACTAAACAAATGCCTCAGAACCCATAGGATGCCACTTCACTTGGCAGGCAGACAAAAACCCCAAACATTCACCAAACCAGCTGTAGAACATTTCATAGCTAAAAAGTGGAACATTTTTGGAATTGAGATTAAAATACAAATTAAAATTTAGAGGACTGGCAAGAGGATTACCAAGAAAGGCATCCAGCACACACTGGCTGTGTCTTCAAAACCTTTAACAACTCATTACACAAGGAATTAAACACTCAGGCGCATGCTGTTAAAGGAAGATTATCAACAATACCATCCCAAAGTTTATAGGACATTTTCCTATAATAGCACATAGTAAAGTGCTTTATTCCTCTTATACCACAGCAACATGCTGGCCATAACCATTTTTCGTTTAAATATTAAAGACCATGTCAAATTTTTGTATCCATTTTCAATCACATTCAATGTTGCTAATTCTCATTATAACTTGCGTGTTAACAGTTATAAACAGTTGTTTCCTCAAGGGCCTCCCTTTTTTTCTTGTTTGAAGTTACTAAGACAAAATAAATACAGCTTTTCGTGTTACGGAGAAACTTGAAAAACACACAAAGTGTCCTGAAGACTCTCCTGTCTCAGAAAACTCAAGTAAAAATGACAGCCTTAGTTCTGACTGTTACAAAGTGCTGACACTGGAGACTCCTTCCATAAATGTTACATAAACGTCTACTACACATCTACTACATTTTGTATTCCATTGTTGTGGAGCATCCATCATACAAGTCCCTGTAAAATTGTTACAATAGAAAACATAAGATATTTGAATGAGCACATTGATATAAGTCTGTGATTTGCCTTGCAGCCAGAGCAACTGTCAAAGCTGCTGTTATAGAAAATTAATCAACACCTTCTGACCAATCGGAATTGAGAATTCGACAGTGCTGTGGTATAATTACAAATTTTTTAATAACAACAAATGCTCTACAGTCTCGAAATATTTTTATATATAAAGAAAATTTTATTCTTAATTGTTCATCTAATATACTGTAGATGTAAATCAGACATTATCACTGCTTTGTTTAAAATCCAGTAAGATGGACTCCAGAAAGGATAACAGCTGTCCCACTGCAAACAGAATGTACTTTAGTGTTATACTGTGATGAACAGTTTCTCAGTTGTTATGAGCTTTACTTATGTTTCAGAATGAGATTAAACGAGAAATAGCAGCTCTTTGAGATTTACTAAGAAAAGTCTTAAATCAGTTTGTCAAAGAAAAGTTCAAGTGCATCTCTGGTGCCAGTGTTACCTTCTTGTGGTCGAGTGTGAGCTGGCCATCAGAGAGGTTCATCCAAAGCAGGGCGATAACCATGACAACACTGTGAATAAAAGCCCAAGACCTTTACTGAACTTTCACAGAGCACAACATTTCAGTGTACAAATAGCAGGATGCTGGATTTACAGTGGCTGCTTCAGACCCATTTTACAGTAAGAGCTAGTCTATTCATCTCGTTTTATTTAAAACCATTTCAGCTTCTGTGATTCAGTTACAAAAGATGCTATGACTTCTGACTGGATATGATTTGCAACTTGAGCAACAGCCAACAAACAAGTGCAGCTTACGACAGCATATGACGAAGGGCTTTAGTTAGCTTCACCAAGGCGGTTATGTTTTCAGTGCGGTTTGTTTGTTTGTCTGTCTGTTTGTTTGTCTGACTCTAAGCAGGATTGTGTGAAACGTACTGAACCAATTTCCATGGAATTTGGTGGAAGCGTGTAGCATGGGTCAAGGAAGAATCCATTACATTTTGGAGAGAATCTGAGTGTCCGGCAGCTCCAGGAAATTAGTTTCCCTTTCAGTAATGTTGCAAGATAGGGCATTTGGTGTTGGTGGAGGTCTGAGCTCAATGATGCCATATATTTTAAAATCCAGGAGGTGGCAGTAAACTCCAATAGTGACAAAACATAGCCAATGTAGAAATAAGACGACTCTATTGGAAATATATCCAGCCATATAAAGTGGCCACGGTTGCAGATTCGCACTTTATCGAAGAGTCAGTTATTGTCCTTGGTGGAGGTGTGCACTCCAAATGCCCTTCTAGTATTAATGTTTAACATTTCTGAAAATTCTAAACACACTCGCTGGAAAATCACTGTCTTCATTCTTACCTTACACATGGGACTCTGTTCATGCTGGACAGAAAGTGGACAGCTCTACCTGGAAAAAGAAAAACAGTATGTCAGCATTGGTGGTCACGTTTAAGCCCTCAGGCTGGCAACTGTCCTCTTGCTATGGCACAGGACACAGCCATGAGCTCTGATCTCTGACCCACGAATACACAGGACTGTCTGCTTAGGGACAGTTCGAAGAACTTTATATTTCACTGTGTATTTCACTTCACCCTCTAGGCTAACTGGACACTGGCACCATTTTCTCTCTAATTTAGTTTTGGCTGATTCCCCCCAACAGCCAGGTCTCCCCTGTAATATGACAGCTACCAAATGGGGAGGGTGAAGGGCAACATGTGCTTCCTCCAAAAGATGTGATGCCAACCAACCACATCTGCTGCTCGTGCTGCATGACACAGTTGGAGGGATCTATCGCTATCTACCCTCTTCTGCATACATGAGCCCACAGATGCCCATGATTGGCTAGTGTTGCTGTGACTGACAGAGCAATGGACTTTTGGGCTCCAACTTTTATCTCCGGAGTACAGGGCAAGCAATTTACTGTTGCATGACTTGGGAGGCATTGAGGCCAATAGTTCGTGATTGTTTAGTTCTTCAAATACAAATTTATTCCCATAGTCCGTTATAAGGGCATATATGTGATGTACATTTTTTTAAATGGGAGAAAATTGTAGAAAAATACCAGGTACGTTATAGCTTATTAGCAAACATTTGTGGTGAACACAAATTTAAACTTTCCAAGTGGGAAATAGGACCAGCCTTCGAGCCTGTGAAGACACAACCTTTATAAAACAAGGTTCTTTGAATGGTTGATATTTCTATTTTAAATAGTATATAACACTTGAATCACTTGAGAAAGAGAAATTGTTCTACAGTTCTACATGGAACCTTTAAGGAGTATTTTCGTCCTCTTATACCACAGTAATTTGCCAATGATTCTTTTTTAATAATTAAAGAATTACGCATCATATTTTTATTTATATACTGTACTGCTAGTAATGTTTAATGTTGTGGAACAGCCATGAAATAAGCTAGTTACTCTTACATTTATCTCTTTCTTCTTTAGGTTAATTAAAAAAAGAACATGCAGAGTATCTTGTTACTGTGATAATGGAAAGTCTGATATCCTCTGTCCTTGACCTTTCCCTTAGTGAAACTCTTACTGACTATTACAGTGCACTAGCAGTGGAGACTCCTTCCTTGAATGCTAAATAAACCTCTCCTTCACCATATTAATGATTAAAGATTTTTCTTGGTAAATAACAAGGTTTTAATCAGTTTATCATCTGTCTTAGATTATTCCTCCACTCAAGTCCCTGTGAATTAGCGGTCACTATAGCAACGAGAAAGTATTAAAACATATGCATTAATATAAACTTCAGATGAATTACTGTAAGGGCAAATAGAAAATAATATTTGTTTACAGAGTTTGAATACAACGATTGATTTAAACCCCCACACAGACACCTTCATCAGGAGCATCTCAGTCTGAGTGGGTTTAGTACTAAAAACATCCTGGTAGGTGGACTGGCTAGGCTAAGAGTGTGTGCGTTTGTGCGCGCGTGTGTTCGTCCCAGTCTTTGAGCATTCCCACCTCGCGCGCAAAATATAATGATGAATGGATGAATATTCCCAAAGACCGCATGGTTATATTTACTGCATATCAGCATACCAGAAGACACACAAATACTCATTTTTGATGTTTAATAGGATGTTGTTGCAAATGCTGACAATGCACCACACTTCAGCGTGTGTAGCAGGAATAATAATAATGATAATAATAATAATAATTTTAAAGTTTTAGGTTGCCAGATCGAAGCTTTGAGCTTCAGAAATCCCCAGTTAAGATCGTCAGGAGTGTGAAGTATGAAGTGTTACCTGTCTGTGTTCGCGGTTCCAGTTTAATATCGAGCTTTAATTTAGCACCGGGAGCTCGGAATGAAGCGCGCGCTCACGGAGTGCAGTTCGGACAGATAAGAGGCACGGATCCCGCCGAGCTGCTGCATGGTGACAGAGTATAATCTCCACTCCATCACAGAGAAAAGTTACATCCTGAAGTTCTACTTCCAGCAGACTGAAAACCACAAGAAGAAACTTACATCCACCAAAATACTATCGTTCTGCAGAACTGACGCCTTTCATTAATCCTGAGAGAGAGAGAGGGGGGGGGGGATAGATACATAGAGAGAGAGGGAGAGAGAGAGAGAGAGAGAGAGGGAGAGAGAGAGAGAGAGAGAGAGAGAGAGACCCGGTGTCCTTAATGGAGAGGATCAGTCACCTGGTAAAGCACTCCAGCTCAGGCTGTAAATGTTTTCCCTGTTTAAGGAGGACCTGAGAGAGAGAGAGAGAGAGAGAGAGAGAGAGAGAGAGAGTATATAAAAGAAATTACATATATTTGACACGTGATCAGGTGATTATGGGACTATATAGGTCCTGAAGCTGCACATGAACTATGTAGACTATTTAAAAATGATCATATGAAAATAAATGGAAAAAAAGGAATGAAAAGAAAAAAACTCGTGGAAAAAAACACACACACACACACACACACACACACACGCACACACACACACACACACACACACACAGAGTTGTCATTTGTTAGGTTCGGCCTTCTTTATTGTGCTAAGTACCTATAAGTACATGTGAAAAATGAACATTTAAAAATCAGTGAAGCATATATAATGTTCACATGGAATAAACAACCATACATGTGAAAAATGAATCATTAATAATAAAAAAACGTCACATGTACAACCACTGAAAATGAAAATTTAAGACTATGTGAGGGAAAAAAAATCATATGCAAACATTAAAACAAAAAAAATTTCATGCACTGCATGTGTGAAAATTAACAGGTCAAAACAGAATCATGAGGGGAAAAATTTTTAATAAACACACACACACACACACACACACTACATGTATTAAAAATGAACAAATTAATTATGTGTAAAAAAAAAAAACTCATGGCCTACATGCGTAAAAATAAAAGTAACGTGGAAAAACAAATGAAGAAAAAGTATTAGATGGGAATTATTAACATGAATACAAATAAATCAGGTGTAAACATAAAAACGTAAACATGTGAAATATGCAAAAATAAATTACATTTCGTTAAAGAAAACAAAAACAAAAAAAAACCCACGCGGGGGGAAAATGAACGATTCATGTTACACGTGAAAAAAAAGGTGGAAAAATTAAATTTTAATTTTTTTTAATCAAAATTAAGAAATTAAAAACATTCCTAAATGTTCCTAAAAAGCTTCCTAAAAAGCTCTCGCCATGTTGTAACTATTCTTCCATTGCAGTGGATTTGGGGGGAAATAAAAACCTTTCTTATTCTCATGTGGGTTTAATAAGTTTTTTTTTTTTTTTGAATCAGGTCTGAAATCAGGTTTCTGAGTAGAACTGTGTATGTTACAGCAGGGAAAACCCTCGGGGTATAAACTTTAAACTATAAACTAGCAGTATAAACTATTTAAAATGGATCAGCGTTCCAAGCAAATCACCTTGTTGTCCTTTCTACACATCAGTTTAAAACTGTTTTTCACATGCAATCTGTTATAATCAGTAATAATCAATTTATAATCGTCGCATTGACTCAGTTACTGTAAATTTTGATGCATTATATTCAAATCATCGGTTCATTACACTTTTAAAATGTGCAGGACAGTGGGTTCTCCACAACGAGGGCCGGGAACATATGGTGTACGCTACTTAATGTAGGTTTCAGATACAGCTTCGGGTACAAACGGTTCAACTTTAAATACATTAAAGGTGGGATCTGCAATTTGTTTTTGTTAGAACTATTTAGTTGGATTCTCCACATATGTCAGTCGCTGTAATATAATAATAATATAATCAAGAAAAATGATGGTCTTTGTGGTACTCCAGCTTCTGTAAACTGGGGAAAAAAGCAAAAGCAAAAAAAAAAAAAATCCATCCAATCAGGACTAGGAGGACTTCCAGTTGACTCAGAAATCCCATTCTTTCACTGTAATTCAGGAGAGACAGCGTACATGCATGTGTTTAGTGGGTGTGGCTTTGTTAGGAACACGGAAACACTGAGTTTAATAGAATTTAATAAGAATAATGCTACCTTAAACTGAAATCAGAAAGAGATGTTTACTGGATGATAGGCTACAGCTGGACAGCTGCATCTAAAATCCAAGTTTTTCCCGTTACCGTTACAATTTCCGTTTTAATAAAGACAAAAAGAGGTTTGTAATCAATATCAACATTTGCGCTATCTCTGACCGGATGGATTATGATCATTAAGCCACTGCAAAGTAAAAGCAGCTGCTTTCTTTCTGATGGTGGTGTAGATTGCTTACAGATCTGTGCATCAGGACAGGGAGCTGCTCTGATGTGTAACAGATGAATAAAGAGTTGGATCTAAATCAAGTTTTAACCCGAATAGATAATGTCTTCTAACTCTCATGAAGACTCCGAGATCCACTGTCAGGCAAGAACAAAATCTTATAAGTTCTCTGTTAGGAAGCCACTACACGTTAAGCCAAGTCACTGTTACCACCCTGAAGATTAATTTCCTATAAAAGCACTTCCTGAAGTGTTTTATTCCTTTTATACCACAGCAGGTATGTACAGTACTGTATATATTTGAATGACATGCTGGACTTTTATCCATTTATAGTTACATTTAATGTTGTGGAAGGTCAGGCCTGTCTCTCTTTTTCCTCTCTCTTGAAGTTAATAAGACAACAATGTGTCTTCTCATGTTACTAAGAAACTGCCTGAAGACTTTCCAGTAGTGGAAACCTTGAAGTTCATCTTTACCTCTAACGTTCACAAAGTGCCGACACTGGAGACTCCTTCCATAAATGCTAATAAACACCTCCTTAAAGAAAACTTACAAGTTGTTTCCTTTCCACTTAAGCCCACATTTAATCTTGGACTTGAAATGAAAAGAACAAATCCCAAGGCTTCTGAATCACTGTTTGATTTCTGCTGGCTGCTGAAACTCTGCCCTCTGTGCACCACATCAGTCTTTAATCCACACACACACGTTTGTGATGTGACGTAGTATGCCTTGGGGTTTTTCCTATGCTGCTATCGAGGGATTAGAGCTGGATTAGGTCTACGCAGATTTGACAGCAGTGTTTAACGTTGCGTGACATTTCTGTGAACAAGGCATATTAATTAAACGGAACAACAAACAGGACTGCAGCCTAATCATAAATCTAAATCCTGCCACATCCAGTAAAGACATCTCTCACTAATCCTGACCCTGAAGTGCTGCTTCAGCTTTAATCGGACAGATATCATCCAGCGAATTAAGATCACAACTCCAGGATTTGATCCTGAGCTCTGCAGAGTTTCACATGTTCTCTCTGGTGGTCTTTTGTGTATGTCATGGGGTTTCCTCTGGGTTCTCCAGTTTCCTCACACCTGCCAAAAAAAACATACCAGTAGGTGGAGTGACTACTTTAAATCACCCTGTAACACACATCCTGCCTTACGCCTGGTGCCCCTGGGATAAGCCCTGAATACACTGCTACCCTGACACACACACACACACACACACACACACACACACACACACACACACACACACACACACACACACACACACACACCCACAGTGTCTGCGACTAGACTGGAATAAATAAATGTGCTAAAATGTTGAAATACTGAATACTGTATAAAATTTTATCCCATAAAATCGCTTTGGAAAATACAAAAAGTTTTTAAAGGGTAACTATAGTGTTCAGCCCCCTGAATGCCCCTCTCTTACCTCTCCTTTTCCAAGTGTGTATTAGAGCGTACGGTGGCCGTCAGGTGCCCATAGTGCACTTTCAAGTACTTACATTCACACTCGCTTGCTTCTTCCGTGTTAAATAATAAGTACGATCCTCCATTTTTCAAAATTTGGGTTCTCAGACCTGTTATCCAGCACCAGCGAACACTGATTCCTCTTCTTTCTTGTCTTCCTTTCTTCTTCTTCATCATCCTACTGGTGCTCTCTTCCAGATTCATGCTGCCACTTGTAAAAACGTGAAAGGCGGAAGGCGCTCTCTAGAGGTTTGTCCGTTCTGGGATACTGTAACAGCACAACATGGTGGCTCTGTACATATAAAGGGATCATGCTAAGCTAACGAAAACACAATGGTATGTAGTTACAGGTAATAATACACTAATGATAACTTATAAACATATAAATTCCATAAGTATAATATGGAATATATACTCCATTTCTGCTCTCACAATCCTATATGGGGACCTTTAAAGTACTACAGGAACAAAGCGAGTAAATGAATCACTTTCCCCAGAGATGTTCGCATTAACAGAGATCAGTGGCGTGAAGAGACGATGACTTTTTTTTTTTTTTTTTTTTTTTTACCTCAGGTGATCAGACAAAGGATGTTGCTAATAATCAAAGTGAGAAGTCATTTCCTGTTTTATAATCGTAAATCTTTAAGGGTTTTCCCAGTCCACCACACATTTCCCTTCGGTGCCTTCAGGGCATTTATAAAATGCCTGATTCTAGCTTGAGTGTGTGACTTTACTTGTTGAATGCAGGAAGGATGTTGATCATGAGCACATGTGGCCTGAAGTCATGTGACTATAAAGCTACATAACCTTGTACATTTCCCTCTTTCTGTTTTTTTTCAAACAGTAATTACGTGTATAAAAGTGATCTATCTTCAGATCAACGTACCAGCACACAAACAGCAATAAAACATCTGTATGTGTGTGTAATTAAAGGATATGTAGAAAGCCTAGTTCGAAACAAAAACACTCCTGTTAAACAGATGAGCAGCTAACTACTGCACATTCCTCACCCTGGTAATTACACACCTAAGACTTCCCTGTGAACTCGTACAGATAAAGAAAAACATTTTTCACGCTCTGCCAAGCAACCTGAAAACACGCATGTGGGCTGAGTGCCACCTTGACAGATTCAGCCCACTCCTGGTGCGCCGTCTCCGGTGGTGGCTGTTGGTTTTGGAAACGCACCGTGCTTTTCTTTCATTACTCAGACGCAGAGCAGTCAAGAGTTCATCATTCTCTTTTAATATCCTGTAAAATTCAGAACAAAAGCGCAAAAAAAAAAAAAAAAAAAAAAACCCACTGTGCAAGAAGAGTTCAAGTCATTTGGATCTTATCCAGCAGCATAAAAAGAGAGCGAGATACTTAAA
>JAQQZR010000037.1:2970021-3023648 GCA_030068235.1 Notoglanidium macrostoma | reverse complement strand
AATACAGTGTACACTTTACACTTAATGATGATGTGCTACAAATGGGCGGTGCAGTGAATTTTGGAATAAGGAACCCTGAAAAGCTGACTTTTCACGCTCCCAAAGCCAACAGACCAAACAGCACAATGGTAAGAATTCTTCAAATATACATACTTTGAGAAAGATAATGTGTACTATATAATGTGTATAAATATGAATTAATGAATACCAAAGGTCATTTTTTTGTAATGGGATTTTTTTTCCTTCAAATAATTTTTAGAATTTAGAATACAAAATATAATATTAATCTATAATAATAATAAGGAAGAAAAATGCTAACTGTGGTATAGCACAAGCGCCTTATTACTTACATTTAGAGATTAAGCTTACATTTCTTAAAATCTTATGCCAGGTATGTATTATATATTGATGTTATGTTCATCCACCTAATACATTAGTTTGATTTTATTTCTATCAGCACTATTATAAATATACTATTAGAAAGTATTGTTAATACTTTTGGTAATAACGTCAAGGGTTTTTTATGGTTTCATTGGCTCATTAAAGGTTATTATCTTAAACAAATGGATTCTAATTGAAGCTCTTTCTGATAGGTAAGTATTCTGTTGTAGGGTTCAGCATAGAACCTTTAAGGGCTCACCCAAAGTGACAACCATAAATTTCATAATGTTTCTAAATGATCTAGAAGTGTAGCCACAGGCAAATTATGTTTATGAATCTATTTATTGAATCTTTTCAGGTGTCATGCATATACTAAATTATAGTCTTTTCTTAAAAACTTAAATCTGTATTACTTTTTAAAAAACCCTAAAGTGGATTGGCACATTTATTATAAATAAAACTATCACATTAACAAAAGTATTCAGATGGTTTATGTCCTGTATAGTCTGTAATGTACAATGAGGAAATAAAGGGTGTATTCGTTTTGCATTACTGTTTAGTGGTATTAAACCAGTCTTTTGAACATTTTCTTTATAAAGAAGTGTAATGAGCTGAAGGCTAATAGGTTTTATGCAAAGAACTTTTGCATTCTTAAACAAATCTCATTATTGTCATGAGAAATCCCATGTGAAATTAACTCTTGGACGAGTATAATCTCTACAACCTCATATCACAGAGAATTTGGGATCTATTTTCATGGCCATAGTGGACACACAAAACAAGGTTTTATACTTTTTACATGTTTGTGAACATCGGCTCAGATGTTACTATGCTGCGAATGTAACAAGGGATTGGATTTCAGTGAATACATTACTAAGGTGTCCAATTGGTAAAAAAAAAAAAAAAAAAAAAACCCTCTGTGCAAGAAGAGTTCAAGTCATTTGGATCTTATCCAGCAGCATAAAAAGAGAGCGAGATACTTAAACCTAAAATTGTCTTATCACTTCTAGTGTTTCGCAGTTAGACAGCGCACAGAAAAAGAACTGACCAGACTGGATTTTTCTCTTTGTGTCTGTGTTAGCAGCACCATTAGGAAGACCAACGTTAGCAAAACGCTTTAGTGTATTACTTTTACTACTTTTCAGGGACACTTGTGAGTGGGTGAACGAGCATTAGAAACATCCCCGGCATCATGCCTTTTCCAAGTTGTCTTTTCCCTCTTTGTCAGTTAGAGCTTAAGTGTGTCTCACAAAAGAGTCAGTCTGTCATACCCTCCGAGTCATACACAAGTTCATATCTCTACATTTGACTAATCTCCATAGGAGACTGTGTTTGGAAGTGGGGGAAAAAAAACCCAGCAGGAATGTTGTTTTTTTCCTGGGCGGAGTAAACATCCTTTCATTTCTCTTCACACACTTTCCATTTCATCGCTCTCCTCCCTTTCATTTGGTGTTGGAGAGCGTGTCGAGGCAGGTGCGTGTGTACGCCGCTGCGTCCCTTGTCTCGAGCACGCAGTCCCTCACCATCTCGA
Organism: Notoglanidium macrostoma; assembly: GCA_030068235.1. NCBI lineage: Eukaryota > Metazoa > Chordata > Actinopteri > Siluriformes > Auchenoglanididae > Notoglanidium > Notoglanidium macrostoma. The sequence continues at coordinate 3,021,736 of JAQQZR010000037.1, read as the reverse complement.
CGAACATGGTGGGCCAGAGCTTGTGCAGCGCTTCAGCCTTCACGCTTGTGCTGGAGGCCGTGTGCACGAGTCCTCGTAGGTACTGATCCACCACGGAGCTGCGCTCCGACACCTCACTGCTGCTCTCCTGACGACATTTAAAGCTGATATTAGACTTTACAAGCTGGACCCGGAATGATGTTTCAATGTAATATACAGTAAAATGAATTCACACTCGCAAGTCACAATTTACTTCCTGTGAAAAGAACAACAACTGATTCTGGAGACTCTGACTAACACTAATACTAATACTATGCGAATTAGGCTCCAATCCTATGGTCTAGACGGTCATTATAATTCTGTACTCTTACAACTACAGTGTCTTGTTCCCATTTAAGAGTATTAGGGCAGAAAATGGAAGACAAATACAATAGTTTCATTATTTACTAAGTTCCAATAGCTAGATCACTTGCTTTAAATCTTCCAACACAGGAAGGACTTCAGGGCAAAGGGTTCTGCAGTTTGTCTGTAACATGATAACCTTCATTGTTGGTGAGAAATTGTTCTGCAGACATTCCACCTCAAATTGTCAGAATCACTGGATAAAACACACAATGTGCTGTTCTTTAGATAATAAACAGTGTAATCAACAAATATAAATATGGTATGAGAGGGTTAAAACACTTCAGCACATGCTTTTATAGGAAAATAATCAACTTCAGGGTTTTAACAATAACTTCGCTATACAGCATCATATTATATATTCACCCATTTTGTATAAGAACATAACTTATGCACCTGTGCTTACACATACATCCAGATTTGTTTTTAGACTTTTATATTTTATTTCTTTTTTTTTTTTGTTTTACTTAAAATTGCACGATATATGAACTGTGTTTAAATATTACTTATATTAAAAAGTAAATACATTGTCCATGACTGAAAATATGTAAAGCTATTCCTGAAATAATCATAATTAAAAAAGAATAATGCGCCAATGTCCAAAACTTTTTTATATTTTTTTATAAAATTTTATATATTTTTAATATTCAGGTTTAAGGCGTGTGACGTTGAAGACAAAAGAACTGAGAAAATACCATTTCTGTACATACAAAATGTACACAGTTTACATGATGCAAGGAGCTAAAACAGAATTCTCTGTTATTTATTAGTGTTTTTATTTTATGTAGGAAGTTAGTAAAGACTAAGAGCATCAAACAGTGTAGAGAGCCGTAGAGGTTTTCGTTACTTTACAGTGATGCTCTCGAGTAGCTTTGAAATTTTTTTAAATCATATATTTAACTAAAACATAAATTGAGTCTTAAAGGAGCTGGCTCACCCTTCCCAGAATGCAATTCACTGTTTTTGTTTACATATGGGCTACTAGCTACTCGGCTAGCTCTCTTCGTGTGTGCTACACCTAGCTGAATCCCGAGCTTTTAGAAGAAAGCTTTCGCTAAGAAGAATGGAAGACATTGACAAGAAAGTTGATTATGAAGAATTAAATATCGGCCTAGATGTAGAAGGGACCACATAACATGAAACGCCTGTGGTTCTCTAATCCTACCAACTCGCAAACAACAATTACAAATTCGAAACGTCGTATGTTGAAACGTCATGACCCTCGGTTATTGATTTCTTCAGTAAGTAGCCATGTAATAAGGATTTTTGTGGGTTAACACTGAAAGACAGAATAACTATGAACTATGAACATGCATGTATTTTCAATGTGAAATACAGTAACTGTGCATGTGTGTGTGTGTGTGTGTGTGTCACCTCTGGACTGTCGGAGCTGGAGTCTTTGCTGTGGTAGTTAAAGAGTGCGCGGCTCATGCTCTCCCCCAACAGCTTCCCGTTTTCCCTCAGCTCTTCAGGGCTTAAACCGAACCTGCGGACTCTGCCCTCCAGCAAGAACTGCAGCTGCCTCTTCCTATGGAGGAAGACAGTGAATCGTCGATGTCAGTGCTTTGTAACTTTTGGCCTTTTGACGAGACGTGACGTGACATGACGAGCTGTGTTTTATGTGTTTTTCTGGTATATTATCTTATTAGAAAAGAGAGAGAGACTGGATGTTTATAGCTGCTACAGTGCAACTTGTTTCATGGACGATCCACTACGTCAAATGCAACTATAAATGCATAACTGTACAAAGTGCCATTCTTTTATTAATAAAAAATAATAATAATAATTGCTGCAAAATTACTGTGGTGTAAAAGGACCAAAATGCTTGCTGATTACTTTTCCTGTAACAGCACTCCCGAGTGTTATTCCACACAAAGCATGCAATATGTGCATGTGGGAAAGCTAACATGATTACCTGGTTGTAATATAAGGTATACATGTATAGGAGTGGGAAGGAACAGGAGTGATAGGTGTTCTATCATAAGGTGGATGAAACGCAGCACAGAACAAGCCGGCTCCTGTTCTCTCTGCCAGCGATTCAGCACGCTGCCTACCTGCAGGCTATGGCACGAAAAAAACTCTCAGAGCTACGGCTGCATGTGCGAGCGGGTGTGATGGCGATCCAGTGTGTGTGGCTCAGGGTTTTAATCAGAGATAGGAGATGAAAGATGTATGTGCTGTGTGTGTAAGGAACGGAGGTGTGAAGCGTGTCCGGCTGACTGTACATAAAGGTTCTACTCTACAGCTCCTCAATAAGGAGGTGCTAGAATGTGAAACGGATATCTAGAACATTACAGTAAACAGTGAAACATGAAGTCATGTGTAGGTGAAATACCTGCAGGTAGCTCAGGGAGAAAGTACGGTTTTATACGTTCGCACTTGGAGCCTGAGATGTTTAGCTCTCTCTCTCGCTCTCAATCTCTCTCTCTAGCATGGGCTAAAAATGGCAGCTGCCTTGAACAAGCACTGGCCTGCCATCATCACGTTGCCATATGTGTGCACACACTCTCATTCAGCTATAAAAGATCCCCAAACCTACATACACACGCAAGGAAAGCTGAACACTTCGGTTATACCGTTATACCACAGTGCTGCTGAATTGTCAGATCTGATTGGTCAGAAAGTTGTGAGGCTTTCTGTGAGCTGAGGATTGAGTTTCCAGTTTCAGCTTTTTGTAGCACTCACATATTAAAGGCTTCTGATACGAGAAAGTCCTCATGATACAAGACTATGTTTTCTTTGGCCAGGATGAGGAAGGCCTGCTGATGCCAAGCAGATACCTTACTGCCCCAGAGTAAATACAGATCAATAAATAGTCATGCGTGCATGCGCACACACATAAATGGTTACAAATGACTAATGTATTTATGTTCGAAGGCTTCTTATTAACGCTCTTCACAAAATCCAATGTACAGATACACAGTTCTCAGGCAGGCAATCACACATCCTATAGCGCAAACATAGCCGTGCATTTTGGGTAATAAACTGTTACACAGGTGTGAGATGCATAGCAAACACAGACTGTATGTCCTGTATGCTTGAACACACACCTAGACTCCTCCAGCAGTAGAAGCAGTCGACAGTGCGGTGTTTCCGTCGAAGCCACGTGACCCAGAGTCCCAAAAATGCGCTCGGCCGCCATGATATCGTTCAGTGTCACCTGGTAACACAGACCAAAGGATGAGTTATCTACCAAGCAACCATAATTAATGTATTTACTGGAACCACAAAATGTCCTGTCAATATGCAGCAAAGGGTAAATGCATTCTCACGACCCAGTCATTAGCCTGTAATGACTACCACATTAGCTGTGAATGCTAAATTAGCATGTGTGTGTGTGTGTGTGTTTTGAATAAGCCTATCTGCTGTCTGTCCTTAGTGTTTATAATGACACAATGCTTACGATGATGTAGCTATGGATTGAATCTAGTGTAATTTGTACATGGATGCTGGTGTGTGCAGATGTGTGCAGGTGTGTGCACCTCTGTGCCATTGATTCTCTGCAGGTTCAGGTGGTTGAGTCTGTAGATCAGGAAGGCTCGCCACAGAGTCAGGCTCACTACGGGGTTTCCCTCCGGATCAATGGTCACCTGCTCCAGCCTCTTTACCTGCGCTAGAGCTGCTAACTGCAGCAGCCGTGTTATATTAGTCTCCATAAAGATCAGGTGCTGGGGAGAGGAGAGGAGAGGAGTTACTGTCACAGTAAAGACACATGGAAAGAATTCATGGAATTAGTGAGAGTTAATAAATTTCCATAAATCCCATCACAGTTCCAGGATTTCAGAACTGTCCTTATTTCATACACAGGATTGTAACATGTACACATGCACTTGCACAGAGCTATAGTGGTCTTTAAGGACGATGAAACGAGTCCTGTACTAGAGTGCTGGTGTTGGGAACTCAGGCTGACCGTGAGGTTGGGGAATTTGAGGCGAATGCGTGGCAGAGTGGGCACGATGCTGTCGAACTGGATATAGCGGAAGGCGATGGTCGTGACGCTGCTGGCAGTCTGCACCCCCCAGCCTCTCTCTAGAGTCTCCAGAGCCCCTGGACCGAACAGACGCACCGTCTCGCCGTCCAGCTCGGCCACGTGGCTCTCAGAAAGAGACAGACTCTGCACGCTGGTGCCCCCTGCCTCCTGGAGTCTGGAAACGACAAAACAGAGAGCACTGGCAGGTCAGGGCCTTATCGTAGCTACTTAAGTCTTAAGAGGCAGCATGATGCAGTATCATCTTTTACTGATCTTTGTGCTAAAGTGCTTTCGGGATGCTTGCCCAAAAACAACGGCTCGTAAAAAAGTCAGCTTTAATTTAATCTCTGAAATCGTATCTGCAACACATGTGCACTTCGAGCATGGCTCCTGCGTCAAAGACGAGTCATATCTGTGCTGAAATGAGGTTTGCTTTTTAATACCTGCTCCTTTAACGCTTGCCAGGACTTGTATCCAACACAGGTCTGAGGGTTTAGTTAGCTGTTCATGGTTTCTGGGAGCGCCAAGCTAATGGTGGTAAACAAGTAAACTTATTAGTTTCATTTTGTCCCACAGCGCTGCTGAATTCTCAAATCTGATGTGGCGTTGATTCGTTTTCTGTAACAGCACATCTCACACAGGAGTGACGGCATTGCAGAAATCACTGGTTCATGGAATGAAAAGTGTTAAAAATCATTTTCACTAAGGAGATATAACACAGGAGATGTTTATATAACGCTTCTAAAAGGAGACTCAAGTGCCACTTTGTAATGCTCAAGGAGATTTCCACCATGTGTAAGTCTTTCACATGAAGGACTTTGCACTTTCCGGTTTCTCGGTAACATGACTGTTGTGTTATAACTTTAAATAAGAGACACAAAGAGAGGCTAGTAAGGGGGAACGACCGTTTATAGCTGCTAGAATTTAAATGTAAACAGGAACTAACTTGTTTCATGGACATTCCATAACTTTAAATAAATAAGAAGTATGATGTGTCGATCTTTAAAAAATATACAATTGTAACTGTTGACAAATATAGTATAAGAATAAAACACTTGGGGACATGCTTTTATTGTAAACTTTTGTGGTGGTAACAGTAACTCTGGTGCTAGGTTGCGTTACACCACCTAATCATTGATTATTCTGCTATATTACATCCCAGAAGTCAAAATGTTAATATCGTCACACACTTGAGTTGTCAAAGTTTTCACAATGCTAAACTTTGGCTAAAAGTTTTCTTTAATTGTACCATAAACATGTCTTGGCTCATCAGCGACATTTGAGGGACTTAGGAAATGTGTACTCTATTGTAAGTTTCTTTTGTTGGCTAAATTATTGATTGAATTGAACACTTTAGCTGAATGGAGCAGAATGCATTCTGGGATTCCTACAGCAACCCTGCTACAGGACGTCCTCACACAGAGGCCACTGAGTACAGATGTAAACACAGTAGACAGAGTAAGACTGCTATAGCGCTGAGTGCCTTAATGGTACACTGCCAATTCCTACCAGCCCGATCCATTAGCACTGATGCTAATCGGCGAGTCTCTTACAAAGCACTGCATTTGTTTACGTGTGTGTCAAAAGGACAGAGGAACCATGTGTGTTAGTTAAAACCGAGACCCGATCGGTCTGTAGGATGGAACAGACATCCATCTGGCCTAATTGGCTCGGCTCCTGGACGCTGCGCTGGAGAAGGTATAGTTAATAATGAAGCCGTGAGAGTGGAGGATCATGGTGAGTCTCAGGAAGGCTCGATATCCGGGTGGGGCTCCGTGACCCGGCACCACCGTGGCCTCGTGACACACACATGCCAGCGGATCGGCTACGCGAAGACCGATCTTTAGCGTTAAAACACCCAAATAAGTCCAATCGGCTTATTCAAGTTTCACACACTGGCAACTCAGACTGGGGCGAGACGCGGCGTAACACTAGAGCCACACAGGGAATCCCGGACAGAACAGGGAGGAATTTGTCCGATTTGTTTCAGGAAGGAGCTGAATGAGGACGGGTGTGGGAAGAGCAATGAAAAGGTGGCCATTGTGTTTGAGGAAAAAAAAAAAATAAATCCTATCCAGGGGACAACACGTTTAGAGACAGAGAGCACCGAAAGTACAAAACGATAATCAACTAGGCCAAGATCAAAGCAAGACATGAGGCTGACCACGTTACATAATTATTGTTGTGGTTTTTAAGAACAGAAAACTAAAAATTATATATAATTGGTGACACGGTAAAAAAAAAAAAAAAAAAAAGAAACCTGAGAACCACAAACAGACTTTGATTAAGTAACGATGTGATCCTACAAAGCGTTGAACTTGGCTGAACCCAAAAGCCACTTCAGTGTTCATCATGCTCTTTATTTAATCTTTATTATCTCCATCCAAGCCAAACAGATCCAAAATAAAACCTGGCTGTTCCAGGAAGCCCTGCAAAGGCAAGAGATATATTCAGCTGAGCTCAAGTAGGAAGGGCGGGAGCACCTTTCGTGATTTTCTGGAAGGGCGCGTTCGCTTCAAAATCCTGCAGCGTAGAAGGACCTTCGACATTCTAAGACATCAGAGAGTGTGCTTAATACTTTTGATTCGTTTGCTACTTGGTTTTGGTTTGATTTCCTGCAAATAATTAAACAATCCAAAGAAGCTATTAAAAAAAAGCTGTCTGAGGTGTGTGAAAATTTCCCCACAAATCTCTTTTTAGTGACTGGTCAGAAATTAAACAAACTAAAGTGGCATAGAATCACAAAAGTAACCCAAGCATGGAGAACAGAGCCAACACTCAAAATATGACTAGATAATTATATAAAAAAGCTTTTGTATTGCATCAAGTGTTTATTACCAAAACTCCAAAACACATGGTATTTCTCTCGTGACACAGCTCTGTTGTTTGACTCAATTTGTGCTTTGCGGCTCATTTTAGAGGCTCAAAAAAACCCAAAGAGCTTGTTTGGCTCCAACCACTAGATTTTGATTGGAACCTGATTGCGAACCTCCAGAGAATTCCTCCTACATTACTGTAATGTGTTATATAGTAGGAGAAAGCACAGGTACTCGACCAGAGTACAGACAGTTCTGAATTTCAGAATTCTGTACCATATTGCACTGTCTGGTATATAAGCACTTTAATCAACCCCATGAGTGGACCTACAGGCGCCAGGAACTGACAGGAAGACCTGATCCCTCACCTTACTCAGTCAATCTCAAAACACACACATGCATGCATGCGGAGCTGCTGACAACTAGCACCCAGATAAAACTGAGTCAGCGCTGCAGGGTGTCACACTGTTGCCTGTAATCATACATAATGGACGAGCAGCGTCCTGGAGACCCGGTCCCTGAAACAAACATGCCCAAATAAAAGGTGATGGAAAGAAAAAAGGTGAGGGAGAAACAAAGACATGTCCTCGTCTTGCCTGTAAGAAACTGAATAAGCTCCAGCTGAAACACGTCCAACAACAACAGCTATTTTTATGGAAGCTGAAGTACGGGTGTGATGTATTTTCGAACGCTCTGGCTGGCACACGGAGCTGTGTTTGACGTATTTAATAGGTCAAAGCAGAACACTCTCAGAGCGACTCATCTATTGGCGACGTTTATCTTCGCTGACATACAGAGACACGAGCTGCCCTGATGTGTGGAAAGGTAACGGGTGGGATGAGAAACGCACTCCTTCTTCTGCTTGTATTCTCTCTCTCGCTCTATTATACAACTTTTTCATTCACAGTATCAGAATTTGTAATTACGTAGGCTATATTCCCCATCAGTAATTTTTATGAAGCTCTTTCCAGCTCAACGAAGAACATGGCCGTGACTTCACGTACTACACAAACAGTATGAAGTCAGGTTGTTTTAGCACTGCTTCAGAAGCTAGACTGGAGAAACAACCTGATTCAAAGGGTTAAATTTGACCGACCATGATCACTAGCGATTCTTTGTAATTGTTCGGCTCAATGTAGTACCTAACCTAAAATACCGGTTTCGGGTTACGCGATATAATACAATTACACGAAACACAACTAATCCGCTCAGCTGATGTTAAAATTACCTCTCCAGCTCATGTTACACTCTTCTGAATGGTTAATGGTTCTTGATTTTAAAAAGAGATTTTACTTGTTGGTACGAGTGAACCAATTGGTGTAAGGTACCAGTTATAGCCTGTTAACAAAGGTAGACCTGTTAACCATGCCGGTAAACTACTGCGGTGTCATAAAACCAAAGCCGAGGTCAGGTAGGAGGAGCACAATGATGCAGTGTTAACGCCTCAGGGACTGAACTTCTCAGCTCTTATGTGGAGTTACTCAGACCTCTTCACACTTCTCATAAACATGCCGAGAGGTGGACTGGCTACACTAAAACAGATTTATTTGTCAAGCATTTTCTGAGTCCAGGTTACATTCCTGGTTCCCAGGATGGGTTCCACCCAACCCAAAAAGCTCTGGGCATGCATGGATGTCAATGCCTGGAAGACCCTAGAAAGATTTCGGCTCAGTGTGTTAAGACTAAGGTGTTCTGGGAGGAGAACTCGTATTTCATGCTTTTAATTTGAAGTGCTAAAAGGCTTCTCCACCAACCCACACCCAAGTACACACACACACACATACAATGCTATAACATAAGCCAGTATAAAACACCCTTCAGTGGAGGAGCAAACACTATAGGAATGGGATGGCACTGTGATGGGAATGCATGGGAAGTGGAGGATATGCAGAAACTTCTAGAAGTGATCTGCTTAACAGGCATAAGATTCGTGCTGCATTTAGCAGACTCTACATCTGTTCTACAAGAGAAGGATACAGGGTGTTAGTGTATGTGCGTGTGTGTGTGTGTGTGTGTGTACCTGGTGTCTCGGGGGCTGTTGGGGCGGCTGCTTGAGCGCAATTTACTGTCACTGCCCCCTGCTGGACGCTCAGGAACATTGAGAGGACTCCCTCTATCTCGTCTTGGGGGAAGAGAGAGAAACGCATATGAGAGAGACAGGCAGAGAGAAAGAAATAAACTCCTTTTCCACTCCAGTAGAAGGAGTGGGAGTGTCTTAAATGTAACAGCAACAACAATTATGGATGATTTTAAAAGCTGTACTTTTGGCTTTGAAGACATATTGCACCAAATATGATCATGTTGGATTCTTGATGCTGGTCAGAGAACGTTGACTCATTTTCTCTAACATCAGCTCTAGCAATATTTATGGCCTCATGCAAACCACATGTTTATGTTAATGCTAAAACCAGCGCGCTCTTCAGTGAAAAACTATTCGTTCAACATTTATGGAAGGAGTCTCCAGGATCAGTGGGAAAGCTATAACTTTAAGCTGTCCAACACAGGAAAGTCTTCAGGACAGAGGACATGGCAAGCAGCATTTTGAAATGAACTTATCAACTTCAAGAGAAAGTAAAGATACCGTGATAGAGCTACTGTTTATAGCTGCTATAATGTAAGTGGAAACAGGAAGTTGTTTTGCAGAAGCATGGAAAAATACGATGCATCCATCCACCTGAGGTCATCGGGCGATGGCTCCTGAGCGATCCCATTGGTCTGTCCTGGGCTGTGGGCCGGGCTGTTCTCTGGGCTCAGCTCTTCCTTGGCGCCGTTCTGTGCTGGAGGCTCAAGAAAGCTCCTGGACTCCTCCCACTGCTGCGCTGCATTACGGATGGCCAGCCGTCGCTTCTCCTGGGTGCAGAAAAGAAAAGGAAATGGCAACATCACAATTTACCGTCATCTTTTTCAACAGGCTTCTGAATAGCATCTTTCTAATGACCGGATGATAACACGGCTCATCCTGGCCAACGTCATTACCTGGGTCAGAGGAAATGGCTGGATCTGATCAGCTCATGGGAACCAAGTTTAATGCGATAAAGCGATTGTTTCTGCTCACATCTACTAACCTGGAATACGTCCGCAGAATCTCATTCACCTTTGTTTAGCTCTATAGATTGTCACAAAGCAGCTTTACGGAAATCAGGATGTAGATCTAGATCCCTAATGAGCAAGCCAGAGACAAGAGTGGCAACAATAACCCAGAGATGACACGAGGAAGAACCCATGATAGGAACCAGACTCTTCTGAGAGATACCAGATATAATCCAGAGGATTTTGTGCCAGAAGGATGAAATAAGACACTGAGAACTTTTAGCAGGGTTCTACTGAGATAAACACTCTAACACTATCAGCTATGACAATTGACTGGTAATGTTTTAGGATGTTAGATTGCACAATGTTACTGAGTTACTCAGCCTTTATTTTACATTTTTTTATCTCCTATGTAGTTCTTCTTCCTGTTCTGTTGTAAAATTCTCTTTTGGTTGATGTGCACATGCACAACTCTTTCTTTATATTCGGTTATAATTTAGTTATTATTATTATTACTTTATTCCATTCCTTTTGTTTTGTCTTGCCTTCTTAGACAATTAGATCAGATGTAAAGATTAGAAATGTAACTTTATTTTTATATTTCTATATTATTTATACATTATTTATATACAATTTTAAATCCTTATAAATAAAAAAAAAATTCTATGCTTATATTACTGTTGTTGTTGTTTTTTAAGTTTATTATTAATATAATAAGTTAGGTTCTTTAACAATGTTAAATGTTTGATCTAGCTCATGGATATTGCATACACTATATGGACAAAAGTATTGGGACACACCTCTTAATTATTGAATTCAGGTGCTTCAATCAGACCCATTGCCACAGGTGTATAAAATCAAGCCTAGCCATGTCTCCATTTACAAACATTTGTGAAACAAAATGGGTCGTTCTGAAGAACTCAGTGACTTCAAGTGTGGTACTGTGATAGGATTCCACCTTTGCAGTAAGATGGTTCGTGAAATTTCATCCCTGCTGGATATTCCATGGTCAACTGTAAGTGGTATTATTGGCAAGTGGAAGTGTTCAGGAACAACAGCAATTCAGCCATGAAGCAGTAGACCAGGTAAAGTCACACAGTGGGGTCAACGAATACTAAGGTCCATGGTGCGTAAAGGTCACCAACGTTCTGCTGATTCCACAGCTGAAGAGTTCCAAACGTCCACTGGCATTAATGTAAGCACAAAAACCGTGCGGTGGGAGCTTCATGGAATGGGTGGAGAGCACTATATCGTCCCAACACTTTTGTCCGTATGGTTATTTTTTCTTTTGTCTCCTTTTTGTATTTACTTAATCATATATCTTTCCTTATTTTTATCTGCTCCTCTTAAGAGCTGCTTTAATAATCCATAAAAATGACTCTTTATTTATTGTAAACAAGTCCTTATTGTCCTCTGAAGAAGGGAGGTGAGGGTGGGTTAAAAGAAAAAACACTTGCATGATGTTAAAGTGATAAATGCGGGGCGGAATTTTTTGTCATCAATAACACGAAGATAAAAATAAGGCTTAAGAGATGATGCTGTTGGTGCCTGTGACAGTGGCAGGTATTTTTGGTATCTTTCTGACCCATTTTGGTGGTCACAGATGTCTTTTGCCGGATTTTAGCATCACACAAGCCAAGTTCAGCTCGCACCTGCACAAAACGGAGCCCTTCTAAGTTCTCCTTTATAGTTTCACTGATATCTGTATTGAGCTTTATTAGACTGATGTACTGTACATGATGTTTGCTTTGTGATATCTTCCTAATATTCTGGTACATTCTGTCTACACTTTTCTCCACAGGAAGGAAACAGCAGTCATTGAGCTCATCACTGGCTGTCAGATGGTACAGAAGATGTGGTGCAAAACACTCGCTATGGAGCACATGTGGGAAAGATGAGATTACAGTAACAATGAGGCAAATCACAAGCCTAACTTCATGTGCCCATGACACTGAGCATCACTGTACGTTGGAAATAAGATATTAGATAGTTTAATGAATTAAAAATGGGTTTTACTACGCATTACCCATGATGCAATTCTCAAAATAGAGGAACTACAAGAGGAATCTTACTTCTTTTTTCCCCTAATAGGTTTCTCCTTGACCAGGAATGGAATGTGCCACTCCCTCTGTGTGTGTGTGCATGTGTGTGTAAAAGGCATGAAGGAGTTGACGTTTTATCAGGGATTATCTGGCTTCGATTACACAGAAACCTTCAACTCCGACTAGCCTCTCCCACTCCTTTCCCATTCCCCCCTGTGGGCATAGCCATGAACGAAAACAAATAAATCACACACACATCACACAAAAACACAAGACTTTGCCAGTTTTTCAGTTAAAGCTATATTAAGGAGCAGGGGGGAAAAAATCTAAAAGCGACGTCTTGACATGTTTTTACATTGTTTTCTATTTGTGTATTTTTGGAAGGAGTCTCCAGTGTCAGCCCTTTGTAACAGTCAAAAGGAAAGTCCTCAGCCAAGATAGCCTTCCTGGTAACAAGTTGCATTTTTAACCACGTTTTCTTTTCCAATACTATTACTGGAACCTTGAGTATCAGCTGATATCAATACGCATCTGAATTTTTTTTCGTTGAAAGAGAAAAAAAATGAAAACTACATATATGTGCACATTTCCAATTAAAAAAAAAAAAAAAAAAAAACCCTTTCCAAAGCCAATATCGGTATTTCCTATTTGTTACAGGATTGGACCAAATATCCAGCCCACCATTTCTTTGCTGGTATTGGCTTGATAGAAATCTTAGCTATCTCTAGCTATATCAAGTGAAAACATGAACTAACATGTTTCATGGACCTTGCGCAACGTTAAATGTTACGTTAAATAAATGACTGAAAAAAGACGGAAATTGTAGCCCTTGTTCTGCACTCAGCACTCAGGACTCTTTAGTGACTCATCTAATGAGCGTTCTCTTCCTCCATGCACGAGTCTAAAGAGCAGCCTGTCACTGCAGCAGGAGCGGGATCTCTGCTAAAGATTTCACGCAAGAAAAGTGACAGTGTCTACCTTGTGAGCGGCTTGTTTGTGGCTCTCGCGTTTCTTCTCATCCTCCTTTCGAGCTAAAAGGTTTGCCATGCGTCTGTCCTCCTCCTGTAGACCAAATGCAGGGAATGCTCTGTTTACACATTAGCCACAGCAAGACTTATACTACAGGTCTACATGGACATAACACACAGGTTAGAAGGGCATGAAAAGAATGGGATGGGAGAGAATGTGTGTGTGTGTGTGTGTGCTTCCAAGAATGTGAAAGGAGCTTTAGAGCAAGTGTGTGAGTGTGAAAATGATCATATGTGCGGTGGATATTTTCAGACAGGATAACAGGATCAATAAAAATCCCTACAATGGGAAAACATTCGTCATCATTATTTAAGGCTAATAATATATTACAAAAAGCATGATATTTAACAAAGAAGTAGTTATAATCATTGCAGAGGAGAAAGGAGAAAGGAGAAAATTGGCATTTATGTAACATTCATGGAAAGAGTGTCCAGTGTCAGCGCTTCGTAACGGAGCAAAACATTAAATAGTTCAGAGGATAACTGGATGAACAGTATGATGTTTTGTTCTTTAACAATGAAAAATAGTCGCTGTTAACAAATTCGTACACGTAATAAAAGACTTGGAAAATAATCATGGCACTATTTCCTATACCCGCACACCCCCAAGTGTTTTATTCCATACTGATGAAATTAGACCTCTGTAAACGTACTGCATGACTGACAGTTTTTGTGAGGATTGGTTACATAATGAGCCTGACGCAATAACTAGCATAAAGTGTGTAGCCGTCAGCCATAGATACAGAAAAATACACTCCACAGATTATGATCAGCCTAGACAACCAACATAGACAAATGAAATCAGAGCTGGCATCTGGAAAAAAACCCATCAGGTTATCCGCAGCGCTATAAGCAACGAGATGCAAGTAAAGTAAGATATTTTCCTGGATTCATTTACAGATGTCAATCAGCTGACCCTGCTTTGTGAAAACCGCATCTGATGGGCATGTCGTATCACACCCATACACCTTCCAAGCTCCGACACGTCAGTCAGCACGAGATCTCCGCAGGCCAAGGCACTAAAATCTGCAGAGGGAAATAGTAAGAGTTGAAACAATCTCCCTGTAGAACAGTCTGGAACTTGCTCTGCGTGCCATGCTGACACAGAGAAGCGTGGGTGGACCACTACAGCAGCTCAGGAGTTGGGAGGAAATGATCTGAGAATGGGAATGATATGAGCTAAGCCAGATTTCCCTCTCACAACACAAGCTGCACTACACCAGTCATGTGTAATCCCAACAAGATTCCCACTTCTCCACATTTTGCTGATCTGCAATAGCATCACTGCTACACTTTTTCTAGATAAGGTGGGTACAGTATGTAAGTGAGTAAGTAATAAGAAATAAGTAAAAAGTAAGTAATACGTAAGTAAGCAGGTTAGTAAGTATGTAATAAGTAAATAAGTAAGTTAAGAAATAAGTTAAGGTAGTAAGCAATAATTAAGTAACTAAGTTAGTAAGTAATAATTAAGGAATAAGTAAGTAACAACTAAGTAAATAAATAATACATAATAAGTAAGTAAATAATGAGCAAATAAATAAGTAATAAGTTAGTTTTATTTATCAACCACATTTATAGTTGCCCGAAGTGATTTTAATAGTTTCATGAATGTTTTATAAATTTTTTTAAATTACAAATACAATAACATGTTAAAATTTCATACTGAATCCTTAAAAGGGTATCATGTTAAAATTTCCTACAGAATTGTCCTCCTTTCCTGTAATAATAATAATAATAATAATAATAATAATAATAATAATAATAATAAAAATGCATTATTATTATTAGTAGTAGTAGTAACTGTTTATACATATACATACACTGTATACATTATACACAAGAACTAGTAATAATTGCAATAATAAAAATAGTAACAATATAACCAATTGTTCCCTAATAATAAAAGAAATGTTTTTTCTTAATAATAATTTTATCATAAATTTTTTTTGTATAGAGTAAATAAAAGTAAAGTTTAATTTATTGCAGCACTGCCGTCGGCTAGGTTTGTTAACAAACATCTATACCTTGATACACATTGTGCATCATAGAAATGTCTACCTGTAAATAACATGATATGATATTTTTGTGTCTAGTAGTAAGACATAGTTGCTGGTAAACGCATGTTGAGCTGCTACACAACATGCTTCTTTCCTGTTCTTGGTTTTAACACCAAATCTGAAGGATTTCGGTTTAATTGGCACTTTTCTGACACATAATTAAGCCGAACAAGACTAAAGCAGTGTGTGTAATTCCCCTGTACTGTTTAATTAAGCTCGGCCTCAGGCAACAGCTCTGAGATCAGATAGAAACCGCACACTCAGCAGCGTTCTCTCCGAATCAGCTGATCTTTATGAAAAGACACGTGGAGCAGTAAGAATTACTTCTAAATGAGTCTTGTGAGTGTCTGATGCTTTCACTGATTTCCCCTGAAACAGCGATTAGACCAGACGGAAGCTTCTCCGCTGAATGGGTTCAGGAGAGTGGAAGGTGAGTGTGCTGACATTATACTGGAAAACTGAAGAAGCGCAATGTGTCTGCGGCAGAATACCGGCTGCTTCTGTGTGTGTATGTGTGTGTGTGTGTGTCACACACACACACACACACACACAGAAATAAAATAGACAAATTGCACTTAATACACTCACAGCCTCTTCCTGAGATGACCCCAAATAATTGTTATCTAAGTACCTTTTGTTACTGAACTCTCTGAAACTGGAGACTCCTCCCATGAATGTTTAACAAACAGCTACATAAAGCTTCAACGTATCAACGATTATACATTTTTGATTTGTAATTTGAATTATGGCCAGAACAACTGTCAGAGCTGCTGCTATAGAAAACTAATCAACAATTCAACAGATTCAAGAATTAAACAGCGCTGTTGTTTAAACACACTTAATGCAAACGTGCTTGTAAGGCCCATGAAAGAAACCTCCCAAGTACACACACTCACACACCACACACACTGTCTTACTGTGATGCGCTTCATGTCCAGCAGCCGGAGTGGAAGCACGCAGCGCAGAACGGTCTGTTTGTAGCATGACTCCTGAGCTACAGGGTTCCCATCCAGGGTGAGCTCACTCAGAGAGCACGAGTCTCCCAGACAGGCCAGCTCATCAAAACTATACCACACACACACACACACACACACACACACACACACACACACACACACACACACACACACACACACACACACACACCGAAATATACATATTCAGAAATGACATGCTGTACCAGTAGTCACTTTACTATACCTGTACAATGCTGTAAGGGAAATGTGTGTTTAATATAACCCTTAATATAATCTGTCCCTTATTCACATACTAATCCCATTCAACTGAACACAAACTGCTGTACTGAACATGAACTGCTCTTCTGAAAACATGAAAACAAAGATTAAAATATAGAGAAGAGAAAAGAAGGGAAGAGAAGAGAGCAGCCTGAAATACAGCTAGAACCTTTCGCATTTCTCTCTCTCTCCCTCTCTCTCTCTGTCCCAGGCCACAACAGCATGAATAAATCATCAGCCTGGACCTTTCAACCATTTCTGATCAGCTCTCTCCCAGGGCCTGTTCTTCTCAGCCCCTCACCCCTCTATCACCCCATCACCTCCTCCATTACCCACTCTATCACCTCCTCCATCACCCCGTATATCACCTCCTCCATAACCTTTCCCATTACCTTCTCCATCAACCAATCACCCTCTATATCACCTATTCAAATTGCCCTCTCCATTACCCCCTCTATCTCCTCCTCCATCAGGCATGACCTCCTCCTTCACCTGCTTCATCACCCAATCACCACTCAATGCTATCCTTCACCCCTCCATCACCTCCTCCATCACCCCATCACCTACTCTAGCAGCTCCTCCATCACCCCATCACCTCCTCTAGCAGCTCCTCCCCACCCCATCACCCCCTCCATCACCTCTTCATCTCCACCATTATCCCATCACCTCCACCTTCACCTTCTCCACCACACTTTTCCAGTGTCATGAACAAAAACGCAGAGTCACTCTTTCATTGTGTGTCTCTCTCATTCCTCACACACGGCTCGAGGTGGACGCATGACACGGCAAAAACCAGGACAAAGGATCTCAGAGTAAAGAAACAGAACATACCAAATATACACACGCAGAAACAGACACACACAGATAAAGAGAGAGAGAGAGAGAGAGAGAGAGAGAGAAGGTACTTCACAAATACTTACATATTTATATATAAACATAAATATATACACAAGTTCTTTAGCAACTGGAGCGTCGACACCCTGATAGCCCAATTATCTTGTAACGTAGCGTCAGTTCTCATGCGTGGGCAGGGCAAAAAAAAAGATGTCTACCTCAGCACTTTTGTGGAGTCCTGGAGAGGAGAGAGTTAATGCAGTCGCACTTTCTCTTACCTGCTGATGCTGTTAGCACTGAGGAAGAGACGCTGGAGACAGAGCAGCCGGTCCACCTCCGTCTACCCAAAAAGAGAGAGAGAAATATATGTGGGAAGAGGAGGAGAGAGAAAGAAAGAGGGATGCTGCAGAATCCCTTGTGAAGCTGTGAGCGCTTACCATTCGTCCAGTCACCTTGCAGCGCCGGCAAACTGCTCCATCCGGCCCGCGCACACGCATGCGCACATGCATAAACACACTCACACACAGAGACTGCTGCGGCTGCTCGGGGAGGGGTGTGAACACAGTGCAGGAGAGGAGAAGGAGGGGGAGAGAGAGAGGGGAAGAAGAGAGAGAGGGAAAATGCAGAGGAGATGCTCACACACAGTTAGCGAATAGAAGACATGGTCCAGCTGATGACGTTTACAACGGTAAAGCTAATGACGGGGGATGTGCTCTGTGATTATCC
Organism: Notoglanidium macrostoma; assembly: GCA_030068235.1. Taxonomy (NCBI): domain Eukaryota; kingdom Metazoa; phylum Chordata; class Actinopteri; order Siluriformes; family Auchenoglanididae; genus Notoglanidium; species Notoglanidium macrostoma. The sequence continues at coordinate 3,003,617 of JAQQZR010000037.1, read as the reverse complement.
TGTGCGTGTGTTTGCCGATGTAGAGTCAATGTGTGTGTGTGTGTGGGGGGGGGGGGGGGGGGGTGAGAGAGAGAGAGAGAGAGAAAGAGACAACAAAGGATAGAGGGGGAAATTAGGGAAAGGGAGGGAAGGAGGGTGGATGAGGGGAAAAGGCTGAGACTGGCAGATGAGGACACGGCCAGGCTGCAATGTCACAGAGGGCAACATTTGTGATGCCGCACATGACTGTGTGTGTGTGTGTGTGTGCGCATTTGCATGTGTGTGTGTGTGTGTGTGTGTGTGTGTGTGTGTGTGTGTGTGTGTTAAAGGCTGCTGAGATCAGACTTCAGACATATCCTTATCCACACACCCACACACAAACACACAAACGCTATAGTATAATTTCTTGAGTCAGCACTTAGTGGCGAAATCTGGCAAGTTGCCCTTAACACCTCTCACAATGCCAACATTCAGCACTGCACTCTTCATGGCTTGCAGACAGGCGTGTGCACACACAGACGAGTGCCCTCTTGCCTGTTTGTATAATAATTATGTTTCACATGGCCTCAGGGGATGCGCCGCTGTCCAAGATCTACTTTAGCAAGGCACAGATGGGTCAGCCTTGCACTAGAGATAGTAAAAAAAATCATCGATTCTTGGACGCACTTCGATTCTCTCTGCAGCAAAATGGTCCAATCAATGAACTCCTGAGCAGAGCAATGGAAAAGAGTTTACCCTGTTGTGAGTCCGAATCCTGTCGATGCCAGAGCCATCCATGCCGGGAGTCGAGAGAGCAATATTGGCTGTTGGATCTGGATGGGAGAGGGATGGCATACTCTCTCTCCCCTGTCAGTTACAGAAACACTGGCCAATCGTGGGCATCTGTGAGCTCCTGAATTGCTAAACTGACTACAAGCTTATACTGCCAAACTAGTTGTACATGGAGCTATTTATCATTATTATTTGTAAAATGTATTGTTACTTCCTTTGTCGTTGCAAATTTACAAATATAGACATATGCTCACCAGCTATTTTTATCAGGAACACCTGTACTGTCCAATAAGTCAATATGTGTCAAAATAAGTCAAAATGTGGCACTACCACAATGCATAATCGTATCATACTGATAGAAGTCACGAGCCTCAGTAAATGTTTACATACTGTAAAATACCACCAAACAGAATGATGCAGAAAAACCAAAAACATCCTGCGTGCTACAGTTCTGCAGGCTGATGAGAAAGAGGTCAGAGGAGAATGGCCTGACTGGTACAAGCTGACAGGAAGGATACAGGAACTTAAATAACCACTCTTTATAACTATGGTGAGCAGAAAAGCAACTCAGAACACAGAGGCAGATGGGCTGCAACAGCAGATCATCATTCTGGGTTCCAGAACTGGAATCTGAGTCTACAGTGGGTACAGGATCACCCAAACTGGACAGGTGAAGATTAGAAAAACATTGCCTGAGCTGATGAATTTCAGTTTCTGTTGCAATATGCAGATGGTAGGGTCAGAATGGACCCACTAAAGTGCTCTATTCAAGTTCCCAGTCAGGCTATATTCAGTGTCTGAGGCAGTTGGTTCAGAAACTTCAGAAAGGCAATGGTATCAACACTGTCGCTCCTTTTCAGGCAACCAATCTTATGGCAGAAAGTGGTGATATGTTTTAATATATGGCTGCTATAGAAACAAAACCCACACATTGCATTTTTCTTTTATGAAGCACTCGGATGAAGCCAGTGTTTTTTCTGCCAGAAAAAAAACTCTATATGGACATACACCCTTACTTGCTTGACTCGGACCCTTCCTTCCTAGAAATGTCTAAGCTAGATTATTCAGTGGGCTGCTTACAGGACATCGTTCCAAGAAGTCATCATCGGCACGTCGATCATTTTAATTCAGCTCCAACTGGTGAGCTTATCAACACTTATAATAACCCAGAAAGGAAAAAATGCATCTCTGATCAACACTGTGAATCCTAATGGCTGTTCCTGGTTGAAGATGAGTGCCATCGAAGATTAAGATCTATGTGATGACAACTTTAAAACCTACAGCACCAAAGCCCAATGTTCAGGTCTCTGTGCTGGGGCAGAGTTATTGCGTAATGGGCATGATGACCTCTAGAGCTGTGTCTGCTCTGTTACAAAAACAGATTTATCAATTACACAAGAGGATACAAATGTGTCTAAAGGACATGATGACACACAGACACACACACACACACACACACACACAATGAATGTTTAAGAAGGCTCTCGGATAAAATTACACTACAGAATTGTTATCTCAAAACTAACTATAAACCTCAGAACAGCATTACGCTAATGTATGACGTCAGAGATTAAAGAAAGAGCCCAAATACATCTATCCAGCTGTCTTTCTCTTTCATTCCTGTATGGCTGCGTCTATATTTAGCAACAGATGATGACATCATCACTCAGCTGATATGGTGCTGGGTAAAAACTCACCAATCCTGAGAAAGGCACCCGGACAGACACACACACACGGAGTGAAATCATCCTGAATGATGGCCCTTAACTCAAATAGGTCTTATCAGTACAAGTGCTCTCTGCTCTGCTTCACTATTCGCTTGAATCCCATCAGAAATGCTCTGCTTTTTTTTGTGAAAAAGGACAAGAAGAAAGACAGCTGTGACATGCCAAAGTACAATGATGTGCAATTGGTTTCTTCACATGCCACAACTTGTGAGGCAGCTCGGGTCAGAGTGCAGGGGTCAGCCTCACGAAGTTCTGATTAGCAGGCCAGAACCTTAACCACTGAATCACCACGGCTCCTTTTAAACCATTCAATCGTTTAATCATGGCACAGCTTTCTGTTCTTATCGATGCGGTTTGTTTAAACTAGACAATAAACTGATGAAAGGGGAAACGGCTGCGAGCATGGCAAAAACCTAGCGAGTAAACCGCAGCGAGACAGAGAGATCATGAAAGAGTTGATCAAAGTTGAGAGTCAAGTCAGATTTGAGAGTCGAGTCAATTTTCTATTATCATTCCATCAGTCTATAAATATACGTTCACAAAAGGGCTATTGTTTGTACATATTGTCTGTATCTGACGTTTTTGGCTGATTTTGATTGGTCAGAAGGTGTAGATTAATTTTCTAGTACATCAACCCTGACAGTAGTTCTGGTTAACAAGGTAAAACACATTAAGGTGCTTGTTCTCAGAAAAAAGAAAAAATGTTTAGCTGAAGATGGGGGAAGTTTTCTCTATGTCAGTGTTTAGTTAGCATTTCTGAAAGGGCTCTCCAGTGTGAGCTCATTGTAACTGTTAAACACTAAGCTATAAAATGATTAATTAATTCAATTAATTCATTTTTTATTAATTTAAATGAATTAATTAGTTAATTAAATTAATTATAAAAGCTATAAAATCTTGGTGGCATGGTAACATTGTTTCGGCCTTATTACCTTCAAGAGCGAGAAGAAAGACGAGCCGGTGAGGGAACGAATTATAGCTGCTATAACATACGGGATAACAGGAACTAACTTCTTTTGTAGACACTCCATAATGTTAAATGTAACAAAAAAAGTATGTTCAGTTCTTTAATAGCAAATATTGTTAATGCTGGCAATTTGTGTAAAACACTTCATGATGTGCTGTTATAAGAAAATATCCGGCGTTGATTATTTTCCTATTACATCACTTCCAGAAGTGTTTTATTGTTTACTTACTGACCAGGACACCAGTGAGATACTCATACATATGGGACAGTGTAAGACAAAAAAACTACAATCTAGAGGAGTGAAAAAAGGCAATGCAATACATTAAATAAATACACATTGAAATGTAACACACTGTTAACATACAGCGCCTATGAAGAAGTATAAATCAGCCTTTACTGATGCTAATTACAAAATCATGGTGCTAATTACAAAGGGGGGCCTGAAAATCCAGGAGCAAAAAAAGTATTTTACCTGTCTTTACTAAAGCCCCGTTTCCTTTGTTCCATCATTAACGATGAACATTTTCTGTGGCTCCACTTCCATTCCATTCTACTGGCGGAATGAAAATTGACTTATTGGACATTTTCAGTATAAACAAATGAATTATTTTATCGCTGCAAGTTTGTTATAAGATTAGTCAGGGCACTGTCAGGTGTCTGTGTGTTGCATATCATGACTCTGTGTTTAGCTGCCGGTGAGCAGGGTGATGGGAAATGGGAGGCCACGTAAAAACCTAGTAGGCTAGGTTAAAAAAAGAAATAATCGAAAATGCCAATTCTTAAACCCTGAGTGTGTACTTTCATACGAGCCATTAACCACTACTCTGGACTGTGACATCACAAATAAATTCTATGCTGAACACCCAAAAGGGGCAGACTCCATTTCAGGCCTCTAGACAGTCCAGTGAATCTCTGAATCATCAAGTAAGCATAGTGAGTATCTAAGGATGTATAGCTACCTATATGTGTCTTATATTCAAGCGTAATTTACTAAGAAAAAACAAATTCGTGATTGCAATTCATAAGCACTATTCTCCACACAGAGAATGCAAAGCAAGCACCAAAAACAGCATTTAGCTCGGCGCTTAACAAAAATAGCACACATAAGCAATGGACTATGGCACAAAGGAAACACAGAGATGAATGTGTTCGAACAGAAAGCAGTAATCAGGAAGAATGCTGCTTTTGCTACAGCCGACTGAATGAAAGCAGTTTCGGTGGGTTTCTCTTGATCTCACTACACGACATGTTCAACGTTACACTGCCCTCTTCAATACGCAGGGAGGAGCTCGTACAAACACGCTGGTGAGGAAATATCAGCTCTCCACAGTTCTTTAGAGGGTCAGCAGTTCCAGCTATCTGAAAAGAGTTCCGTTTGGAACATTATGAAAGCGAAACTTTCTGTTGTAGGGTTCTACATAGAACCTTAAAGGACTTCCTAACAGAGAGACAACCCTAAAAATGAATTGATAGATTTAACCTTTGGAGGAACTGCTTCATAACATGAAAATACAATTCATATGTCTGTCCCACTCTCTCTCTCTCTCTCACTCCTTTTCTAATGAGAAAAATGATGGTTCTGGAGCCGGTGCCTAATCTGGAACCATTCTGCGGATTTCCAACAGAGAACACAGATTCAGCTCCAGCACCAAAAGGCTGCTGGTGAGCCGGTGACATCTTGGGTCATTCGTGTTGCTATGACAGCTCAAGAAAGTCTGATTTTACCATTAAGGTAACAGTGTTAGAAGATTTTCCTTGAGCAAATTAGCTAAAGTAAATACTGTGAATCAGGTACCCATTCAGAATAAAATGAATTAAAAAAATTATGCTCTGCATGGTAAAATATGTTCTTAAAGATGTAAACTCTCTTGTGTTGTCATACTCATACGCTGTGCATTAGCAAAATAGCATTTTGGGAAGTAGATATGTCTAGAATAAAGTCAGATTTATCTTGAATGTCCAATTATAGGAATTGCAATATAAAATCTAAAAAATATTATACTTATTTCTAGAGATTTTGTATTATGAGCTTTAATTTTATTATGAGTTTCAAATTATTTTCCTTATTTCGAAAAATCTTAAAATGAACAGAATTATCAGACTAAAGAAAAAAGCTTTTACAAGCTTGAGATTAGTAAAATGAATGACTAGAAATAGGTTTAATAATCTTGTATTTGGTTTATTGTACCACTATAATAGGAAATAGTATATACATTTGACTATATTCCAGATATTTTCACTTCCTAAGCTGCCTTTTTTTGTGTGCAGTGTTTGATTGTAAATTGGTGCGACTCAAACATCAGCCTATTTTTGCCCAGACACTGTGTCAGTGGAATAAATGGCATGCCACTTGCTGCTTGTTGATTTTTCCGTATCCCTCACACTTGTATATGGTTGATTTATTAGGAAACTTGCATCACGGTCAACTCTCTATGCTCAGATTGGATCTTGCTTAAGTTGAATGAAATAGCCATAATGCTAAATGAATAAATATATTAGACAAATGAAACTGTCCCCCATTCCTGAATGTAAGCAATGTCAGTATAAAGCAGAAACATCACACACTGTGTGTATGTTATTGTTTTTCAGTACTCACCACAGAGGAGATGTGGTTGTGTCTGAGGTCGAGCTCCATCAGAGATTCCATGCCCTGCAGGTTCTCCACCCTGGAGATGCAGTTTCCTGCCAGGTTCAGCACTCGGAGTTCTGCTAGGTGAGACACGTTGTCGATCCTACTGATCTACAAACAAAAAAGTGGGACCATGGACAGAAATTGTCACTCATGCAAATGTATAAAGGTGACGTGTGCAGCTTTGATTCGTATCTAGATATTGATACTGTTTATGTCATATCTTGGCAATAAGTCCCTTAAAATAAGCACATAAACCATGACTAAATAAAACATGACTAGAAGCTGAGAACAGAAAGATATCATGACCTCATGGTTACTACTAGGACTATTAATGCAGTGATATCTTGCTGATTCAACGTGCACCATTTTCTCATTCGTACATGACTGTATTAGTCTTATTTTATAGTTTTCAAACTCTCTCATGCATTTATGTTACGTCATATAACATTTGACACCAAAGGACAAAATCTGTTCTGATTCTTCAGTCCGTATTTTCTATCCCATGATTTATTTCAGGTTTAAGAACAAGTGCTTGTGTTTAAAGGCAGGGGTCTAGACACTATTGGAAAACCCCTTCTTGGACACTTCTCCCCAAGACAGATCTGTCAACCTTGGAGATGTGAACCATATGCAAGCAATTTCAGCAATTTCCAAATATGAACATTGTCCGCAATGAATAAATCCCCCAACTTCTCGGACATACATTTCATAAACACCCACATAAAATGTTACCGCATGCGACCCAAGGAAAGCATCGAGATGCGTCAAGGGGTGCATTAAATCATTCTTTACCCTGACAACCAGTCTCCAAAACAACTGTGGTAGCACTTATGTGTAATTCAAGCTCGCCTGATGTTTATGAATGAGCCGTTGCATGTGGATTGCAGATAAAGTACAGATTGTGGTCTGAAATGGAGCTCATTTAGATGTTAAAGAGACCTCCTGCTGCTTATGAGAGTACCACTTTCAGTCAAATAATATCCTTATTGTCAGTGGAAGAACATTCTTTTTCTTCTGGGGTGAAAATAAAATGATTCATCTGTTATGAATGCAACAAGCTGATTCATCAGCGTCAGGTGAGTTACGATTCACCCAGGAGGTGTTTGGTATAAGAAATGCCATGGTGAATTTTTGTGCACTAAGGGAAAAAAACAAAAAAGTTCTTTTAAAGGCAACTTCATAATCATGGTGTTTAATTCAATCAGCAACAGAGAGAGAGAGAGAGAGAGAGAGAGAGAGAGAGAGAGAGAGAGAGTGAGAGAGAAAAGAGCACAAATCTAATAAAAGAAGATGGGTGTTAGATGACAAGATGACATTGGAGAATGGAAAGAAAGCACAGAATAGAAAGAGCAAGAGAAAGAGAGAGAGAGAGAGAGAGAGAGAGAGTACCGTAACCCAGCAGTGTAATGGAAGGCTAATGAGCAGCAGTACTAGTGGACAGCAGAACATCACAGCAACTCCCACGCGACATGACATCTTTGGTAAACTTATGACTAAAGCCCAGAAAGAGGGGACAATGGACAGAGAGAGACAGAGAGAGAACATGTATGAAGAGAAGAACAAATAAGATCATGAAACAGAAAGCAGAGTTCACAATAAGACCATATAGACAGTCACAGCAGTTTTCTTTTTACACTTCCTCTAAACCTCTCTCTCTTCCCTACCGCCTCTGAACAGTTCCTTATTCTACACAACCACACCACGGTTTAATCATTATTCTTCAGAATTACTGACCCCTGAACAAACGGCAATGATTGGAATTGGATTTGGAAAAGAAATGTTTTTTGGCAACTGGGAATGTTTAACTAAAAAGACACTGTTTATTCTTTTGATTTAATTATATGAATACTTTATAATATTTATTATGTTTGAATTGTAAGTGATTTTTGTGTGAAAGTGCTGGGCATCAGTATTGGCTGATATTCAGGGTTTCAGTATTGTTATGGAAAAGAAAAAGTGCTATCATGCGGTCGCTATATTTTTTAATCCGATTAATTTTTTTAGAAATATTCTGTAAGAGAACGGTTAGACTTCTCTCATACTGTCAGTGTAATATAACGAATTTTTTCATAACCTCTTTGATCCAGGGTGCCAATAATTCTGGATCTGGCTGCCTAATTATCCTGCTGCTGAAAACCAAACCTGTATGAACAACGTTAATACGCGTAAAATGTACAGAATGGACCACTTTGTAAAACATTGTAGAATTACCCAGTCATTATCCAGAAACTCAAAAACTGGAGTTAATTAAAGCCAGCCATTTCTGCTCTTGTTAGCTGATTTAGAAGGATCTCCTGCATGCAGCTTGTCTACACGGAGCCAACCCGCCATTATACATAACTCAGAAGTGGTGAAATGAAAGGAAAAAAAGCTCACTACTGCTCTGAGCTTTTAATCTGAGTCACTCCGAGAAGCTGTTCTGGGTTCAGCTTGGTTATGTCGCCTCTGCTGGAGTCCTCAGCATGCAAACACTTCCTCACGGCACGACATCCCTGCCGACCAGCCAATCAGCACTGCCTGCTCAACCAGCATCCGGGGAGACCGAGCTAAAGTCACTAAATGCCACATATTCACGCTGGCAGCAGGTGGAACATCAGGCTAGTACAGTCTGGTGGTGAAATACATACAGGGCTTTAATAAAGGACTCGATAATTCGATACCTGGTTTTCATGCAAGTCCAGCATATTGAGTTTTGTCAGGCTGTCCAGACCACGTATCCTCTGAATTCTGTTAGAACAAGAGAGAAAAAAGCAAACAAGCCTGAATGGTTTTCTTTGAGTTGTCTTTCTTATCTGTGGTGGTCTGAGAAATTTTGCTGAATATCACTGTGGCTACACTATATGCCTAAAAGTATGACCATCACACCCGTATGTACTTCTTCCCCAAACTGATGGCACAAAGTTAAAAGCACACAATTCTCTAAAATGTTTTTGTATGCTCTGGTAATACAGTTTCCCTTCCCTTCCCTGTTCCCACATAGCACGGCCCCTATACACAAAGCAAGCTCTATGAAGACATGTTGTGTCTTCATAAGGTTGGAGTAGAAGAAATCGAGTGCTCTGCTCAGGGTCCTGACCTCAAGCCCACTGAACACCTTCGGGATGAACTGGAACACCGACTGCACCCCAGACCTCTTCGTCCAACATCAATTGTTAAATGCAATTTTCTCTTTTAACTTTTGGGGTTAATCAGATTTTAGATGGCTAGAACTTTACTTGTGATTGAAATTCATACCGAAGAGAAACATATTTCAGTTGCCGGTAGTTTTGTAGAAAATGCAAAGGCTTTCAGAATGCAGTTAGGAAAACAGCGTAGATGGAGTAAGTAGCCTGGCATTTGGAGGCCGGCAGGCTGCTATGCCTCGACAGGACTGTCCTTTGTATGAAGGGTGTAGATGGGAGAAGCCATTCAATGGGGAGGAAATGCCAGCAGAAACTTAACACTACTGCATGCTTTCGTTATAAGGCATAGCTGGCAGCTTAGTGGCACAGACAGAACAAGGTCTTAGTTTGTAGCCCCGCAGGTGAAGGGCAGACCTGTGCAATTAGATCTCGGTGGCATTTAACGGCAATTAGGTAAAGACTTCAAAGCGAAGCGAGCAAGAGAGGCATTTTTTGACTGAGGAGAGGTTCAGTCAGGGGTTAAGTGAGCTGTAAATCACACCTAAATCATTTATAACACAATAGCATTCCAGAGAAACATAATGATGTGCCTGATGATAAAGATCCCGCCTGATGTGGGATATGTGCATTATATTACTCCACCCTTCTATTAGTGAGGAACAGGAGGATGAGTTCGGCTATGAACAGGCTAAAATGTTCACAGAGATCAACTGGAGAGAGCTATTATTTATTTAAGGCTCTCTACAATCAAACACAGCGGTTTTCATCTTCGGTAGCAGGCCACACTATACATATCCTGTGTTCGACTTCAGCTCGTAACTTGGAATTTTTTGACCCCTCAACCAAGAATTTCTACTCGGAATGTTGGGACCCAGAGTACGGGACATGACATCAAATCAACATGGCTGCTCACACCATCAACAGTAAACAAAGTGGCATTTATTTTTATAAATGAGTTTATAAACAATATACAAGTTATATACAAGTATTTACATATATATTCGCTTGTTAAATCTATAAATAAATAAATAAAGTAAAAGTTGAGATTACATAAAAGAAGTAACACTACAACGTGGTCAAGGGGGTCAATCCTTATGCATGGCATTATACATGTAAATATTCAAAGCAAAGGCTAGTGTGCCCTAAATAGTGCGTAACTTTACATATTAAATAGGAAGTCCAATGAAAGCACATTTGTACGTGTCCTGCTTATACGCACCTGTTCTTGCCGAGCATAAGCACACGAAGGGAGCAGAGAGTTGATACCGGCGACATGTCGATCAAGCGGTTTCCATAGAGATCAAGTAAGATGAGGTGTTGCAGGTGAGACAGGTGTAGGAGGTGAGAAATCAGGTTATGCTGCAGGTTGAGGAAGCGAAGCTTATTCATCCCGTCCAGGTTCGGGCATTGTATTAGGCCACGACTACACACACACACACACACACACACACACACATACACACACACACAGTGAAGTGACACAGCAGTTATTTGTTAAAAGGGCATTGCAGCAAATTAATATATTGAGGCCACGAGTTAATATTTCAAGATCACAAACCAAAAAATGTATCTTCTGGTTACAAATTGTATTAAGAGTTAATGTGTTGTGGAAAGCCTACTTAATATGTGGCCTCCAGTTAATTACATGGCCAAAACAGTCTTTTCACGCTTAAGGTGATGAGGGTAATAGTATATCCATGTTGCAGAGCCAGTAAGTCTATGCTTCATGCTTGAAGGAAAGTGTAATATTATTACTCATCTCTGTGTTCAGGTTCATGTGATCTTAATGGTCTAATTCTGTTGGTTTCCGTCTCTCTCACTTTGAAATACGACAGTTTCTACGAGTTAAGTATTTACTTGCCACAAAATAGATATCGAAACACTTATGCCATGGCTTTAATATATGAAATTGTCCAATCAGAGGACTGATGCTAAATGGCCCGCAGCTTCTTATTAGAATGTATGATTGATGAAAGTATTATTTATATATATATATATATATAATAGATAATATAATAATATAATTATAATACCCTTGGGTATTGTGATGAGGTCTAATCTGGCACCCATTGGAAAACCCTGAGTTAAAGGAACTGTAATAATAATGAATGAATTGAGCACAATAGTGAAAACATTTGTTTCTCTGACAGGTCATTGATCTTTCCAGGAACTTTGCTGCCCCCTTTTGGCTCACTACCGAGTCTCACGGCTCATTAACTAATGACTCTGGACGGAATGTTTACTTCTGCTGGACTTGAGCACTACAAAGGTGTACGGTTTCCTCTACCACCTACAAAGCAGCTGATTCAACTCACTAAGACTTAATCATTCACAGAACTCCAGAGGAATTACATGTACCGTGGATGGAGCGTGAAAAAGCATACCGATTACACACTGGCACTGTATTACAACAAACTGGTGAACTCCTGGAGTCTCATTCTGTATTTATTTGAGCTAAATACTTTATCACCCCAAATCTATGATCATCAAAAAAGAGAGAAAATGTATCATGTAACATATCATGCACGGAATACAATAATTCATTTCTTAAAGCAAAAGTTAGCTAGACGAGTTTACATTTTGCAGGTTTATCAATCCAGGCAGTTACACAGATTGAGGACTGATGATCATTAAACTGTCAACTGTATTTACATAAAGAATGACATCACAATTCATGCATTTCTAAGAATAATCAACAACAAGGTGGTGTAGCATGGACTGACCTATAACAGCATGCCCTGAAGTTTTTTATTCCTCTTATACCACAGCAATCTGCTGACGACTACAAATTTTTATTTAGTAAAGAACGACAGAACTGTTTGGCCGTTTACAGTTACACTGAATGCTAAGGAACGTCCATGAGTCAGGTTCTTGTTCTCACTTACATTATAACAGCTATAAACAGTCGACCCTTCCCCAGAATCACTTTTTTCCACTCTCTCTCTCTAAAAGTAACGACAAAAAACACAGCTTTCCCAAGGTACAGAGACTTTCCCAAGGTACACCTCTGCCTGAAGTGCTGACACTGGAGACTTTTTCCATAAATGTTAAACATCCCCTCAGAGAAATCATCATCCCATCAACAATTATATGTTTTCTTCTTTTTAAATAACACTTCGTAAATGCATTTATTACCAGGCTTGGATTATGTGGCGCATCTGCCAGTCATGTCCTTTTGTCGGTTGTGACTATAGAAAAATAATGTATTCGAACGAGTGCGTTCATATAAAGCTCAGAGTCGCGGAAACTGCTCTCAGAGCCGCGTTTATCTTATTACATGCCTTTTTACCTGCTGAGTTTGTATCTGCACAGTGTCACTGTAAAGCCCTTTTAAATAAATGATTATTATTGTTGTGTGTGTGTGTGTGTGCCGTTGTACTACCTATGCCTTTACACTATATAATTATACCTCCATTTGGAATGTCTGTAATATGTTTTGGTCCTTAATAGTCATATAGAACTGTCAGCTATTTAATTTTTTGTCACTCTCCTGCACTTTAGTATTCTGTCTAGACGTGGTCTGTATGTTACACAAGTGAGCTGAGTGCCCTGTGAGAAATACACCTCTAATCACCCTATAAACACAAACAGCACAGAAGTTAACCGCACAACGTACTGGTCGAGGTCCAGTCTGTCCAGGATGACAGGATAATCATTCCTACAGCAGAAGGCCGCAGGAAAACCCGGAGCAGATCCTGGAATCCTGGAATCGCACTCTGGATCACCTGGAGGAGGAGAGCACAATGTCTTCAACGTAATAAGTGTTAAAGCTTTTAAAGACCTGAACTGGCAAATCTGATTGTTGATGAATTTTCTATAACAGCAGCTCTGACAGTAGTGAGGTTTAGATTACCATTATCATTTCTAGAGTAACAACTTACACAGAGATTTGAATACTGGATGCTCATCATAAACAGATTAAAAAAACATGTAATTGCTGATATGGTGATGTTTTCTGTCAGGAGAAAACATTTTTGAATGGAGTCTCCAGCGTCATTGCTTTGTAACAATCCAAAGTAAACTTGTAGTTTTAGGTTTTCCACAACAGAACAGTCCTCGGTTTCTGAGTAATGTGGAAAGCTGAGGGTTTTTATTTTGTCTTATTAACTTCTAGAGAAAGGAAAAAGAAAGCCTGATGAGGAAAATGACTGCTTATGGCTGCTAACTTCTAAAGAACTACCTCGACGATACCCAACATTAAAACGCAACTATAGATGGAAGAAATGCACAATGTGCCATTATTGAATATAAAAAATTGTAATCGTTGTCAGTTTGCTGTGGTATAAAAGTTATAAAACACTTCAGGACGCCGCTTTGCATGCGGCCGCATCAGCTCACTCTGGCGTTGATTATTTTCCTATAAACGCACGTATCAGGGTGTTTAACGCCTTACTAATGACGTCAGAATTCTCAAAACAAACCCAAAATATAATTGAAGAATTTTTTTCTTCATAAACAGTAGATATATAATCACATATTGTTCTATTTGATGTATTTTATAAGTAGGTTATCAAGAGACTTTTCTAAATTTTCTCTGAAATCAGGACCTAATCATACTCCTACACTGTGAAGTTGAGTAATAATATATTCATGCTACACAGGAAGAATAACTGTTTCTGTTTTGAGGGAAAGTGTTTGTTCACCCCCTCTCACCGACTGTGTTCGAGACCACAGGGGCCTTGCTGGGCGCGTAGGTGAGCTCTGTGCTGTGGTTGGCTCGCTTTGCGTTCCCCATCTTGACACTCACTGGAGGGGGCATTAGTGCATGCTCCGCCCCTGTAAACTCTTTCCCAAATGCCAGTACTGGGCTGTGGAAGGTTCTACTATACATGCCCAACCTGCAATCTGCACAAAGGACATGTATTAGGAAGGGTAAAGTGGAAAGCCACTTATAACATGTAACACCAGCAGGGCTAGAGATAATATTTTTTCATAATAATCATGTGCTGTTTAATGTAGCCAGTGGTTCCAGCGAGTGTGTGCTGGCCTGCTAATACCTTGCCTTGGTGGATTAGCTCTCAAAACGTTCATGTTGGCTTTTGTGAAGTCTTCTGGCAACCGAATGTCCAGCTGTGAAGTAAACAAAGTGGTGTGTATCCAAGGACAAGATTTATCTGTGATTATTATTAGCCACCGCATTACTCACAGTCCAGATTACAGTGATGTCAGAACAACACGTGGGTCTACTTACAGGCCTGGGTATGACTTTCTCTGGCAGTAAGGATTTCACTGCTGCTAAATCCACCTTGTAGCTGTTTACCTGTAAATTCATGAATGAAAAGTAGCATGATCAAATACAGCTGCATACAAATATTCTGTTACTAGATAGTGTTCAGCTGCATAGTAACAGCCTGTATTTGACCCTTGTGCTCTATTCTGGTCAAAATGACCCATTTTAAAGTATTTCAATGCCCCTTTTCCACCAACAATCCATTCAGGATTCTTTGAATCTTGATGCCAGGTAGTGAACCAGCCCATGTTTCCACCAGTATTGAACAGAACCATTGTAATCAATGGAAGGCATTGCACAACGCACAGTAGAAGTAAACAGTAGTAGCAAGATGGGGCTACTTGATTACGTGCGAGATTTTGTCCTATCACTGCTGATTTATCCTATTCCATCGAATCCTCGGATTCCTCTCCAAGCTCAATGATACTCCCGCTGATGACATCACGGTTCTCACTGGAAAAAACAGCTATCATTTGGCTCCAGCTGGGAACCATATTTTCAGGTTCTGAACCAATTTATTGTTGGTTGAAATGCTCCAAGCGGTCAAATTTTGGTGCGCGACCCAGAACCGAACCTGTTCCCTGGTGGAAAAGGGGTACTCATATAAAAAAAAAAGAAAAAAAAAAGTGTTTTTCTATATAAAACTTTATGTGCATCGCTCATTCCCTCTATTGAACATTGCAAATTTACTTTACAGTGCATCTACTATGCCACCCCTTCACCCCAACATATTACATAGGTTATGTTTGTAGATGTTTGATCATTTCAGATATTATAATCTATCCCAGCTGCCCAAAGTCAATATGAGCCATTAACAGTAAGCCCATTGCTAAATAATAAACAGAACAAGAGGTTTAATTTGCCTAATTTAGTAAGGTTTTTTTTTTTTTTGGGAAAGCATGTACTGTAGCCTGATTGTTTGAGGAGAAAAAAGTCCATATGGGAATAATTGGCACAAACAACAGTTTGGCGAGATGATTCCGACTGTTGCTCATATTGTTCATTTCTGTGACTCTGACTCAACCTTTCGACTCATGCGCAGCACTTTGGCACCTGTTGCATGAATGAATTTATTTATTTATTTATTTATTTATTATTCTTTTTTTTTTTTTACCGTGGGTGTAAGAAATTGTCCTTGGGTGTCGCGTCTCTGCTGTTTATGAGACATGTCCACTGAAAAATAAAAGAAATAAAAATGTATTTACACTGAGCTAGCTAGCTTCCGGTCTGAACTCACGCCCGCGGAGTTTTCGTGTTTATTTTAAATATTTATTCGCTTTGAATGCGTGTTAATTGTAATTCAACGCGTTGCTAAAAAAGCATAACGATAAATCTTATTCACGTATAATTATGATAAAACATCATACGAAAGCTTTCAATGTTATCGTTACAATCAAAGCAGAGCTTCTGTTTATTTACATTTCGCCACCCTAGTAACCAACATGAACGTGTTAGTTACGGTCACTTCCTGTGTCACCGGAGAAATGTTCCGAATAGAAAATAACGGACACAATATGTGGTTCCGGGAGGGATTTCTTCTAAGGGTTTTTTCTTTGAAATGTTTAATTAGCTTTCTGTATTTACGACAGCAATGCCAGTGACCTTTTTTAATGGGTGTGCACACGGACTTTAAATAAGTCTGCTTACTCATCTTAATTCCCAAAATGTCAGATGATTGTAAACCTGTTTACAGCTACACCAGTATTTCCAGTCTTGTGTGTCCTGTCCTATTGTTAGCATTGTGTTTTAAAGTTAATTTGATGGTATTCTTATATATCCTGCAAAGAATCTAGATGTAATCATTCACAGAGTTCACTTGTCTGGGTAGATTAATAAGCATTGCAGTAAACAAATGGCAATTTACAGATTCATTATAAAATGATAAGTATCATTCATTATAGGAATGTGTGCGAGTACCTGAGAATGAGGGAGTGAGGGAGAGAGAGAAAGAGAGAGAGAGAGAAACAGAGAGAGTGTTTGACATTCATATAATCTTCTTAACTTCTGCCCAGACACCCTTGCCAAGGTGAAGGATTGGTTCTCACTCATCATTGTGGAAAAAGGAGAATATCAATCTATCTGTCTGTGTTGGTCTATCTGTCTACCTTAATAGCATAGTACAGTATAGTACAACAGGCTATGTTTTTATTTACACTACAGTGCTGTTGATTTTGGGAATCTGATTGGCAGAAGGTTTTGAATAATAATAAAGCTCTGACTGTAGTTGCGGCTGTCTGATATGTTTATATTAATGTGCTCACTCTAATCCTATCTATAATAGCAGCTCATTCACTGGAATATGTATCGCAGATGACCAACATAATCTTAATCTAATAACAAACAGATGAATTCATGTTATTTAACAATGAAAAACATACAGTGGTTTATGAAAGTCTACAGTTTCAGAACTGTTCTGAGACTGGAAAGTCTTCAGGACAGAGATTTTTGTGCGTCCTGGTTTCTAGGGAACATAAACTTTGTGTGTGGGTTTTTTTTTTTTTTATTATTATTGTTTTTGTCTATCAAAAAAGGGCTTAAGAATAGAAGCTGGTGAGGAAACAACTATTACAGGAACTACAGGATAACAGGAACTGACCTGTCGCGCAGATGATTAAACATTAAATGTAGCTAGTATAAACAGTTAAACAGTATGCCATGCTCATTAGTAAACTGAAAATGGCAATCATTTGCAAATTGCTGTGGTATAATACAAATTAAAGACTTGATGATGTTAGGCTTTAGGCTGTTAACTCTGCTTCACACCACCCCATCATTACACCAGGACCAGCATCCTGAAGTGTTGTATTCCTTACATTTTACCAATATAATGATGAATAAATTGCATGTTATTGTGATTTTGCTGTTCCTAGAAGATGGGTAGAATAATTACCCCTATAGCAAGCCTAGTTATTGATTAGCCACTGCTTCTATTTGTGCATTACACATGAGGACTTGATCTGTCTTTACTCTCCAGGGTGCAGGAGTCTGTCTATAAATATCCTGACTGAGTCAGAGACAGGGAGGGAGGTGCGGCGCTGCAACATGTATCCAAGCAGCACGCCATCAAATGGAGGATTTAAACACAAAGAAGCAAAGGCATGGCTGAAGGAGGTTAGAAAAACACACTAAGAACAGGCCACACGGCTGAAGCAGTAGGGGAGCTTGTAGAGAAGGACAGCATGTGCAGGAGCAGCCTATGAGAACGACAACACAATGTCATTAGTTTGCATGTGAAGTGGTGCTGGGTAACAAGCAATCTATCTCTCTAGGCCTCACAGTCGGCTCATCAAGCACTGACAGCATGTGTAGATGAATATAGGGCATTAACAAAGTGCTTAATTGTCTTTGTCCAGAATGCTTGTCACATCTTTAAATGACATGCAGACAAAAAAAAAAAAAAACAGGACTGCCAAATGCAAATTCTCTTTCAAACGAACCCCCTTCCAGACAGCCGTGCCTGCATCAGTTTTGCTTTTGCACATCAGCATTCTCGTCACAGAGCTGGAGTGACGTACCACTGGCTGACTTCTTAACTGTGCAGAAGGACTTGTCAATGACATCACTGGTGGCCCACAGTTTCTATAAATTAGGCCTGCACGGGGTGTTTATGTAAAATCATTCTTTGCAATATTGGCCTTCACAACACAAATCTAGATCATGCAGAGAGCTGCACTATGCAAATCACCCTTTCTATGCTGCATGCTGTGGCCTGGTTTCTCTCGTTTCTGAGGTTAGCCTGGTTTATATTGCTGCATCATTTTACTGTGCAAATATACTGCTGCATAAAATTAAGGTTGAACACTAAAAGCGAAAGGCTTGGAAAGATTTTTCTCCTTGCCCCAAAAAGCAAATCCTATCCTATCACAGGCCCAGTGGAAAAGCCTCTTGACCAATTGGCATTAGAAAAAAAGTGGGTCGAACCGTTTAATTGCAGCAGCTACTGCCTCCTAATTGCTAAATTGCATTCAGGTGAAATTTGCAGAACCTCATAAGCTATAAAAGTCATTTTCAAACAAATAAAATGCCGGGCTCCTTACAAGCAAAATAAGAGCAAAGAAAAATAAATCAAACCACAAGAAGAAAAAGAAGACGCGCGATGCAGGTTTTAGTAAACGCCTTCTTGCGCTTTCTCTCCTTCCTGCTTCCTCCCTCTTGGCTCCAGCTCGCATTTCGGTGGTGGGTTGGGGGAGATGAGTGCGGAGGCTCTCCGTGGCCCAATCGCGGCGCTCCTTCCGCGCGCAGAAAGCCTCTTATTGCGCACAAGGAAGTGACAGCGCGAGGCGACTCCCGTCCTCCTGGTCGTGTCTCGCTCGTCGCTGCTCCTGTGCCCTCTGCCGCCGCTCCTTCTCCTCCTGCTGCTCCTGCGGACGACCCGGGGTTTCCGTGGCGCCGAATCCGGGAAGCCGCGCAGCTCGACTTGGCGGCCCCGTTCGTCATTTCCGAGCGCCGTTCCCGAGAAGCGCGAAGCCCGCTGTCACCGTGCGATCCTCCCGGAGGCGTCATCGAGGACACCGAAGCCCCGTGTAGAGCGCGCTGGTCCGCTACGGTCATGAGCGCGGCTACGGAGCTGTCGAACCCGGTGGAGGTCGTGGGCGCGGGTGCGGACCAACGCCTGCACGAGATGGGGACTCCGGTAACCATAACCGTGGCCATCCAGGCGGCGGAGGACGAGGAGCCGGACGAAGAGGAAACGATCAACAGCGAAGACGAAATTATGAGGCACGAGAAATCCAGGTGTGTGTTACGTTTTAAACAATCTGCTATCTTAAGTTTTATTCCGGCAGTTTTATTAGACATGCAAAGACGAAAGACAAAAGCAGCCTTATGTGGTGTTTGAATGAATGCTTTGTATGTTCTCCAAATTTGAATTGCACATGCAAAAACCTTTTCCAAAACAAAGCTAAGGTTGTTCATGCGTTGCGTAATTAGTGGCTTGCAGTCCTGCTCCGACACATTGTTTTAATCATTTAGATTTCTTTAACATGACTGACATCTTGTATCAGGTTATTATGCCGCTTGAGTGGTGCATAACTCAGTCTAACTTTTTTTTTTTTTTTTTTTTTTTTTTTTTTAAACTGTAATTATTGCCCCTGAATAAAACTTACGGCACACCACCTAACTGGGCACCTGTCAACCCTGCCTTGCTGACGTCACCGGCGGGAATGGTACCAGACCTGTTGCTCCAATTGCCTCCTTTACGTCATCGTGCCTGGATTATTTACGGTCCTCTGCCTTACTGACCGCAGTAAACATGTGTGCTTTTGTAGGATATTGATGTTTGCTTCCATGGCCAGTGCTTCCCAGTCTGGCTTGTTTCATTGTGATTGTTTCCCTCTTTATAAACGGCATTTTCTCCACCCAAACACACCCGCCTCACCTTTTTAACAATTTGACAAGCATGTAATGAGGTTAAAAATGGGTGTGTGGATGCAGAGCAAGCACTAAAATGTGAATTCAGTGAGCAGGATTGGGAAACTGCTTCACAATGCACTACCTCATTCCAGAGTGACCCATTTTGACAAGTTGCCACAAGTTTTCTGGCTTGCTTGGGGAGCGTAGCATAGGGCTACATCTAATACATGGCTTCATAGTGGACGTTATTGCTTGTAGAATACAGTATTGTATGTATTAGAAGCAAGATGATGGTTATGATTCATCAGAGCATGCATTCTGGTGTTTAATCTTTTTTTTTTTTTTTCTTTTTTTTTTTTAAAAGCCGTTGGCTGTATGTCAGTCATTGTTTGAGGAAACCTTTTTAATTTTTCAACTCCTTTTTGTCTGAAGGGTTTTCCTCCTGCCGCTCACTTGTTGAACGTGGTTAATGTTTTCACTTGTCTGCGTCCAGCTTTTAAAGGGCGTAGGAGTCCAGAGAAAGCCAGTGAGTCATCACTTTTAATTTGATTCCTGGCTCTTGTACCAAGCCATCAAGTAGGCAACTGGTGTAATCATGAGCAGGCGGTTTTTTTTTTTTTATTTCATGCTGATGGAGGGAAGATTTGTGTTTGGCGTGCATGCGCCCCTGTTGTGGCACATCGCTGAAGGCTCCTGGCAAGATCATGTGCTCATGATCACTTGGCAGCCACCATACTGTCAGATGGAGAGGGCTTGACTTTTGATTGCCTGCGTAGGAAAATCCTGGCATTGAATTGGCTTACTACAGACTTGCGGTGTTTCAGAGGACGTTGCGTTTCAGCCTAATCCTTATTTTGTCTTCCTCAGTGGCGCTGGGACGAGTGGTGGGGAGCTGGAAGAGGAGAGCTGGCAGCCCCCGGACCCTGAACTGACCCAGAAGCTCATAACTCAGATAGAGTACTACCTGTCCGATGAGAACCTGGAGCATGACGCCTTCCTGCTCAAGCACGTCCGGCGCAATAAGCTCGGCTTTGTCAGCGTCAAGCTGCTCACTTCCTTCAAGAAGGTTGGTTGTGCGCATGGATCTGCTCTGAGAATCTCTTACTTCATCCGGGAGAACTGACAACTGTTGCGTAAGCTGACAATTGGGCGTATGAATCATGTGTTTAAGAGAGGCTGCACTTCAGAGATGTGGCATTTGACAAAATGCTTGCCATCCTCCTGGCTTTCCAATGGGACTGATTTGGGGCTTTTTATTTCTATATAAATAAAACCGTATCTTAACTGTCCAGGGCTATAAGCCTTAGTTTAACTTCACGTTGGCTTCAAGCTAAAAGGGTATTGGAGTTGCAAATTTCACCTACATAGACAACCGTACCATCTCTTATACAATGCAGGCGCTCAGAATTGCTACAGAAGCAGTTCTGGTTGCTTATCTGTTGCAACCTGCAATCTGACTTCCCTTCTTATTTCCTGCTCCTGCTTATGTAATGCAAATCACCGATGGTTAACAGTGCGGGAAGCTAATGGTCACAAAACAGGCTGGTTTCATGACGGCAAGTGTGCAGCAGATTCACCTAATTTATAATTGTGCCATTTGGGCCTAATTTAACAGATATAATTATGGCGCAAGTGTGGAGCGGTTCTGGTAATTGGCAGCCTTGTAGGTAATTGGTAATACTGTGTGGGATGTTCAGTGAAGAGGTTTTTCTATTTTTTTTTTTTCCTCCCCCCTCCTGTTCCTCCATCAGACACATCCATGTTCCAGGTTTGCATTTGCACAATCTGATTGGTTAACGATTATGGAGGTTCTATTAACAGAAGTGTGTGTTAAAGCCATACATTTGATATTTGGTCATAAATTAACGTTTTATTCTAAACTTGAGTTGCTAATGAACTGACGTAGATAACTGTAGTAGATCATTTTTGAACCCCCATATTTCTTGGTGTCCTAACCAGAATATTTTTTTTCAGTTTTTCATGCTGTTTTACTTTGAAGTTAAACAGTTAAACGTGTGGTGGTGTTCCTTTTCTGCCAGGTAAAACATCTGACAAGGGACTGGAGGACGACGGCATATGCTCTGCGCCATTCCACCCTGCTGGAGCTGAACGAAGAAGGTCGGAAAGTGCGCCGCAGGACGAGCGTGCCGGTGTTTGCCAGTGAGTCTCTGCCGAGCCGCATGCTGCTCCTGAGTGAGCTACAGCGCTGGCCTGAGCTAGGCGTGGCTTTGGCAGGTGGGGGTGGGGCTGGAGACGGGAGCCCTGGGGCAAACCCAGCCCAGCAGGAGCGGCTCATGGAGCTTCTGCTCAAGGCCTTTGGTGCATATGGCCCGATCGCCTCTGTGCGTGTGCTGAAGCCTGGCAAAGACCTGCCACCTGATCTAAAGAAGCTGAGTGGGCGCTACTCACAGCTGGGAACTGAGGAGTGTGCCATCGTTGAGTTTGAGGAGGTGGAGGCGGCTGTGAAGGCCCACGAGGCCTACACAGGTCAGCAGGGCGACAGGAAGGGTTCAGTGGGGCTCAAGGTGGTGCTGATTGGTACCAAACCACCCAAAAAGAAGGTACCAAAGGAGAGGCAGCGGGAGGAGAACGGAAATGCAGGAGGAGGACTGCGCAAGAGCCGCTCGCTGAACAGCCGTGTGCGTGAGCTTCAGTATCATGGAGACGACTCGGCCTGCAGCTCCTCTGAAACAGAAAGCAACCCGACCTCGCCTCACCTCGGCCGCAAATCACGCTCGTGCAACAAGCTGAGTCCTGGCGGCTTTCATTTAAGTCCGGCCGTGTCTCCCCGCTCCAGCCCGTGGAACAGCCCACGAGCTAGCCCTTCTGCTCAACGCAAAGCTCCTCCTAATGCCCGCTCGCCCCTGGCCAGTGAGGGCAGGTTGAGCCCCGAGGCTGGGCGCCGCTGGGCTGATTATTCCTCGGACAGTAGCTTGACTCCTTCAGGAAGCCCGTGGGTGCAGCGTAGGAAGCAGGTGGCCAGTCAGGAGAGCAGCCCAGTGGGGAGCCCCATGCTGGGCAGAAAGATCCAAAACGCAGACGGCCTTCCCCCTGGCGTTGTGCGCCTGCCCAGGGGTCCGGATGGCACGCGTGGGTTTCACGCAGTCTTGGTGGCAGAACGGGGCAAAACTGCAGCCACTCAAACCTGACTTGAACCAGGGGCAGCCTCACTTCTCCCAAAATGGCAGCACTGAACTATAGCAGTGAGGTTTATGCATCATACACCACACTGTCCTCGCAGTGAAGCATCATTCTACAAAAATGGACCACTGATCTGTTGCACATCATAGTTTGTTTTGGGTTTGTTTTTTTTTGTTAGTTTTTTTGGCAATACCTCTTTTTATATGGATATTTACTTTGTTTTTGTTTCATAAGACTCGGTTTGATATTACAAGAACTGGATGAGTACAAATGTCAAATCACTCCACTGGATTAAAAACCCTTTTCTTTGTGTGTTTATTGATGTGGACAGTGGTTTAGGCATGTGGAATTAAATGATCACTTAATGCCTTGTTGCACCCAAAAAGCAGCAATGAAAATTTTGTGGCCATAGTATTTCCTGGAATTAGGCTTGAATAGTAATCTTCACTTAAGAAAATGGTTGTCCTTCATTTTATTTTTGGTTTTAATTTTCTTTTTAATTCTTTTCTGGACTATTTTGTGTTCCTTTAAGGGATTACTATTTTAGCAGGGATGTGGTTCATAGAATTTGAATCCTGTCTGAAGCTCTGTCTGTTTGGGTTCCAGTGTAGCCTGTAAGGGACAGGTCATGAGGCTCCAGCCTGTAAATATGCTCTGCTTTTGCCTTTACAGTTGAGTGGAGGCAAAGTACTGCACATTTCATATTGTACAAAATAAATTACTGTAATGGCATTCATTTGGTGTTCATTGCCTCTTCTAAAATGCTTTGTGGCTGATTTGTATTCATTTATGTTAATCTTGTGGTTTAAAAAAAAATGTTCCGCGTGGTGCTTGGGGATCACCAGCAGCAGTTTATGATTTGTACCACACCACACATCAATCTGCTGAATAACTCGAATAATTGTTTGCTTAAAGCAACAATGAACAAAATGTTATATTTATTGAGGTTATGCTGGCGAGAGCTTAAACCAAATCTTAACTGCAGCCTTTTCGGCGATCCTTTCTTGGTGGACTTGCAATCATGTCTTGACCTGATTATTCTAAAATCGACACAGTGGGGTGCCAGTAGACATGCTGCTTGGCTTGGTGCTGTTCAAACCCTGAGCATGCAGGGCGTAAATGCGCCACAGATGGACATGGGTCTTACCAGGATTTGTCAAACGTGGGCCGAATCAGAAACGCCATGTGAGGCTGCAAACCTCCAATTGTTTAGCTCCATTACCCCTGACTAATGTATTCCCCACTGTGAAAAGGTATCTCTTTAAATTTCCTTAGCAACTGCTGCCTAACCGACCATGGGCAGAAGGGGCGGGAGTAAAGCTTGCCTACAAGAACTTTTTTGGATCATGTTGAAATAAGGTTAAAGGCTGCAAGCATTTGTTTGAAAGGCATTTGTATAACAAAGATCATTATGCTCTTTTAAAGGAAAAAAAAAAAAATCTTTTCAACAAAATCACCGACTGGACTGCCGTAATTGCACAAAAGCTTTTTCCTAATTTGCTAGTCAATGTCAAATTATCTTGTGGGTTATTTAGCCATCATTAGTGAATAATTGCTAGTGACTTCTTATTCAAATAATGAATTCTGATCATTTTCCGGAGGCTTCCTATTCTCAAACTAAATCACAGAAGGTCATGGACGCTGAGGCGGCGTGAGCCTGCGGCCGTAGATTTAGCGTTCTCCCTTTAAGCGTGTTAGGAGCAGAATGTACTTATAGCACAGTGTTGTGGTCTGAAAGCTTCTGTTGAATAATGTCTACCAGTTCTTGAAAGTCTTCTACCCCCATTCTGGTTTTAGAGCACTGTTGAGGCATTGTCATCTTTGTAGAGGGAGTATCTATCTAGGTCTATTTCTCAATGCCTATATGACACATCTTGTATAAAAGCCTTTGTTCCAACAGCGAGCAAAGCATGCTTTAGTTCATACAGAAGAGAGAATCGTAGTGGGTGTAATTGCCTGGGCTATATGAGGTATTATTGTAGGTGCTTGTTTTTTGCCCCATGTTGCTTGAATTACAGCCAGGGGATAAAAATGGACCGAAATTAGTGACCACTTACAGGATTCTGCTGAGCCTGACCGCAATAAAAATGTTTGAAAAACTAATATATGCTGTTGTCTGGAAGCAAAACCATTACACCGGTTCTCCAAATCTGCATCCTTGAGCTTGTTCTTCACTATGCTTTCAGTTTTTTGTTCAGGTGTGAAATGCAAACATTTCTCAACTGGAAACCAGAATTTCTCTGGTTAAATCAGTTTCCCAAACCTGCCCCTGGAGCAGGAAATACACGAATATATTCTGCACGAGAGATTTTCCATCACAGGAAACCTCAGCGTTAGATTGTTAACTAGAGTTTTAGCATGTTTCATTAAATAAAAATGAATATTTACATTCACAAATCGCAATTTTTTTAAACGTATGCTGTTTATATATGAATAAAGTCCCTCATGTCCAGCTTGAAAAACAAGGCTCAAGATTTAGCAATCTTTATTTTATTTGGAAATAATTACTTAATCTTAGACCATGTAAATATCAGAACGTGAACAAACAGAGTAATTTAGCCTGCTAGCCAAAAGTCGATGCACACGAGAGGAGAAGATGACTTGGCAGAGTATTGTATTTTCTTAATCGATCAGAAAGGAAGCTATCGTATGTGCCTGTGCCTGGCTGCTCCTGAATGAAATCACCATCTCGAACTCGTGGGTGAATGTAGGTGTGTGTGAGAAAGACGTTCACACGCCGACTTGAACCAAACTCCGCACAACTTGAAGCTCAGTTCACAAAGCCATGACTTCAGATTTGTAGCGCACCCACTCATCACTCTCCTCCTCTGATTATTCTCAGGCTTGAGAGGAGGTGTCATGAGGAGAAGCTGATCGCGGATCAGAGACTGAGCCGCAGGCGGCACCAGACCCTCAGCATGCGGAGGAGAGAGTGGGAGAGAGTGAGTGATGCCGATAGCAGGCGAGTTGACATTATACTCCCTGTAAGCCCAGACTGAAGCATTTCCAACAAGAAGTGTATAAATGAAATGTCTTGGGCGGGTTTGATCGTGACCATCACAACTTCCTACAAGTGAGGTGCATAATATTTTCCATATACGCTCTCCAGCCTTCCTGCTTTCATCTGCTGTCGTGCTCGGCCCATTTGCATAGAGTGGTTATTTATTTTGCCATACCCTTCCTTTTCTTTTCTCTGTCTATTCTTCACTGAGCTCTTTCATCACCTCTTACAGCAGAGTGAAATTCTTTTCTTCTTGTTAGGAAATTGGGATGAGAACGCAGGGTCAGCACCAAGACATCACTGAACCAGACAGAGTTAAGGGCCTTGCGCAAGAGCCCAAATAAGTGGTGATGGGGTTTGAACCCCCA
The DNA here is from genome assembly GCA_030068235.1 of Notoglanidium macrostoma. Classification (NCBI taxonomy): domain Eukaryota; kingdom Metazoa; phylum Chordata; class Actinopteri; order Siluriformes; family Auchenoglanididae; genus Notoglanidium; species Notoglanidium macrostoma. The sequence goes on along the minus strand of JAQQZR010000037.1, from coordinate 2,977,327 downwards.
GTTTTCCGATCAGCCTTGACCTTTGAGCCACAACTGCCTCCCCATTGCAAGGTTCCATTCGGCATGTGAAGATTTTATGGGATGATTGATTAATAGGAAAGTTGAAACTCCTTAAATAGGGTTTGGAATTGCCCATGCTTGGGACCCAGACCATATGTGATTTCGTCCCACGTCCAAAAAGCATGCAGGTGGCGTGTCTACACTAAATTACCCTCCAATGTGAATGAGTGCCCTGACGTAGAAAGGTTTCCCATCTATGTATGTATCCTGCCTTGCTCCCAGTGTTCTGGTACAGAGCCATCACCACCCTGAATATATTCCACCACATGGTCGTGCAATGCTGTAAAAATGGACCAAAAACATTCTAAACGGGGGGAAAAAAAAACCCCAAACGCATTTAATTTTTCATTTGTCCTGCCAAGTTTGTTTTCACACATGAACATTTGTTGCAGAGAACAGAAGAGAACACTTTTATTTTAGATATCTTATATTTGGATATTTACCTGGTTTGTAGCCAAGTAGATGTATTTTGCCAGCCAGCTTGAGAAGTATTCAAGGATTCGAAAAACCAAGGCAGAGAGGGGTTTTTATGTATTTATATATTTATTATTATTTCTAGGGACCCTTCACTAAAACATACCAAATGGTTGAGTTTGTATCTAATACAGGAATCCTTTCTGTGGTGTAGGCCCACTGGTATGGTGGGGGAATAGTCAATGTTGGAGAGCGCGTGTCTCGTGGGACGGACTTTGGCTGAGAAGATCCAAAGCGTGTGTGGAATGCAGGAGGTGAAGCAGCGTTCACTTGGCTCGCACGGACGTCCGCCTCCGGCTTTCCTTCCGAACAGAAGCGCTGGCGCGGTGCCAGCTTACAACGAGAACGATTACAGCTTACACGGCTTATATTCGCAGGTCAGCACTAAAGAAACATGAGACTGGTTCCGAATTTGGGCCGGACTGCTTAACATTACACTTCAGAGTTTCACACACTGTTTTTTTTGTTCCATAAAGTTATACTCACCGCTATATTTTCTCCGAAGAACCCATATCTTTTTTGTTTTGAGGTAATTACAGTTCCTTCACTTCACTGACAATTTCCTTTACTCTAAGACGAGGCTGAAGTATGGAAGCGGTGTGTAAACGATCCTAATCTGACGCTGCAGAAATCATTCTCTGCTGTGCAAATTCCCAGCTGGTCCTTTTTTTTTTTTTTTTTTTTAAATCGCAAGAGAAAGTGATATTGTTCGCGGTCGGATTTTTACATGGTTTATTTCCATATTTACTCCCCATTCATGCATCAAAGTGAAGATGTTTGCTTAGTGAAACCTAATGATCCTTAAGAATTGATAGTCATGCAGCTCTTGCCAGGAGCTTATTTGCTTAAAAAAAAAAAAAAAAAAAAATGAACAAAATGAGAAAATAAATAGTGGTACAAATGCTGTTACTGCGTAGACAAACACATTACAACAAACACACACTGTGTAACAGCGTAACATTACCGGCACACCTTGATGTTTTTGTTTCTTTCCAGGTGTCCTTTTCTCTCCTCATTTCCTGACTCATTTTCCGGCTCTAGATGACCAAAGGAACCACGTACGCATCTTCAAGATTATAATTGGTCTCGGAGAGGCTGAGGCTCGGTCATTGTCTTTTTGTATGCGCCAGAGAAATAAAATCTTCACAAAGCTCAGCACAAACCGTGTGTGCAAACTCTTGTATGTGCACTCGGACTGGGAATCAAGCAGACGGCTACGCAGTCCTTCACCTGCAACGAAATTAAGCTACACATTGTGTGGTTTTTTTTTTTTTTTTGTGTGTGTGACCACAATAATAATATTTTCCTGTAGCCTAGTTGTGGTGAGAAGTCCAGCACAAGCTTAATCTCACCTGAGCGTTAGCCATTTGTCTTTCAGTCCAATCTGAAATTCCCTTTCTGTAAAAAAAAATTATAATTGTCCTGTGGAATGTCACGCTACAGAGCCTCAGATATAGAGCGATCCATCAGCAGGCCCCACGTAACCCACGGCGATGAGGAGGACATCGATGAGGGTCCAGATTCCCAGTCCTCCGAAACTGAAAAGCTTGCCCAGTCCCTCTCTCCACTGCCCCAGGTAAAAGCGGTCGGCTCCAAACCCGCCCAGAGTGATGCTGCGTGAAACCGGGAGTCAAATCTTTATCACCTTTCAAATGATAGCCATATCAAATATACAGGCAAATGATTCAACATTCACAAATTCTGTATTAAACATATTAACAAAACTTTATGTGAAAATACTACTATTAATAATAATGACATTCACTTGTATTTTGGTCTTTATATAGATTACAGGGATTACCTGAGCGTCAGTGCTGTGGACCATTTATATCCTCCAGTCCAGTTGCAGAAGAGACGCTTCTGAAATTCCCTTCTTCCTGTTCAGATCAGACAGAGATGGAGGTTTTGCACTCGGATAAATATTTCAGCGTTCACTGCATCTTTAGTCACTGCCTGGTCAGGATCAGAGTCTTAAGTTAGGCTACAACTGAAGCAACAAAGTCTGTCTAGAAATATCATGGACAAAATAATAACAGCATGAACGGGGATTTAAAAAAGAAAAAAACAGTCCTGTGCACGTTTCTAGACAAGACCGATCGCGAGCACGAGTGATGTAGCCGAGACCGAATTCACGCCACGCAAACAGCAGTAGCATTTCCACGTGTTTTTCCCCCCTCCAGAATTTTCCGCGGTTTCCGGGGACATAAGGTTGACCTTTCATTAAAAAAACAAAAACGAACAAAACCGCACTACTGTTTGGTTTAGGCCACACCCACTTTTGACTCCCAATATCCAAGCTGCAACCAAGTAAATATACTTTATCTGAGACCAGGAACACTTCCTTGACATTTATCTGTGATAAAGTATATTTATTATCAGGGATACGGTCATATCCAAGACGCACAACCCATAAAAAAAAATATGCCATTCAAATGCCTGAAAAAATTAATCTGTGAGCAGTCAAACAAAAACGCCATTTAAACTCGCCACTTAACTCCGTTCTCAGCTGCTCTAAAAGAACTGATATCCATCTACTCTTGTGCTTGTGAATACCAATAGAGACACCACTAGTGCATCTCTTTTACATCTTCCAGCTTCCTGTCCTTGTTCACTGTGCAGCTCTTCTAATGATAAAAAGAGCTGCGCACACACAAAGCCTGCCGATTTTATTCCTCACATCATGATAGAAGGACCTTTTCATACAATGTGTTATAGCCGTATGAATGTAATACCGCCTACGTTACTCTTCTAACCTGAAGCCGTCTGGAGATAAACGACTGAATGAATTCTGAGCAACATGCCACTGAGAAACACCGCGAGTGTGTGACTGGACCGATAGATCAGCGGCGTGAGGGGATATTAGAGAAGCGCGTGCTCTGCTGGAAAGCGTTATCCGTAAACTAACTCGGCAATCGATTTTCCTTTTCTTCTGACCTCAAACCTCTTTAAACACCTGAAACCAGGGCTTGTGTGATTTATATTGATTCATCACGATTTTTCTATTCTAACATATGATAACCAATTTTAGTTTTAAGGAGAGTGGAGGAGGTAAAGAATTGGAGAATGTATAACTTGCTAAGGATCATCACCATTAGCGTTATTTGTAACGTGTTAGACTTGACATTTCGCTGTTGGATCGGAGTTTGGCTTTAAAGCAAAGTCTGACATCTAAAAAAAAAAAAAAAAAAAAAATCTTCCCACATAAATTTCAAATAAATGATTCCCGGTGTCTAAAAGCAAACTTCCACACTGCTGTATACATGAAAACGTGACCTCATTAGCACAGTCTACGTCCTTTACCCAAGAGCTGCCGCTGTAATCAATAAACACTGCCTTGTGCTCATCCAAGGACTTTTACTCACATCCTGTCAGCACACTGGTTAATCCCACGTTCCCGTTCCAGTCCTCACACCATCTCGGCGAGGTTTTTTTTCCCACCGCTGCCGTCTCTGGCTCGCTCGTTAGTGTTCTAAACCTACAACCGGATTTTTATTTTGATATAAAGTGCTAGAAAAAAATATTATTTTATTAGGCTCTTCCTGAACGTCCTTTCCGCTATTATAAAAGATGGAAGACGGACATTTGTTGTAGCACATTTCGTTTACAAAAGCATAATGCAGTGTGCTGTACACGGACACGAGGGATAAAAGCATACAGGACATCGGAGCTGAACACCAGACAGTCTCGGCATGCTCAGGTTAGGGATTTAGAAGAAGAAATGTTTTGATATAGTTGGTTAAAATACAGACGATGGCGGCTAATGGAGCAGTCTGGGAGCCGTTTCCTGCTGTAAGGACCCAAGCTGTTCACATTTTGTTGTAATTCTATGCAACGCAAGCTCATCGGTCCTTATTGATACAAGAGGCGCACTGAAGATGTTCACTCTTACTGTGGCCTGAATAGGCATGAATAGATTTATCCTGAACTTGTCTGGATAGTAACCTTTAAAGGCTGCGATGACGCCTGCACATAATAAATATTGAATTAGGAATTATTTGGTGTAGAGGCACCTTGTTGTACAGATTTAGGGCTTAACGGGAACAAATATTGATCGCAGGTCCTCTCCAAGGTTCACAATTCACAAAGAACCGAACGTGTTTTTTAATAATATAAACCGGCACTCTGACATTTCTGCATTGTTATATATTTGCCGTTTGATTTTCACGGTTTGGTTGTACTATACACAGCAGGGTGTTCAAACAAGACCCTTTGACCAACTCGATCATGTTTTGTTATTCAGTCAGGATTGTGCGTACGTCAGCCTATCTGGCCTAACAGAAAGATTCGAAGCACCTCGCATCTGTTTGAAATGGCGGCATTTTATCGACATGAAGTTAAAAACAAACCTTTAAAAGGTTGACGCGTTGAATGTGGCTGCGTTTTAAGACGGTTTAAGTATTGCTGTGATCTGAATCTACTGTAACACCGTGCATCTGGAGAAATATAGTGATTCAGAGCGATGAATAAAGTCTGGCTCAATGCAATCAGAAAAATCACATGGCCTCATTCCTAGTAACAGAGCAGGAGCTATTTTTCTATGCAGCGCTGTAAAAAAGGACAGAGTGACTAAGCCCAGGCTTTACACCGTAATATATTCGGAACTGCTAAATATATCAGTCCTACATTATGAATTTGTACTACATTTTAGAATTAGCCCTGTACAAATACAAAGTTTTGATTACATCAGGATTGCATTGCAAGTCTATAAGTCCATACCTAAGCAGTTTACGTGGTCCAGGACGGTGCAGGTGGCGTTGTAGCGCTTGCGAGGGCAGGACACGGTCATGCAGGTGGTAGAGATGTTGCAGCGATAACGAGATGGATCGAGCTGCCAGCAAAACTGACAAGCCACCGTCAGGTTAAAGACGGTCTGCTGTCGATTCAAAGTGTCCTAACGAGCACACACGGAGCCATGATCAGAAACAGCACCGTGTCATAATTTATCACATACATGATACATTTAAACAGTACTCCAATAGTACAGAAATAATGAGCATAATATACAACATTAGAGTTTAACAGTGGGTGCCAATATTTTTGTTCATCAACGTTCAGATTGAACAAACTGCACTAGTTAAGAAAACCTATACAGCAAAACCTTTTTGTAACTATTGTACATGGATTGATATTAATAAAGGGTGCCAATAGTTATGAAACTGACTGCATTATTAATTGTACAGCCCTCATTTATTGGTGTACTGCATATTTTTCATGTTTAATCATAGGGACTATATTGACCCCTGCTTTAGGACAAATAAACAGATTCTGGTTGATGATTACAGCTCCATGTAAACCTCACAGGTCTGCTAAGGGACGCAAAAAAAAGAAAAACCCAACAAAGAGCCAAAAACAAATCTGCCGTGACTCAACAATAATTTGCTGCACTCACTCACTCCTGGGAATAAAGGATGGAGTGATTTTCTGGAATACACACCAAGCAGTGAACTCCTTTCTTGGTCCTGCAGGTGAAATTGGCCGGCTTGCCGTAGCTGCAGTTGTGATGGTACGCGCACGTGAAGCAGTCGGCTGGTAACTTGCTGCACGGTCCTCCGCTGGGACACTTTGCCTCGTGAATATCTGCGCCATCCAGAGACTCTGAAAGAAATCGAGTCCATTTTTTATTGTCAGTTTCACTATGATATGTGCAGCATGATATAAAACACATCACACACAAAACAGTTACAATTACTCGTTGCATCAAGACCGAAACCTCATCATGATGTCAAATCACCCAGCTCTGTATTGTACCATGCAATTCATCAATTGTGACCTTTTATTTAATACCTGTTCGGTGTCAGCGGTATATTTATAGCCTTGTCTGACTGCATTATTGTTCACATCTGATTCAACAAATTGGAATGTGAAATAGTTTTTGTCACAGATGTTTCATCTTCTCCAACTTTTTAAATCACTTATTCACATAGACATTAAATAAAATGGTATTTGTCTTTTTAGTTTATCCAGAATTCAGATGCTATTTAAAATGTGGCATTAGCCAGTTAGTGAATATCATAATACATATACTAAGACTGGGCGATATGACACGAATACTGTATCATATCACGATTCCCAACCACCTAGTGGTCAGTTCTACTGGGCAAAGTAATAGTTTAACTACTTACAAGGTAGCTTATCTGATTCAAATACCTTTGCTACTTGTGACATGAAGTGACACAATGTGAGCCAAAGAAAGCTTCATAACACAGATCAAACAACTGATATTAAAAATTCACCACTCAACTACGCTTCCTATTTAGGCGGCTTTATCTTGAATAAAACACAGGCATGGATACTATATTGTGAAGCAGAATAAATATGTTACATTGAAATTCTTTACCGGTTCATGCCATAACTAACCATAAGATTTGAACTTGGCACGTTACCTGGTGATGATAATGAAGAGGAAGAGGAGGAGGAAGAGGAGGCGGCTGCCTCTACTGCTGCTGCTGCTGGTGCTGCCGACCCGATCGGACCCGGTACTGCCGGGCCGTGCTGAGGCGTGTAAGCAGGATCTTGGCCCACATGCGCAGAGCTCAGGTACCCTGTTAACCAGAGAGACATGCTGATCTTGAGAAATGATCTCCATTGAGAAAAATCTCATGTCCCCAACAACCACTCACCTATCACCGGTGTCCCCAACAACCACTCACCCATCACCGGTGTCCCCCAACAACCACTCACCCATCACCGGTGTCCCCCAACAACCACTCACCCATCACCGGTGTCCCCCAACAACCACTCACCCATCACCGGTGTCCCCCAACAACCACTC
>JAQQZR010000037.1:2959734-2969921 GCA_030068235.1 Notoglanidium macrostoma | reverse complement strand
AGATGCTGGGATTGGCTCCAGCTTCCCCGCCACCCAGACGGATAAAGCGCTATAGATAATGGATGGATGGATAATTCTAGAACAAAAATCTAGATGAACTAGGCACTTCTCAGCATTTACATGAGTTAAATGAGCTTTTGTTTTGAATTGTTCTTAAATAATTAAAACAAATTTTTAATAGGAATTATTTTGAATAACTTGGTTTGAAGCATTCTAGAACAGGATTACTAATTAATTCCAGAACACTTCAAAGCAAAGCAAAAAAAAAAAAAAACCTGACACACTCTTTTGTACAGAAGAGAAACGATGGAAAGAATCGATTGATAAAGGATTGATCTAGAACCATTACAGAAGTAAAGCTATGGGTAATTTGTTTTGAAGGGCTCTAGAACACCATGATCATTTTCGGATTTTCCATAAAATTTACTGAAAATAATTCTACAATCCCAAAAACCTTCTCAGCCTGGTCCCACACGGCGACGTCTCCGAGGAACTTCTCCGGCCGGGTGGACAGATGCAGCTGGAAGGAGAAGCCGAAGACGTCATAGACACAGCGCAGGAAGTCCAGACAACCCTTCATCTCTGACTCAATCTAGAAGGAGAAGAGTGGATGGGAGAGCCAGATGAGAACTCCATGGCGCTACGCAGAACAATGCTCTAGAACAAAACCTAAGGAAGCTAATATACAGCTTATCCACAATTGAAAACATATACTCTGTTTGTGTGAATGTCCAGAAATGTTCACAGAAAGCCATTTTTTAATTTCCATCTCTAAAGGAAGGGAATCCAGATGAAGCAAGTCTCTATAGTGCCACTTGAGGGCTGAGTACCGTACCGTACCTGCTCCATGGTGCAGAAGATGTGTGCGTCGTCTTGCTGGAACCGGCGCACGCGGGTGAGTCCCGTCAGGGTCCCTGAGAGTTCGTTACGATGCAGCACGCCAAAATCCGCCAGTCTCAGGGGAAGCTCCCTCCATGACCGGGGCCGGTGACAGAACATCAGACTAAGAGAGAGAGAGAGAGAGAGAGAGAGAGAGAGAGAGAGAGAGAGAGGGAGTGAGAAAAAGAAGAGAGTGGCAAATGAAGAGAAAGAAACAAAGAAGGAGAAATATAGCAGAATTAGAGAGAGAGGGACAGCAACAGAAAGAGACACAGGAAGACAGACAGAGGGAGAGGGAGAAGGAGAGAGAGAGAGAGCATGCATGACAGACAGAGAGAGGTAGCAAAAGCAGAGGGATGAGGAAAGGGACAGACAGAAAGAGAGTGACAAAGAGGACAGTGGTATTGTTAGAGAAAGAGAGAGAGAGAGAGAGAGAGAGAGAGAGAAACAAAATGCTCTTTTTATTTTAATGAATATCATTTCAATGCTTCGGCAATACTGTAACTAGTGTAATGCTTGTGCCATAAGCGCTCACTGAACTGAATTAGAGAGAAAGGGTGTGTGTGCGTGTGTGTGTCTGTATGTGTGTGTGTTGGGGAGGTGTTGTTAAACACATGAGAGAACCCTCTAGTGAATTCTAGGATTTCCGTTTAGCGTGCTCCTCCAGACAGGTGTCTGAAGCTGACACTCGGCTGCTGTGCCGAGATGCTAATATGCTCATATTTGGTCAGCTTACAAACAGCTGTAACCTCAAATTGTTCTAAAAAAAAAAAAAACCCACAAACCTTCCCGGATTTTGGAAAGTTTGTTTTGGTCGGCTCTAAGCAGCACCAATTCGCATCAAAACAATTCATAAGAATCATCCATGGCAATTATCTGCAAAAAATTTGTAATATCAGCTGTCCCGACAAACAATAATAAAAAATAAAAAAAAGAAGAACAGAAATCTAAAATGTCACATCTGGGATGAGAGCTGTGCTTACGTTGGTGCACTTTCTTCAGAAAACTCACAGGATGGACATTATTTGTGAAGTCAAATGTGTTGTGGGGGAAAAGTCAAACAGCCAGTGTGAATGAAGTGAAAGACCACAGCGACGTACTTATTTACTGCTGGTGTGTGTACGGCTTTACCAGTGTCCAGGACAGTTCATGGGCTTGAGGGCAAAGATGTCCTGCTCCACCGGGAATGAGAACATGTTCTCACTGTAGTGCTGCCAGTGGCCTGATGTCTCCCACAGCTTGCTGTTGTAGATGTTAGGAGATGCCACTTCCTGAAAACCTCTTCTCCAGTACTCCTCCTGTGTGTACAGAGATGGCATACAGGATGCATTTTAGGCTGTGTCCACAGCTTTAAAACATCACTTTTGCTACGTTTACGCCTGGTGTCCATACTGCTCCGGAGATTTCGAGCCCCTGAGACGGAGAGTTTTGGAAATGTTGCCGGTCTGTCTTAGTTTGTGTTTTAGAGTGGATGAGGGAACAGAGGCTTTTGGAAACGATGACACGGACACCCACGTTTGCGTCCTGGCAGGGTCTCAGTCACGACGTATCCTTCCCTGAGTGCTCACACTCGTATCACGTGACCCTTTCTGGAAATAAGCGAATGGCTTCAGCCTCCACTACCAGTCATGAGTGCAGAATGGATAACGAGTTACAAGTGTTGCTGAGCTTTGCTTTGCTAGCAGCTGTTGTGCAGTCCGCATTTTTACAATTCTTAAACGGCATTTTAATACAGAAATGTATTAATGCGGACATAGCATTACATAGGTTAAAAGCACTGACTGACTGAACATGGCTTAAAATATTACCTGAACCAAAAATTTAAAATGTATACAATTTCCATATACAAAAAAAAAAGATTTAAAATTATATCACATATTAGTATTAAATTACATTACTCTATTATTCATCATAATTTTAGAGGATTACAGAAGAATTACCATTTCAAGCCTGCAAGGAGTAAAAAAAAAAAAAACAAAACAAAAAAAAAACTTAAAAATATGTGAAATACTTAGAATGTTGCCTAAGCAGTTTTCACATTCTCAGCTCAGTACATTTACAGCAACACTCATTTTACCATGCTGATGCTGTTTCGTATCATTACTGCATTATAATAAGATGGCCTGGTTTCTACAGAAGTTCCCAATAAACAGCTTAAGAGCTTACGAAGAAAAGCACGTACAGATTTGCATGCTGTGCAGACGGGAAATCTGTCAGTCATAAGCAGGAACAGTCTTATGTAATGCATACAGATGGTAGTGTATGAATGTGTGGAGCAGATTTACCCTTATGAACTCAGTCAGAGTGTTGTAGATGTAGGCTCCACGAGGAAGGAAAAAACAGCTGCCTGGACTCAGATCATGAAAGAAGAACAGCTCCTGATCCTGAATTACACCAGCCGAGAGAGAGCGCGAGAGAGAGAGAGAGCGAGAGAGAGAGAGCGAGATGGTCAAACAGAAGTGAGATGAAAGAAAACTGGCAACCAGAAACACTTTATGTCTATACTGAAAGAATTTGTTGCTCGGTGCTGTATTTTTGTATTCCCGTTATTCCTGGGAGTGGTTTTCAGCTGCAATGCCATCACCGGGGGACAATGTTATTTATGGCACAGCTACAAAACAAAAGAGCAAGAACTTCTTTCCTCATTCACGTTTCATTTCCAAGCAACATTCAACGTCATGTTAATGAGAAAACCAGCGTAGACGCAGCCAAGACATTGAAATCGAAGTCCCAGAATGCTATGCAGCTGCATGAGCCCCGAGTGGTCATGTGAACGTGACAGTGTTGATTTGCAGTACTAGCATGAAAGTTGAAGCTTTGAGCAGATTGTATAGATGAGGGGGTGAGGAAGCTGGGACAGATAAAAGTGCTAAAGTGCTGCTGCATCACTCTCTTTAGATACACATTAAAATGTTCACTATGTAGTGGACAACCCCCTGAATGCCCCTCTCTTACCCCTCCCTTTCCAAGGGTGTATTAGAATTGGATATTCATATTTCGTTGGCTGCCAGGTGTTTGTAGAGCTCTTCCAATTACTTACATTCAGGCTCGTTGCTTTTTCCGTGCTAAATAATAAGAATGATCCTCCATTTTTCAAAATTTGGGTTCTCAAACTTGTTATCCAGCACCAGCAAACACTGATTCCTCTTCTTTCCTCTTCCTTGTCTTCCTTTCTTGTTCTTTCTTCCACTGCTTCCTCCCAGATTCACACTGCCACTTGGAAAAATGTGAAATGCGGAAATCGCTCTCTAGAGGTTTGTCCGTTCTGATTTACTATAGAGGCACAACATGGCGGTTCTAGAGGTGAACCCGCTCACTATGTAGATATAAAGGACTCATTCTAAGCTTAAACACATCAATTCAGAGATACAGGTAATTATACACTAATGAAAACGTACTTATGAACTTAATAAGTATTTTATAGAATATATGTAATGCATTTCTGCTAATCCTACATAGTGGACCTTTAGGTAAGGGCTAATATTGCATTCCACTACAGGGCTGTTTTTTGTAACTTTTTTCATCACATTTGTCTAGATTTTTGCTAGCAAAAGACAAACACTGAGGCATCCATGTTTCCCCCCACTTGGTAGCTCAGAATTATCCAATTTTGTTCTCATTTATAGCAGTTAGTCGAACAGTATCGGAAATGAAAACTTGGAAAAAAGTTTTTAAAATTTAAAAAAGCCGATTAAGACATTAATTCCGTAATAAATCTGGAATGCAACTAAAGTTCAGATGTTGATTATAAAGATCGATATGGAAACCATTCAGGGTAGATGGAAAGAAAGAGGTCTGAAGGACCACTTATGTTCAGTGGGAGGAAACACAGTGCCAAAGTTTTCCATCTCCACAGGGAATCGAGGTGACACATGGTGTCAAATCTGCTCTCAACTCCCAAGACAAACTGTTCTCAGAGCCCTCCAACTTCAGACCACTAGCGTATGGCGGCAGGGCAGGACACGACACCGCGCACCACAGAGAGAACTAAAGTCCACATTAAACCTGACCCTGCTACACTTTCCCAGCAGCGTATACCTCTATAAGGAGCGAGAGGGAACAGGAAGCCTTCTCTTGGAGAACCAGCTGGTCATCATGGGATCAGTAGGAAGCGTCGATCACACACTAATCGAGAACACGACATAAGCGGAGCCTTCGCTTTTTCGCCGAGATGGATGGGGCGGGTGAAAATTTATTCTGTGCATTTCCAAGATGCCGTTGCTTTGATCAGCTTTCGTCAAACCATACAATATTGAGACCATTAGATACAACAGTGCATCCGTCAATCGGTACTGCATGCATACTAAGCACACGCTCATTATTTTTATTATTCCGTTTTTAAAAGATGACCCGAGGTTCAGCTCAATTCAAAGCTCATTCCGGCTCAGAGAAATGAACTTCAGTTCGAATCAGCTCTCATTGCTCTGGCGGGTTGGCAATAAAAATAAAGCTACGCCTAATCGTTCACATGAAGCCGTTCAATTTAAAAAGAAGGAGTTCTTCCATGATAATCCACGAACCCTCATTAAATAAAAAAGCATTGCTTCAGTCCACAGAGTGCTTTATTTCTCCCTTGGCGAAATCATGCGCTGGCCAAGTGGAACGGAACATGGAAATTTGGGATTGGAATCAGGCCTGAGTTTGAGCTCATTTCCTCCAATCATTCCCATGATCCAGGGATGAAAAGCACTAAATATACTCCAAGACAATTCCACATGAGTATAGTGACCAACAAGTACGTAATAAACCACTTGGGGGTGTGCAGTTAAAGGATAACCAGCAACAGAGTGGTGTGTTGAAGCCAAGTTACTGTCCACATCCTGAAATGGATTATTTTCCTACAAAGTGGTTTATTCCTCTGATAACACAGAAATCAGCCAGTGATTATAAATTTATTCATCATTTTTTAAAACTTTAAAAATAAAAAAGCTGTTTAGTATAAACATTGTGGAACATCCAAGAGACGAGTCCCTTCCATTATAGTAGCTCGTTTGTGCACCAGTCTTTCTTTCTGTTCTCCATTAAAATTAATAAATACAACTTGTCCTGTTACCAAGGCATCATAAAGACAAATCTTCCAACAGTAATAAGGACTGACGTCTTTTGAGGCTTAATATGCTTTTCTCTGTTAAATAACAACACTTAAGTCATAAATGACGGGAAGGTTTGCTATACAAGTCCCCATGAATGAGCTGTTGCTATTTTTGATTCGCCTCGCAGCCAGAACTACTGTCCGAGCTGCTGTTAGAGGAAAATGATCTAATTATCTGCTCAGCTCCATAATGAGAACATGTTACCTTTCATCAGTACACAGTTCTTTGAAAACGAACTCTAAAACAGGACCCAAGCCTTCTTGGCTCTGCCGTCTCACCTTTCCGATTTTACGGTGGTCTCGGTTCTTGGCCTCTTCCTGAAAGCGCTCCCATTCCTTCAGCATCTTACTGTCGGGGAAGGATATCCCGTAGATCCTCTGGAGCGTCTCCATGTCCGAGCGGCCTTCCCAGTACGTGGATGAGTTCTAGACAACAGAAGCAGCAAGGTTACAGTAATTACGCTACAAATGTGTTGCTGGAAATGAAGTTCACAATCTGTTCATTCAACGCACTTCATTATTACTTTACAGAACCGCCACTCGACAACGGGACACAAACCTTATAGACCTTCAGTGCTTTGATCTTGCCTGTATGCCGGACATGAGGGCCTCGACACAGGTCAATGAGAGGACCACATCTAAGAACACAGAACCGTTCAGAACCAGTTCAGACTGGATTACAAAATATCACAAATAACACCATTTACCTGTACACAGTAGTGGTAGGGGTGGTCACTTTGTCATTCAGGATACGACACTTAAACTTGTTGTACTGTGAAACAAAAGCAACACAAACATAAATCTTTATTATTATTATTATTTTTTTTTTTAAATAAAGGAAAATAGTCGATGATGCAGTGGTGTGGAGTTAAGCGGTTGTCTCCAATCCAAAGTTGATCATTTTACTACAAGAGCATTTCCTGAAGTGTTTTATTCCTCTTATACATGGACCGACGTCTTTTACATTTTCTTTTTACATACGTTAAAATCACTGATTCAAAACAGTAATCGAGCAACGCCTTCTGACCAATCAGATTTGAGAATTAAATCTGTCCGAACGCTTGGAGAAAATAAATTGCCGAATTTACTTAATTTGAACAAGGGTTCCATGTGAATGAGTCGAGTTACATTAACACAGTTGGTTTTCCTACATCCAGTATGATTTGAGCAGGTTTTTTCAAAACCCTGGGACGAAATCAAATCCTGCGATTTCACCCGAGGTCAAACCCGGGTCACTGGTGCTGCGCTATTGTTTAGTCATTTAATGTCGTAGTCATTTCTTCCCGTCAGTGCAAACATCCTTGAGAGATTTTCTAACGTAGTTGGATCACTTTTAATATTACGTGAATTGATCTCACTAACTTACAGTAATTAGAAACGTGTTTAGATTAAATGTAGAATAAGCAATGAAATCATGCTTTTGTTGAGAAACTACTCGGTTCTATGTAAACGATACGCAATATGCTCTCTTTTTGTCAGTGTATCTGGGAAGGACTGTACCTTGAACATCTCCAGCAGCGTTTCTTTGCTAATCTCCAGTCTCTCGAACGGCTGTTTGTCCTTCATGATGCCCTTACAGAGTGCTTCCAGCTCTCCGAACTCCACGCTCGACGCTCCTCTAATACAGACAAAACAATATCCAGCATTTACTCTTTTACTGTGTTAAACTACCACCAGAGTAGCGTTACATACGGTAGACAAAACCGACCCAGACCATCCAATAACATGAGCTGACTTCTCCTACATGACACTACACAGAGCTGCAGGTTTGCCAGCTATTAACCCCTACAGTAGGTAAAGTTGGCACGAAAAGAAATGAAATAAATTTAAGTCATTAGTCTGTGGTGGTTTGGTTTTTAATTCAATAATTTAAATCAAACAACCTGGTGTGCTGTTTATATAATGTTGGGCCAAATGAAAACCTTCATTATTTTTATTTCATTTTGCATTGTTTATTAAAGTGGTTTATGCCACAGAGTTTCACCAATTATTATTTTTGTTTTATTTATTAAGGAATAAAACTCAATAATATAAAATGATCTATAATATATATAAGAATAAAACTATCAATTTACAGCTATTTTTAACGCTCATAAATTTAACCTGATTTAATGCTAAATCATAAATCAATTGTATTATCATTTTTATATTATGTGGTACACCCAGCATACAAGTCCCTGTGTTAGTTGTTGCCATAGAAACGATAATGTATTAGAATGAATGCGTTAATATAAACCTGTGACTCACAGCTGCACTACTGCCAGAGCTGCCGCTGTAGAAAATTCATCAACACCTCAGATTTGAGATTGTAACAGTGCGGTGGTATTAAAGATATTGCAACAGCTATATTACAATTTACAAAAAATATTGAAAGCTCACTCTGCGATCATAGCACAAAATCAAAACCAAACCAAAATCTAAACAAATTCTTGCTGATTTGTGATTTAGAAAAAAGTTTGTGGCCGTTATTTACATATATTACACGTTCTTACTCAATATTACACAATATTTCTTTGCCATTTGTCCTACACTGATGTAAATCATGGCTAATAAAAAAATAATAATAAACAAATCAGCACAAATAATATTTTTACGGCATATTTAAAAAAAAACAAACCAAGTATTTATTTAATTTCCTTTTGTATTTAGAGGCACGTTACGGAGTACGGCTTTACCTGGCCCTGAATTCTGCAGTGACGTTTTATTCGACGTGGTCCTGGGCTTCTGAAGCAATTTTGAAACAAATCTGATAAGCTGTTTGCTCTAAAGTAACATGATCTGCCTGGTTTGTCGCCCATCTGTCTGCTTGCACGATTCTCGTCTTTATCTTTCGACCCCTTCGATCTACAAGCTGTTTCATCCACACAATTGCTCCTCGCTGCCAGAGTTTCCCTTTTCACGCTACTCTCAATAAAGCCTTGAAAGTGCTGTGTGTGTGAAAAGCCCAAGCTGACAGAGCTGAATATCACCCCATGTTAAAAGCTTCCTAGTTTTATTCATTACAGCACTTAACTGAACACTAAATTAGCGATTTAAAAAAAAAAACAAAAAAAAACCCTGGTCTCTCTTATTTACACCACACAGTGTTGGGATGTACCCAGGCTTCAGATTTCTTGCTAACTTTTTAAAAATTCCATCATGAAAATAAAACAAAACAAGAACTATAGAGAATAAAAGAATGTCTAAAAGATACCGAATTTAGAAACAAAATACATCTATTGTATATAAACGTGACCGAGTATGTTCAAAACATTTTTTCTTGTATGCGAACCTCAGATATAACTAGTGTGGAAGTGTAGCTAATAAATAGGTGAAGTGTTCTTCATATAACGGACACAATAATTAAGGTGTGCTGTTACAGGAAAATAATCAAAGATGAAGTGTTACCACTCCTTCCATAAAGGCTAAATAAACCTGTGCTTTGCCTTGCAGCTGGAACTACTGTCAGAGCTGCTGTTACAGAAAATTCATCATCCAGTCAGAATCGATTTCCATTCTAGGGTATTATAGCCTGTACACTCACTTCTGGCCGTCCAGGAACATGTCGTAGTAGAAGCCGTTCTCGATGGGAGGCCCGTAACACAGGCAGCCTCCGTAAAAGCGCTCCATGGCTTCTCCCAGGATGTGGGCGCTGGAGTGCCAGTACACCTGCATGGCACAGAGAGACAGACATGACGGACATCGGAGTATCAGAGCAGAGACATCAGAGCAAATATTAAACCACGCATTTCATTTATCATCTTTAAGTAGATAAATAATGTGTAGAACAACGAAGGCAGTTAAACCAAGGTCACCGAGTGCTTGTTCTATTATGAACTAAACCATTTTATTTATTGTACAGACTTCCATTTTACATTTATGCAGACGCTTTTATCTTATTCTTCTTAGAAGTGATGTGGAGTCCAATCAAGCGAATTTTAACGGCTCAAAAGCAGCATTCTGGCAAGAAGCTTTCCAGGCTACAATCACAATATTTTACTGTAATTGAAAAAAGATATTCATTATACATTATTAGTTGGGGCAAGAATTGCTTTTTAATTTTTTATTTATAGTATGTATATCTTATTTTAGGGCGGCAGTGGTTAGCACTGTCGCCTCACAGCAAGAAGGTCCTGGGTTCGATCCCCGGGTCACCCATGGTGCCTTTCTGTGCGGAGTTTGCATGTTCTCCTCGTGCATGCGTGGGTTTCCTCCGGGTGCTCCGGTTTCCTCCCAC
>JAQQZR010000037.1:2948308-2958435 GCA_030068235.1 Notoglanidium macrostoma | reverse complement strand
TCATTGAATTAAATGACTTTTGTAGGTAAAATTAGGTGTTTAACAACCTGTTAAAAATACACCAGAATGCAGGAAATCTAATTCATTAAAAAATTTCTGGACCCCCCGCTAGTGTCCCCCCCCACATTCAACACGCTTCTGACGCCCCTGATCACAACATGATCTAGCCAGCAATTCCTGAAAGACGCCATCTCAGTGCTTTATCATCGGTTATTATCTCTCATAACCCTTTGTGCATGCTGTATCACAGAAGGTATTTACACCATCATGGGTAAAAAGCACACTAATGCAAGGTGTTAGCATGTAATTAGAAACTGAGCAGCCAAAACACCTCCAGGTGATAAAGTACGATTCTTATTTGTGACTGATCTCATGCTGGTGGTAAGATGTGTTCGCATCAGATATAAAAAAGAATAATCAATCAATAACACCCACAGTAGAGTGCAACACAATTTTTCAGCTCTTGACAGAGATAATTACAACTCTTCAGGAAAAGGTATAGAACACAAAAATTAAGAAAGAAACACTAAACCTGCCATTTCACTAGTTTTGCTTCTCACATCTTGACATCATTATGTTACACAAGACTGCAAGTGTGCACGTGAATATAAGCTGGAAATCTGCTCAGACAACAAGCGTACATGGGAGCAATGACCTCGTTTGCTAGTTGAAAAGATGTGGGCACGGTGTTGTTTTTATGACAGTCTGTTACTTTCAGCCATCCTTGAGTAGAAACAAGCTGCAAGTGTTGTAAGACAGCACCCTCTCTTGGTGACAATTTATTTAATCTCCACACTCTCACTGTTACTAAATAGGTTTACTTTCTCTTTTTATTGAATCAGATCATTTGATTCACATTAAGAGTCGACTCCCAAATGACTCATTTCCTTTTTTCCCCCCTAGACTAAGCTTGTAATATTTTGACCAGTCATTGTTCTTTTTTGAATAACTATGACTGAAAGGTGTTGCAGAAATACATTATATGGCCAAAAGCATGTGAACACTTGACCATCACACCCATACGTGATGCTTCTCCAAACTGTTGCCGCAAAGTTAGAAGCACACAATTGTATAGAATATCTTGGAATGCTGTAGCATTACAGTTTCCCTTCACTGGAACTAAGAGGCCCAAACCTGTTCCAGCATGACACTGCCCCTGTGCACACAGCCAGCTCCATGAAGACATGCTGTGTTAGAGGTGGAGTGGAAGAACTCGAGTGTCCTGCACAGAGCCCTGACCTCAACCCCACCGAACACCTTTGGGATAAATCAGAACGCTGACTGCACACCAGACCTCCTCACTTGACCTCACTAATGCGCTTGTGGCTGAATGAACACAAATCCCCACTGCATTTAATATTGTGTACATTTCTTTCAAATATGACCCCCTAGAATACATCACACACACAGTCAGACAACAAGGGTCGTTACGTAGCCCTTAAAAGGGGTCCACTGTACAGTTTTAAGTGGAAAGATTCATCCCAGCAGCCCACCTGACACTGCAGGCCACTTGGTAAGGAGTGGTGACCCAGGAAAGAGCCTCCACTTTTTGCCCATCAGGCAGCTGGACAGAGATGGGCTTGCTGTTAGCTGCCTGCTTTGCCAGATTTGCGTCACTCTCCTTCTTCAGTTTCTCATAGATCTCCAAGCGCTCGGATATGAAGCTGGGCCATGGGTTTAGCTGCTCGGGGACAAAAGACACACATTAACATCAGATACTAACAGTTAATCATGGTTCCGTTGTATCATTCATTCTACACCAGAACCCATGCAACATCCTGTTGCTGTTAAGACTGAGGTGCATTTCATTTTTACTCTGATCCAGGGTCAGTGCATCTAAGTGTTATCATAGATATAGTTAGGCTTCAGGCAGATGAAACTGGTTGCAGGCCACTATAAATATGACCATTCTATATTCAGCGAGATGCTACTGATGCAACATTGGTGCAATAGTACTGTGGCAGTGCATCAGGCTTTTCGGCAGCTTTATACTTCTGATGAATGATCAGATGAAAAAAATCTTTATTCTGAAATAAAAATACCTCCCCAACTCCTCCCTGTCCTTTGGGTTTCTCCTTCTTCTTGCTCTTCTCTGTAGAGTTCTGGACCTCCGGAGGCTTCGTCGGCTCAGTACCCTGGTGTGTGCACGCCTAAATAAAAAAAATATATATTAAACAACAGGAGCAACATCAGTGTTTGTGTTTTTACTGAACAATTATATTCTGTATCAGCTGCTTATTAGAGAGGCTAACAGGCACAGAGAACATGCAGGGTCAGATTACTCGTTTGCAACAATGGCAATATTTGCATCATGTGTGGTGACGTCACTAAATGTTACTACTATTACTTTTACTATTGATGATAATAATAATAGTAATAATAGTAATAGGCCAACCTTCTGGGGTGCACTTACTTTTGGCGTTTGTCTCGCGCTCGTCTCGTGCTTGTCATGCAAAGCATTGCTCTTGTTCTCGCGGCCTGTTCGCGTGCCGGCCTGGCCCTGCGTCTCGAGCTCCAGTTCGGCACGGAGAGCGCGCTGTAGATGCACGAGCCGGTACCGGAGCTTCTCGTTCTCGCTCCGCAGGTCCTCGAGCTCGGAGCCGCTCGCGATCTCGGCGCTGAAGCAGCCGCCACTGAGTCCGTCCCGGAGGCGGTTGATCTCCTCGCTGAGAGCCTCGATTTGCCGTTCCTGTGTGGACAAACGTGCTGCCACGCGCTCCGCCATGTTTAAAGACCTTGTGTGACAGCTGGAGGCGGTTTCCCCCCCCCCAAATGAGGGTCATTTAATTATTAAAATAAAATAGATCTAGTGCAACAGCGACCTCTTGTGTACATTCGCGGTGATTCAGCGTACTGACCAGTCACCCTGACGTTACCGGAAGTACTCTTCACTCTCGCGCGCGCATTCTCTCTGTCCATTATTTCAGATCATTTAAATTACTTTGAAGACATATCTCGTACTTTATGGTCGAATTAAATGCATAATTTGCAGTATGTATCATTTTACTAATTCGTTTTAAACGACTTTCCACGCGTTACTAATACCGGAAATAGTTCGCGAAAAGGACTACAAAAAGTCTCTGCCTTTGAATATTTCCTGTGTTTCAAAACTTATTGTCACGGTATAGGCAGAATGTTATGTCTATTGAAACATATCAAAATTTTTGTAATGTTTGACAGATTTAATAAATATCGTATAGAAGTTCATTTCCGGCAACAGTGTGACGTCACCGCGTCTAAATGTCGGCCCCTTTTGGTCATTATTGTATAAACGACAGTACTCACAAAAAAAAACAAAAACAACCCGGACACAACACGGAGAAAATTGTCCCCCTTTGGTATATGATAATATTACACATCTGTACATTATTCAGTTTGCTGAAATCGCATCTTATTGTTTGATAACACTGGTTAAAATGAGCTTTTTGTGTTTAATTTCTCGACAATACCAAATCTCGCCTCTAGGCGTCACTATTGGGTATTTTCGTTCGTTTGTCTTTTACGTCATTTTTAACTGACAGCAAACATGTTAGGAAAGAAAACACAGGACAGGAGTTATTCATAGAGCCACTGCGCGTGCACAAACTAGCTAAGGTAAGAAAAATGCTATCATGTATGTTTATTAGCCAAGGAAAATAAAAACCTGTCGGTTTCAGAAGTCTCGGTTTAAACCAGGTATAAAATGTGGTCTTGCATGTCGAGTTGGAGGTGTACATGAACTTGAAGGGAAGATAAATACATGTTCATTTCCACTTTGCAGTGTAACAGTTCCGCATAGCAGCTGGTGAAAGTGTCCCGTCATCCGCTGATTCATTTCTAGCTGTGTGTCGACGCATAAGCGTGTTATTAAGACATGTTATTACCTGTTTCCCTCCAGGAAGTGTTGGATGTCACGCGCAGGGATAACATGGCCTCGAGCTTTGCCCCGCCGAGGCTCGCGGACTTTCTGCTGACAGAGAAGCTCGGCAGTGGAACCTACGCCACGGTGTACAAAGCCTACAGGAAGGTGAGAAGGACAGCTGACATGCACAGGGCATTTCCATGTGGGGAAAAATACCTCCATGACACATTTTTTCCTTTGAGTTTCTCCATCTTCTTGCTCTTTTTTGCTGTCTTTCAGACCTCTAAGTTTAGCTGGCCCAGTATGCTGGAGTGTGCATAGTAAAATTGCATAATAGTAATAATAATAATAATCCACAAGCAACATCAGAGTCTGTGTTGATTCCTCTGGGCCAGCCTTCTGGGATGCCTTTACTTTTGTTATATTTCTCATGCTTTTGTGCTTTAAGCTAAGCTCTTGTTATTGTAGCCTTTGCGCCCACATTTCTATTTCACTACAAACAATATCGTGCATCGGTGCTGATTCTGATGGTCCTTAGAAACCTTTACGAACCTCATGAACAACTCACTCATCCGTTTATTAACTGAAGTCTTGAGCTTAGTAGAAATGGATGTTGTCCACTGAGGCACACGCAACGAAATGTTTCAGCAGGAAGAACAATATTTTTCGAAAATATACCGTGTCAGGGCTGATAACTGTTTAGTTTTTGGAAACACGAACCATCTCAGCTCCTGTTGCAGATCACCCGTTGCAGAAAATTTTATTATTTAGCCGAAAGAAGCTCCTCATGCCAGACGCTAGAGATATTAGGTCAAAAAGAAAACTTCACACACATTTTATTATATAGCATATAATATATAATAGCATCGACTCACTAAAGAGAAGTCCAGGAATAGGCTTACAAAACCCTAAATTAGACACAGAGAACATTCGTTCATGCTTTGTGAAGTACAGCATCGTCCTGCATGTTCTCCTGTTACGCTATTATAATCCTCACGCTGGCCTGAAACCAGATGAGTTCGTTTTGTTTGTTTGTTTGTTTGTTTGTTTAGACTGATAACAGGGAAGCCGTGGCTGTGAAGGTGGTCAGTAAGAAGAGCCTGAACAAGGCGTCGATGGAGAACCTGCTGACGGAGATCGAGATCCTGAAAACCGTGCGCCATCCGCATATCGTGCAGCTCAAGGACTTCCAGGTAGAAGCAGAAATGCTAGTAAAAGTGAACATTTCTGGTGATTAAGCTCCAACACAGTTTGGTGATTTACACTGATGCAAAGACGCACTGAGCGGGACGATACCACTCCTGTTCCCTCAGCTGTCGAGCACAGCTGCACAGAATAAGGAATCTAAAATGACTACTACGTAAATCCAGTACAAATGTGTAAAAGTTTTGGGTGTTTGTGTTGCAGTGGGACAGTGAGAATATCTACCTCATTCTGGAGTGGTGCTCTGGCGGAGATCTGTCACGCTTCATCCGGAGCCGGCGGATTCTCCCCGAGCGAGTGGCACGTCTCTTCCTCCAGCAGATAGGTGAGGCTGGCGTGTACACCAGCACACACAAGTGTAATTAAATTAAAGCTCAGTCCAGCTGAGTGGCTTTCACTGGTTTTGTCCAGCAGGTGATGCTGTTGTTCTGGTCACTAACTAACACATTTACTCACTGCAGTGAGTGGTAAGCTCATAGCTCATAGCTCATGCGAATGTAGGTCAGTTGGGGTTTTTTTTGTATTTGTTTTGCATGTTCAGCCTGTGCACTGAAGTTCCTCCATGAAAAGAACATCTCTCATCTGGACCTGAAACCCCAGAACATCCTGCTGAGTGGCAGCGTGCTGAAACTAGCAGGTACCCAGAGCAGACTGATCACTAATCCTTAATAATGTTCATGTTTTCAGGAAGATTTACATTAAGGTAAGTTATATTAAAGGTCCACTATGTAGGATTCGACCAACTGAACGCCCCTCCCGTTCCAAGCATGGTGTAGAATGTACAAAACCGTATGTTCTACGCCATGCTTGGAAAGGGAGGGGCGTTCAGTTAGTTGAATCCTACATAGTAGCAGGTGTACCTACATGACCAGGTGTACTTCCACGTACTTACTGTATATTCACGCTCCCTTGTTTTATTCCGTAAGTATGGTCCTCCATGATCCTCAAACTTGTTCTCCAGCACCAGCAAACACTGATTCCTCTTATTTCTTCTTCCTTGCCTTCCTTTCTTCTTCTTTGTCGTCCTTTCGCTGCTTCCTTCCGGATTCACGCTGCCACGTGTAAAATTGCGGAAGTCGCGTTCTAAAGGTTTGTCCGTTCTGGGCCACTGTAGCGTTGCAACATGGCGGCTCTGTAGAGTTGGACCCGCTCCCTATGTAGATATAAAGGGCTCATTCAAAGCTATTATACATGCTAAACAGTATTTTTTTCCTAACAGTCCTATTGAACAACTGGAGTAATCTATATTATGTCAACAACCGCTCAACTAAGTAAAGAGAAACAACAGGCCGTCATTACTTTAAGATATGAAGTGTCTTTTAAGTGATAAAAATAACACCGTGCAATATATATACTGTGTATATACTGTATGTGCACCGTATAGGTAATGATCAACAGTTTCTCTGCTCTGTGTGTTCATATTGAATTCGTCCAAACACAGATAACTTACTGGAAGTCATGTGACCTGAATCATGTGCTACTAATCACATAACTATAACCAGAAGGCTAATCAGGAAATCTCAAAGCAACAACCATGACTGAAGCTTGTCCTTGCTTATCACTTTCTCTTTCACCGTCCCATTATCTCTCCCCTTCATCTCTGTGTGTGTGTAGATTTCGGCTTCGCTCAGTACATGTCTCCGTGGGACGAACAGAGCTCTCTGAGAGGTTCTCCGCTCTACATGGCTCCGGAGATCGTGTGCCGGCGGCAGTACGACGCCAGAGTCGACCTCTGGTCCGTAGGGGTCATCCTGTATGGTGAGAGAACCTCGGGCATGTCTTCTTTTGATCTGGACAGCAAAACTACAGCAAACCTTCCTGTAATTAGCCTAGAATTACGGGAAGCTTCAACAGAAAGCACAATCAACCGTACAGACTGATCTGATTAGTCAAGCTGCTAAAGCGCAACCGTGCAGAACAGGAAAAATCCAGAAAACATTTCTACCGGAAGACTGAGTGCCTTTCCATGGAAAGGTTCTCAGTTAAAATTTTTTTTGTATGTCGTTTAAAGAAAAGCTCATACATTTCATATACAGTATGGTGCATTACCATTTTTTTGGTAACTTACGAACAAGAATAAAAAACCACAACAGCAGGGTAGTGTGATATAGCAACGTGTCCTGCAGTTTAACAATTTTCTTTTCATTAAAGCATGCCGCATCTAATTCTTTATTAATAGTTCCACTTAATGTTGTGAAACATCCATGAAACGAGTGAGGTCTTGTTATCACTTACATTATAACAGCTCCAG
Source organism: Notoglanidium macrostoma (assembly GCA_030068235.1). Lineage (NCBI taxonomy): Eukaryota > Metazoa > Chordata > Actinopteri > Siluriformes > Auchenoglanididae > Notoglanidium > Notoglanidium macrostoma. The sequence goes on along the minus strand of JAQQZR010000037.1, from coordinate 2,951,140 downwards.
TCAGTTATTCCTTCAACATCCTCGCTTTTATCCTGTTCCCTAGAGGTAATAGGACACGTTACTGAGACATCGCAAAGCTTACCTTTGACTGTTTGCAGAGTGCTGGAACTGGAGACTCCTGAAAATGTTACAATACTTCAGCATGTGAGCAGTTACACCTGTTTTTGAAAGTAGTGTAGTTGGAGCATCCACCAGTATCCATAACTACTGTCGGGGCTGCTGTTATAGAGAATTAATCCATACCTTCTGACCAATCAGAACTGAGAATTGAGCAGTACTGAGATATAACCATGAGTAATGAAATTTATTACAGTGTGTCTGAAGTGGTAGCTATTTAATACCTTATTTGAGTGTGTGTGAAATAATACACACAAACTGGCCAGATTACTAAGTCTTACTTATTACCCTGTGTGTGTGTGTGTGTGTGTGTGTGTGTGTGTGTGTGTGTGTGTGTTTTACCTCAGAGACGTTATTTGGCCGTGCACCGTTCGCTTCTCGCTCTTACACTGAACTGGAGGAGAAAATCCGCAGCGATAAACCCATCGAGGTGAGATTTAAAAGATCTTCACTAGTATATACAGGGTTTGAGAAACATTAAACATCAGCTGTGAGGTCCACTGATGTGCCGTGCTGTCCTTAATTAAACCCAGCGAAAGACATGGAGCCTATTTAGTAGTTAAAGTGCAGTAGATTGAAGCCTTAAGCTCTGTAGGGAAGGAGAACAGATGCTGGACACGTATACTTCAGCGGTGCATATTTATTGTAGCGTGCATTGCTGAACAAATGCAGATTTTTTTTTTTTAAGTATAAAAAAAAGATTGCGATAGATAGCTATTCAAATCTGTGTGTGTGTGTGTGTGTGTGTGTGTGTGTGTGTGTGTGTGTGTGTGTGGTATTCAGATGCCAGCCGGTGCCAGAGTATCCCGAGACTGTCGGGATTTGATACTCAGGCTGCTGGAGAGAGATCCAGATACACGCATCTCATTCGATGAGTTCTTTCTGCATCCGTTTGTGGACCTGGAACACATGCCCAGCGCTGAGAGTCTGGACAAGGCAGTAAGTGTGTGTGTGTCAGTCAGTTAAATGATTCAGTATACAGAATACTACTTTTATACTTCCACAGACTTTCGGTCGGTACTTTCTGACCAATCAGACTTAAGACTTAAGTGTTTCTATGAAATAAGCTGTTGAAGATGAGCAAATGTGATGCTTTCTTAAGCAATCAAAACCATGACTGGCAATTTCTTAACTCTATAATAAACTAGTATTTCGTATTTTCTTTATCTTCGCGCTATAACGTTTTCTTAGGTTGAAATGTAGCTTGAGTTTCTTTCACACCAGGGATCATTTTTACGTTTCATCGTTAGACTAAATCCCCAATGGCTTCCTGTTCACTCTAAAATAGGAGAAATCAAGTCTGATTGCCAGTGTGTGTTTTTGGATATTGCCAAGTGAGGGCATGTGTGTGTATATCTCAAAGAAAGTGGGTGTGTGTGTGTGTGTGTGTGTTTTTAAGCCTCCATTAACAGTCCTTCTTGTCTGATGTGAGTCATTTACACGATCTCACGGGTTTGTTTGAAACAGCGGCTGCTCCACTTGGATCTTGGAGAGCCTTGACAAACTCTGGCAAAGGATCATGGAGTTTTTACGAACTGTGTTTGTCTTGTTTGCTTATGCGTTTGCAGCTCAGTGTAAATACGAGTGCTGTAATTAAACCCATACCCGTCTGCGTGAGCGCTTGTTGGTTGTGAGTGGTGCCAGCGTGCTAAACACACCATTAGTTCTCTCTCTCTCTCTCTCTCTCTCTCTCTCTCTCTCTCTCTCTCTCAGAAGGAGCTGGTCCTGCGGGCGGTGCAAAAGGACCAGGAGGGGGAGAAGGCTGGCGCGCTGTCTCTCTACTGCAGCGCACTGGAGCACTTTGTGCCTGCTATTCACTGTAACACACACACACACACACACTTCTAATGTAAAGCCTTGAGGGGGGTTTACATAAAATATCTTTCAGACAAAATATTATTTCTGACAAAATAATACACAGCAGAAACAAAGGGGTTAAATTTCATGTTAAATCAGCAAAGCAATGTAGGTGTGGACTTAACTTGTGTTTCATTGACTGGGGAATTGTGGCACTATTTGTAATGATTTGACTAAGAGATTAATTTCAGTTGGTGTTCGCTGGCGTAAAACACCTGAGTCAGCTAACACCTGGATATGAATCGTAGCTGCTTAAAGAAAAGAAATTGTGAAAATTTGCAGCATATCTGCACTCTTGATTACATCCTGATTTCTGTAAGTTCTGAAATAAGCCCTCTAAATATAGCTTTATTAACACCACTGGGAATACCCATCTTCACTTTTTCATTATGCAAAGACTTCTTTTGCTTTTATAATGTGGAATCCTGCATCAGTGCTGCTGTAATCGGGGAGATTGTTCCTGTTTGGTTGATTGAGGTTAATCTTTCTTTCCTCAGATGAAACAGACAGGCAGAGGAAAGAAGCTCTGAGACAAAAGGTGAGTAAAACATGATGCATGATGTACACACGTATGAGCTGAGTAACGTTTGTTTCCCCTTACATGCCACGCTCAATATAATCAACACTAAAGGCAGGGTTTGGCCAACAATGTTACTCCTGAAACCACTATCAAAATATATATCCATCCATCATCTATACCGCTTTATCTGTCTGGGGAAGCTGGAGCCAATCCCAGCATCTTGGGGCGAGAGGCGGGGTACACCCTGGGCAGGTCGCCAGCCCACCACAGGGCCAACACAGACAAACAGCCACACACGCTTGCATTCACACCTATGGGCAATTTAGAGTAGCCAGTTG
>JAQQZR010000037.1:2933648-2948208 GCA_030068235.1 Notoglanidium macrostoma | reverse complement strand
CAAACTCCGCACAGAAAGGCACCCTGGGTGACCCGGGGATCGAACCCAGGACCTTCTTGCTGTGAGGCGACAGTGCCCCTTCAAAATATATATATATATATATATATATTTTTTTTTTCCCCCCCCATTTGAGTGAAAACAAATGTAGAAAATTTCCCTCGAGCTCCTGAGTGGCGCAACAGGAAAGCGTTTACGGTATCATCAAGAGATCACAAATTCCAATCTTGCTGATGGAAGAGCCATCCACGGCTAGGAGTCCAAGAGAACAAAATTGACTGTGGTATCTGTGTGGGAGGGGCAAACTCACTGTCCCTTGTCAGAAAAGCACTCCGTTGCTGCACAAGGGTTTTGTTTCTATGACAACAATATCTTAACATCTCACCTCTCTATATATATGGGATAGACAGACCCAGCCAGAAGAAGCATCTCCTCTATTTTCTTGGTTACCAAGGTGACGAGCTACACCCGTATTATTGGTTGCCTGAAAAGGAGTGACAGTGACGATGCCAGTGCCTGTCTGAAAAGTTCAGAGATTTTCAAAAAAAAAAAAAAAGACACTGGATGCAGCGCTTTGTCATTAGGCGGCCACATGCGCTCTCTTCTCATTAGAAAGAAATGCTATAGGACATTCGCCCTTAGCCTTCGCCCTCCCCGGTTGGTAGCTGTTGCATGATGGGAGAGCTGACTGGTGCGTGGGAACTCGCAGGTGACCAAACTTGGGAGAGTTTAGTATCAGTTTTTGTTTTTTTCTGCCTAAAAAATTAACCATCTTGCTGTTGATTAAGCATAATAAATGATCATTCTGACAGGTCAACCAGTATGTGTCTCGAGCTGAAGAACTCAAAGCTCTGGTGGCTTCAGATAACAAAATCAGCTTTGAGAAAGCCCAGTCAGACCGGGATATATTAAGAGGTAAGTAATATTTCATCTAGCCAGTAAAAAGAACACACTGTGACCTCCCAATGAACACAAATGTCTGGATTCAGTGAGCGGTTTTTAAACCGAATTGAAGCCGATGTGGAAAATCTGAGCAGCGATTCTCTGTTATTATGGCAACTCTCTTGGCTAATTTTAGACCTTTTCATGGGTCACGGGTCTGATTGTCTTTATTCTCCCTGTCAGAAATGTCCCGGGATCATCCACGCTTGCTCGCTGCCCTGGACTTAGCTGCCTCCGCTGTAGCGAAGGTGACGGACGCTCCATTATAAGTCGTATGTGTTGTGGTGCGTTATGGGTTCTGTACGTCTAACCTGCTGTATCGTACAGGAGGCGTGTGGGATAGAGGACTACGAAACGCTGGATATGTATCAGCAGAGTTTGGGAGAGCTGCTGCTGGCTCTGGCCGGTAAGAACCGCACTTTCTCTAACTCACAATAATGTTCTACAGAGAACTGACTGATCCTAAGCCCCGCCCATACATGGTTACTGTTGCTGTTTGAAAAACAGAGACCGGAGTCAAGCAACCACTACAAGACGGAGATCAGAAAGGGTCATGTAGAAGCCGACAGGAGATACTTAAATTATTGGTTAATTTAATTTGTCTACTCGAATTATGTTATTGCATAGCATTAACAATATTGGTCAAAAAAGTATTAAAGTATTAACATAATGCTAGAGATTTAGAAATATTGCAGATTTGTCAGTTTATATGTGTTTACAGAAGTTGGATTCAGTGAATGTATATTTGCTACATTTCAATCGTATTAAAAAATATATTTTCCTTTGTGCGTATACTGCTGCACTATGGGGTGTCACTTAAAATTAACGCTACACGTCTGCATGGTGCGATACCAACATGAATAGTCGAGCACCGTGTGACAGTGTCTCCACCAGTGACTAATAAAATTATTTTGTCTCAATGGCATACTCGTCTACTGTTCTACACAGTCATCGAGTATCGGTTTTTCTATTGTGTTTATGTTTGAGTTGTTTGCATTAAAGAACCTATCCTAAAGCTCGGTTTTGCTAGATTAGTAAATATTTTTGAACATAAGGTCAGGGTTTTGGACTCGAGACGCAGATCATGACAAAAATCATGACGACAGCGGAAAATTTTAAATAGAAACAGAGCTCATCCTCTCTGTTTAACATTGCTGTGCGTGAAACCACTAAACATTGTACAGTTCCTGACTCGGAGTCCAAACGGACAGGGATGTTTTGGCTCTGACATGTCCTCTCGTGAATGTCGCTTCTTCTGAACATGCACCCAAAGTCTGGCCAGGAAACTGGCCAGGAAGAAAATGGCCGGTAAATAAATCTCTCCACTGAAAGAATCTTTCTTTCTTCGTAAATTTCCCACAGATCCTGTACATAATGGTGAGAAGTAATTATGACAAAAGGTTGTGAGGGGATTTAAACATTATGTTTAGCCACACTTTCGACATAACCCCAGATTTGTGCTAACAACTGTAGACAACAAGTTAATTGGTTCAGCAAAGATAAGCTAGCCTAGCTGTTCACTTTAGCCAAGCTCGAGTTAAGGCTGCTAATAAACTTCTGCATTTTCCCGCTAAAGGACTCACTTTTACAGTATTACTAACTAAACCACAGGTGAAATGCATCACCTCTGAGCTGACAGGTGAGTGTTATGTTAAGGTGTCTTTGTTCTGCTGATGATTAGCTCAAACCACACCAACTGATCCAAAGCTCACTGTTTATTCATGACATGTAGAGAACAACACTGCTATGTCAGGGTGTCAGTGTAGGTCAGCTGTGTCTTTTGACCATATTTGGAGCTTTAAAATATTTGATTGGCATATTGATGGGTACAATTGTTTTGCTGAGCAGTCACTGAACACCCCAAAACATGACACGGCGCTTGGGATTGGTCAGTTACGCCAGAGCAAGCCACGTAACCTCTACTTTAAGCTTTTGAATGAACACATTGTCAGGAAGATTGATTCATTTCCTGTCTTAGTGTGTGCAGCCAGGCTGTTATTATAGTGTCGACTCCGGCTGATTACCTCATGCTGGAGTCGGGCCTAAAACTAACGACGGATGGAGGAGGAGGAAAGATAAAAACAGGAACCAGAGAATGAAAGAGAGCGAGACAAGGAGCAAAGCGGAAAGGAATGGACAGAGAGCGGAGAAAGATGCAGCGAACTGAACTGAGCTTAAGTAGAAAGATTCAGAAAGGGAATGTGGAAAAAAAGGAGCGGGAGGTAGAGAGAAAGTTGAAAAGCAGATGTGTGTGAGAGCGCTGTGGAGGGAGCGAGGCCGGGCCGGTGCCAGGGCAGCGTGTGTGGTACCGCTGCTCTGCCATCTGGATCCCATTCAGCTCCACTCTCCTCCACTCACACTGTTATTAAATACTGGAAACAAATGAAAACTGTTATCTCTGAGTGTACACTGAGCTTGAGCCAACGGCCCAGAGCACAAAATGAGCTACACAGCACCCTGAGACCACCCAAACCCACAGCATTGCAGCATGAGCAAAGGAATAATTCAAGCAAAAAGGTTGGCAGTAACGAATTGGGATCAGTTAGCACTGTGGCTTTTAAATGAGACCATGATGGAGCCCAAACCTTGTTAACACTGTTAACAATTAAGAGGAGAATAGGAACTTTAAAGGAGCAATAAGTTGCATTTTACTAAGATGCTGGTGACGTAGTTGGAAGGCTAATTGGAGTAGAATTGTAACCCTTGTAGTATTTTACACTGTTTAGCTTGTAGTACATCTTCCAACGCAAATGTGGAGTGAAATGTAGTTGAGTGAATCAAACGACTCATCAGATGATTCATAATGAAGGAAGTGAAGTTTCGTCACTAACCCGCTCTTAAAAAGTGTTCAAAAGGTGTCAGAGGTGCTTGAAATGAGCTTTATAAAATGTAATTACTGTCCCGTTAGTCGGTTAAATATACTTTAAAGGAATGATGTTTGATTAGGAGCCTTTTTTAAAAATTGTTAAACCTTATTAAAAAATATATATTTGTGCCCTCTTTATCCATTGGCTTGAATGTTTGAAAGGAAAATCTGGAACTGGAGTGCTTATAACCTTACCTGGCAATCAGTAGTTCAGAGCTGATTATAAATTGGTAGGATTCATTCTTTGCTCTCTCTCTTCCTGTATGTGCAGCCGAGCCTCAAGGCCGAAGGAGGGAGCTGCTCCACATCGAGGTGAGTGAGATGCTGTGTGCTGTAATATCTACTGTAATACACTCACAAGTCACTTTAATAGGAAAATCTGTACACATACTCATTCATGCAGTTATCTAATCAGCCAATCATGTGACAGCAGCGCAATGCAAAAATCAGGTCAAGAGCTTCGGTTAATATTCACATTAAACTTCTCATCGAGGTCTCCTCGAGATTGAGCACGGCATGGCTGTTGGTTTGCGTATTTTAGAAACCCTCTGATCTCCTGGGATTTTCACACGCCACAGTCTCTAGAGTTTACACAGGAAGGTGCGGAACACCAAAAAACATCCAGTGAGGGGCGGTTCTGTGGACCCAAACGCCTTGTTGATGAGAGCGGTCAGAGGAGAATGGACATACTGGTTTGAGCTGACAGGAAGGCTACGGTAACTGAAATAACCACTCTTTATAACCACCGTGAGCAGACAAGCATCTCTGAACGGCACAGGAACAGGATTTTGTGGTAGAGTAGGCACCGACTCACCAAAACTAGGCAGTTGAAGATTGGAAAAGGTCCATATGACATTTTTCTCGCACATTCTGTGTAAACTCGAGAGACCAGGGGATCCTCAAACTTTCCCCCTGATGTTAGATATGAACATTAATTGAAGCTCCTGGCCTGTATGATTTTATTCACTGTGCTGTTGCCACATGATTGGCCAATTAGACGAATGCATAAATGCGCACCGTTGCAAGTGTTCCTATTAAAATGGCCGGCTAGCATGTTAGCGGACGAATCCCTGAAGCACCTCAGACCATGTTACTGTGAGTCAAAGACACCATGCAGCTCTGATATACAACATTAGCATGTGTTTAAATATTATAATTCCACCTTTTTTTTTTTTTCGTAGGAACCACACTAGTTATTACCTTCACTTTATTTGTTATGAGACCAGAGCCAGGAGGCAGCAAAGGTTCATTAGTTTGATTGTGTCTAGGTTTAGAGACTGCAAAACACATCAGAAACATGTTTCTGTTCAACACAGAAGCTCCGTATGGAGAAAGGATAGGAGGAGGAAAGAGAAAGAAAGATGATGAAAGAAAGTGTGGCTTTTAGAGTGTTCCCATCTGACGTTTTATGAGACCTTAAATAAATTCAGATGTGGCCATGTTAACCAAAAGCAGCTCTCTCTCTGTCTCGCTCTCTCTATAACTAAATGTCCTCGCAATAATGTCAAACATCCTGACAAATCACCAGGTCCTCAGAAAATAGTCAAGTTTTTATAAAAATCTGCAGCTTTGAGAAACTTAAAGAGCCATAAGTTTAGCTTTTTGGCTGCTGAGGTTAAAGTTAAGTTTAGGGTTTGAGGTTTAACTCTAACACAGCGTTGATTATCTTCAATAATGTTTCTGTCAATGGGAGATCTTCACCAAGAGGATCTTTGAAACATGGTAAGATAATGAAAGTTTGGATGTGTAAAATCGCTGACTTGTAAACCACTGTGGTATAAGTGGAATAAACAACATCTGGATATGCTGTTATAGGAAAATAATCAACTTCAGAATGGTTACAGTATCTGCGTCGTTTTAAAGATCTGTTTTTTCACTCTTTTCTGTGACGTTAATAAAAATGATCCTGTTTGCTCTTACAGATCAAGAGTTTGATGAGTAGAGCCGAGTACCTTAAAAAACAGATCAAGGTAAAGTCACAGGTTCCAGGAAGTCTGGCCCAGAAAGCTTGCTTAGTCTACAAGGGTTTCCGAATGGAAAATCCATACCGAGAATTTAGTGTCGTGCATTAATCTGTCGCACTGTTGATGTTCTTTCTGTAATGAAAGACACAGCTCATAATTCATGTCTATTTAACTTCATATAAAAACCTAGGCTCTGTATGTGATCAGTCTTACACTCCTCACTCTCAGATCTGCACACCATTACTGAATAATGTGCTTTAACTTTACTAATGAAACAATAAGCCAAGAGATGAAGGGGTTTTAAATCACTTGTGTGTGTGTGTGTGTGTGTGTGTGTGTGTGTGTGTGTGTGTGTGTGTGTGTGTGTGTGTGTAGATCCAAGAAACCCAGACAGATGTTTCTATGGATAAAGATCCGGTTGCTGAATCTGTGCGAACGTGTAAGTGCACCACATTTAAAACAGTTTATAACACCAGTGTCCTGCTTACATGCCACAAAGTGCTCTAATTAAAGAAATATCCATAAAAAATTACTTGCTGAAATGTTGCTCAGGCATCACATTTCCATGTCCAGGGTTGTACACTGACGCCATCTGGGTATTTAATAATACTCGATTATACGATATTCGACAATATTCAGCACACATTATTATCATGGTGCTTTAAAATGTTTTTAAAATGATTTTGTTTAGCGCTTATAGAGTCTGTTAGCGTTTATATAGATGCACTGGGACATCTGGGTGAGATTTTAGCACACAGTGCAATAGCCATCTGGCTCATAATTCGTTCAATTTACTCAATGAGTAAAAGCACAAAGAAAATGCACAAGCTAAATTTATCCTGAAGACTTTGCTGTTTCCAGAAAACTTTAATAAAAAGCTTTATCTCCGACTGTTACGATGGACTGAGACCGGAGATTCCTTCCTTCAGGTTCGTTCCCATCAGTTTATGATGATTCCATGTAAGTTGATGTCAAAGAGCCGTTACTATAGAAACAACAACATATTAGAATGGGTGCATTAATATACATCTTGAACTACAGCCGGAGATGCAGTCAGAACAGTCAATTAATCGACACTTTCTGACCTGATCAGACAATTTAGCAACACTGTACTGTAATAAAATATACTATGTGCTCACAATAAGCCATAAAGTCTGTGCACCAAAATTAGTTACTAGTGAAGTTACGGCAAATGTAGTGGAGTAAGTGGAGACCCATGATGCTTTGCTGCTTTGTGTCACACAGCCTGTTGCCTGCAGTAGCCATGGGAACATTCTGACTCTTCGTTCACATCACATGACCAGATCGGTGCCATGATGGTGCCCTTTGAATCCGAGGCAATCTCATTGAATCCCTGCGACACTGACTGACTCCGCCCTCGAACCATGCGACGGCAAACACATGCTGCTGCTTCATTACTGTGTACAAGTGAAAGTAGGCAGTTCAAGTGATATGTCTACGGATTATTTCCACATTACTGTACTGTATGTGATTTTTCCTCTAGTCTGGGGCATAGGGCATTCTAAATATCCCAACATCTACAGAATAAAAAACATCTTGAATCTGCTGTATAGAAGTTAATTGTTACAGCACTCTTTTCTAGTCACACTGTACCACTTTAAGACACCAACACACACACACACACACACACACACACACACACACACACACACACACACACACACACACACCCCTCCTCTCCCCTCAGTGCAGTGGGGTTCACCACACCTCATGCACATAATGAGTGCGCTGTGTGGTGGTGAACGTGGCTCTGGAACCATGTGGTTTCCCCCTCGTTCATTCTGCCCTTACATTTACTTTGCCCCACCACACAAAGAGGTATGTACCGTTTTCTCTGCCTGCATCATACACCGCTGGTTAACACTTTACACTTGTGATGCAGCAGTAAAGCTAAAGTGAAGTGGAGTAAAAGTACTGGAGTGTTATAAGGAAAATGTTTAAAGTAGGCTTTTGTCGAGGCCGGGGCAGCACGGTGGTGCAGTGGTTAGCACTGTCGCATCACAGCAAGGAGGTCCTGGGTTCGTGGGGCCTTTCTGTGTGGAGTTTACCTGTTCTCCTCTTGTCTGCATGGGCTTTCTGTGGGCGCTCCGGTTTCCTCCAACAGCCCAAAGACATGCAGGTTAGGTCAAACTCTCTACTCTAAATTGCCCATATGTGTGAATCTGTATTAGCTCTGTGATAGACTGGTCCACCAATCCCACCAGCTCTCGCCTGAAGTCAGCTGGGATGAACGATAAGTGGTATGGATAATGGCTGGATGGATTGTGATGGCCTTTTTGTAACATTTTTTGCTGTGATTATTTATTAAATGTTTCATTACAGAAGAAATAAATGAATCTTTCTGCACATGCTGTTGAAGTGTTTGTGTGTGTGTGCACTGGCTGAATTAGACCTCACTGTTAAATTCTTTGTGGTTTCCTACAACCCTCTAGCACATATTCATCTACCAAGGAGAGTGAATCTTGTTCCTAAATCAGAGGTTTCAAATTCAGTTTCAGTAACGAGCCATGTTACACCGAGTCCAACTGAGCTATCGATACCCATCGGATATTTTTTCTTTTAAAACAACTACGCTTTATAGTAATATTGTATGTGGGTTTTTTTAAAGTATTCATTTATTTAAAAAAAAAAAAAAAAAAAAAAGACAAAATGCATGTCTAACATAATGACAAACCCACTGCATTATTCAGTCTTAAAAAGCTATTAAACTCTTACTTATATTCCAAGTAGAATAAAGTATGATAAAATAAATCCTAACAAATGTCTCTATATGTAAACATTTCTGGTTAAAAAAAAAAAAGTTTCCATATCCACCTCCAGTCTTTTCCATTTCTTTACTGGATCAGATTGAATTTGTGCTTTTTTCTCAGATACCCAGTCCACCATGTTTTGCTGGTATTGGATCAGTGCTAAAAGACAAAAAAAAAAGTTATGGTTTTAGTATAGTGTTGTGTGCAAATATTCAATTTTTGTGCGCACTTTTTTTTAACACATTTTGTAGCGTTACATCCTGGAACTGAAATGTAATTAATTAGGAATATATTTCACATTCTTTATTTTGCTACTGAAAGATTAAATTTAATTTTGTCAATAGCCAAGATAATATCTCTATGTTTATTTTTCTGCTTATTCCCCCTAGTAGAGTACCAAAGACTAATGCTGAAATCAACTACACTATGACCTATGATTAGAGAAAAGCAAAGAAACTGACCTATCAATTCCTATTCTTCAACTTGGGATGCTCTCCTAAACCCCAGGTTCAGCAAATGACATCAAATCAAAATGGCTGCTCACAGCATCAACACTAAACAGTAACACTTCTTTACTTTTCGAGGAGGAAAATACACAATTGCTCATCACAGTTAGCTGGCTAACTTGTTGAACATGGAGGCATCCATGTTTTGTTTCCCACTTTATAGCCCGACTGCATGGAGGTTCTGTGTTCTGACTTCCCTCTTCCGAGTTACACTGAATGAAGCATAAAGCATTCCCAATCTTTCAACTCAATTATGGTCCACAAAATGATGAGAAGGAACAAAGGAGTTTCCCAAAAGCATCACAGCAAAAAGATTATCATTAAATGGTAAAGTGAGCATTACATTAAACACTCTCTCTCTTCCAGTTACGCTGATTTTAACTTTGTGACACTTTTAGTAAACCGTACTCTGATACAGTCACCTCATACGCAAATTAATCAAGACAAGTTCACTGATTCTGCCTTTCAAAAGTCTTTGTTCTTTTCAAATGCATGGTGACATCATCTAGAACACACTTATAAACGGTCTCACGCTTGCAGGGAATATCAGTGAGACTCTCCTATGTGTTCATATTTTCCAGCGACACACTCTGTGTTGTTCTATCACACACAAAAGGCAGCACTGTAGTCATAATTGTCTTCACTTAGCATATGGAGCGTAATGTCCTCCAGAAGAGAAGACTAAAACCTTGGAATGGGGAAAACCTCGTCTGACTACACACATACATACAGCATCCATCTTACTCTGACATCGCCGTCATGAATAGAACATTGTTCCCACAAGACACTAAAATCTGAAACGACCATTTCTCAGGCTCTCTAGAGCTGTGTGTGTATGGGGAAGGGTGAAATATTGGTCTGGCCCAGCATCTAGATAAATGTGACACCAAGGCCCCGTTCCTGAGTGAGAATAACGCTCCTGCTTTTGTTTGTTTTGATTTTGTTCCCAGAAGCAGGCTGGAGGGGCGAGGGTAGAGGGGTAGAGGGACTGAGATGTTTCTGTCGAGTTGTTTTCACAGCAAAATTGCCTTGTGTGAACTGCATGCTTCATCACTTTGACTGCTGCATACAGACAGGTGACAAATTAGAGGGGGGAAAAACCAACATAAAGCGTGTTGGTAAGGCGTTAGACCACTCGAACAGCTTCAATGTGCCTTACCATAGATTCTGCACATCTGAGGAACTGCATAGTTTTTTTCTTGCCGTTTTGATGGTGGTGATGAACAGTGTGATCTAATAAACCTCTCATAGGTGCACAACTGTGTTTAGATCTAGTGAGTGTGAAAGCCAGAGTATGATTCAAATCATTTTCATCCTCAGTCAGACATCCAGTCCTGTGGATGGAGGCGTACAGATCAATCTACTAAGTAACTAATAATTACATGACTTTTCCTATTCCTACTGTATAAAGCAACTGCACAGCCAAGTACATGAATATCTCACATAAAAATTTATTCCATCATATTTCCAAAACATAAATATATTGCTTTCTGTACATAAAACGTTTATGGCAATTTAACAAAAGTCATTTCAACAATATTCAAACTATAAAAGTTAATGCACCTAATGTGGTTACTTGTTGATTTAAATACATATGACAAGAGGTTCAAAATTTAGGTATTAAACAAAAGCAGACTGATGAGTTAATGCACTTTGGGTCAGAAATAAACCTCTTGTCTTTCTAAAGACTACAAGCAGACGTGTAAGATATCGTTCGTTCATATGCATTCTCAAAACAAACCTTAATGTTCATCAGACTTTACAAACGAACTGAGAAATACTACTGTCTATGTTTTCTAAGAAATCACAAGCAAAACAGAAGATGGCTTCTTACAAGACAGTTGTGCAACAGAAATCCACTTTTTATATCAGAAACAAAGGCCCAACTCAGAACTGTGTGTGTGTGTGTGTGTGTGTGTGTGTGTGTGTGTGTGTGTGTGTGTGTGTGTGTGTGTGTGTGAGTGTGAGTGTGAGAGCGAGAGAGCGAGATCAAGTATTTCCTCTAGGTTTGGGGGAGGGAAGGAGAAAAAGAGAAAGGAAAGAGGGAGAGAGGTAAGGGGTCACCCCGGGGGATGATTCATTGAGCTGAGGCGAGATAGACAGTCAGAGCGTGAGACAGAAAGAGAGAGTGAGAGAGAGAATAGACAGTGAGTGGAGGGGGATATTTATTAGCCCGTGAAGAGCCTCTCCACTTAATTTAACAACTTGATCCTGAAAGCTGCTCTTTTCTCTGGCTATCCACTGCAAATATTTGAAGTGTAATCATCCCAACAATGAGCAAACAGGCAACGAGAGGTACGCAAACACACGGCACACGAGTTCTATTTGACTCCAGTCTTACTTAAATAAAAAGACACACTTCAGGAAGCACTTGGTTTAAACATACCAGACAAGAAGTACGGACAGAAAATGGGGGAAAGGCAGAGTAGAGTATAGTTTGTGTTTTTAATTCTCTCTCACATTAGCTACTGAAGGCTCTGGGTCAGTTTTGAATCGTGAAGCTTATGATAGTGGTCCAGGATTATAGTGCCACACAAACATTTCTTATGTTTCTGCAAGACAGTTATTAATAAAACAAAACAAAATCCACAACAGACAGTCAAGTCTCCATGATGGCTGCGCAGTATTGTGAAGTGTTATTTAGCATTGTTACTGGCCTTTACTGGTGGTACAGATGCTGTTTAATTAATCCATAATTGCTTGACTGTTCATGAGTGTTTGTGTGTGTATCCAGTGAGCATAATGCCGGCCCATCATTAACCATAAACATCGATCGATACAATCGATATATCGCATTGCATATCGCGATATGGAGCAATATAATCGCAATATTCATATCTGCAGGCTATAATGCAGTAATGAGTTAGTATGCTCTGGGCATGCGCAGAAAAGCTTCTTCCTAGGTCAAACCCTGAGTAAGGTCAGCGCGAGTGACCCCAGGAACAGGGCCAGATGGCACGAGGAACACCATGCACGTGAAGGCGAAACCACAGCGCCCGTGTCGATCTCGCGCTCTAATTTCATCTCATAATCCTCGTCCTCATAGACATAATCCAGGACATCCTGGTCGGGGGCGAGCCCGCGGTCCGAGAGCGCGCACAGACGGCTCATGTTGTCCTTGACTACCTCGCAGAAGGGTCGCTCCACGCCGTCGCACACGCAGCGCTCGAGCAGGACGCCGTACGGCAGCAGGCGCAGCTGCTCGATGGTGCCTCTGCAGCGCGTCGAGCACTTCCTCCCGTTGAACAGCTGCCCGCAGAGCGCCATGTACTCGGACAGAGCCGCGCGGCAGGCGTCGTCCTCCTCGCAGCGCTGCCGCGCCTCCGTGCATCCGATGCCGCCGGCTTCACGAGCGTGCGTGCGCGGCAGGCACGGTTCGATGGCTCGCTTGGCGCGCCGGCACTCCGGGTCGTCTCCGCAGTCGCACGTCTCCAGGTCCGGACCGCGAGCCGTCTGGTTTAACCGCACGAGCGCGCTGACGCAGTGACTAGGGCATCGGTGCAGCGCGCCCCGGATGTTCCCGTCGCACGCGGCCAGGTACTGTGTGTAAGCGAGCTCGCACTCGCGCTCCTTGTGGCACCGGAGCACGGCCTGCCAGCACGCGGGCTCCGCGTTCAGCGCCACCGCGAAACACAGGAGAAACACCGCGCGGCCACGCCAGCTCCCCATGCTCGGGCACTAAGCGTTTTGCGTTTCACACACTCACTTCCGGTCCACATTTATCAGCGTGTGGAGGTTATAAAGCTGTCCTCACTCCTCATGCGCAATGCGCTTATACTACAAAAATTACACAATAAAAATAAACCAGCTTTTAAAAAATGCGAAAAGGTCATTGTCAGATTGGGCGAAACCTTCAGCCCAGTGTTTACAACCGATTTTCTTAACACTGGTTACCATAGAAACGACGTCCCGAGTGTCCACAAAACTTTTGAACAGGTAAAAAAACGTTTAGAAGTTAGATTGTATCCACGTTTCCGCTGCTGGGAGAATCTCAGTTTAACCGCCGAAATGCCCTTTTGTTTGTTTGTGATGGTGCAGATATCTTCTTCCCTCTCGCTCGAGTTTTCACTTTCACTGCGTCGCTTGTGACGGGGAGAGAGAGAGGAGAAAGAAGAGAGAGAAAGAGGAGAAAGAACCCCCTGTCTCTCCCCCTTTCCCATTACGCATTCTGTTTTACGATTGGTCGTAAAGGGGGACTCGTTTCCATAACAACGCTGTTTTTGTGGCCAGTCTCGAGCTGACATTCACGCGGAACTCTGGACTTTTTAAAAACATTTTAAATCTCAAAATGTAACGGTCACCGTGGCGAAAGCGCAGATCAGACGTAATTAGGTATAGGACAAGTTCCCGGATGTAACTGTAGCGTAGGCGCTAGTGGACTGAAAATGCTACCAAAGACCGCAGAGAGAGAGAGAGAGAGAGAGAGAGAGAGGGAGGGAGGGAGAGAGAGAGAGAGAGAGAGAGAGACTGTACTACTATGTGTCAAATACATTCATGCTCAGAAGTAGGCCTACTGTTTAGCATGGTAGTGTGTGATGCTTAGACGTAGCCGATTTGTAATGAAATTCGTGTGGTCTGTGTTTGTGCTCCACCACAAATATTTCTCTTTTACCACCACACTCCTTTTACCAGACTGATTCCAAGCAGACGAAGAAAGAGAAAGCCATCCTCGTCCATCTCCTCCTGTCCCCTTTCCCCCATCGAGCAGTTTAATCTGCTATTGAAGAGGAAATGAATGGAGGACAATAGAGTTTTCTGGCCCGTTTCACCCTCTTTGTGTTAAACTGGCCATGCAGTGGACAGCAGGGCCTTTCAATGGGGCTTGGCAATAGGGAAAAGTTTTTAGCATTAATATATTTTACGACACACTCGAAAAACATTCAGACCCCAAAACCTCTCTGCTATTGAAATGGAAACTAATACTGCCTGAGATGGTTTTGGGTTGGCCCGCTTAAGAAAGAAAAGCTTGTGCTACACAGTTCTAGGTGTTGTTTACAGTGCTGGCGTTGTTTACAGGGTCTACAGTGAAAATTAGCATAAGGATTAAGCAGCTATGCTAAAAAATAAAAAGGGAGGAGGCAGGGTACACCCTAGACCGGTCTCCAGTCTATCGCAGGCCATTCACACACATTCACTCCTATGGGCAATTTAGAGTAGCCAGTTGACCTAATTTGCATATGTTTGGCTGTGGGAGGAAACCGGAGTACCTGGAGGAAACCCACGCAAGTACGGGGAGATCAGGCAAACTCCGCACAGAGAGGCCCCAGTCAGCCAGCAGGTCCGAACCTGGAACCTTCTTGCTGTGAGGTGACATTTTTAACCACTTCACCACCGTGGTGCCCCAAAGCAACTGTATATCAAATATACCTGTTCACAGTGGAGTTAAACTTAAATATACCTGTTCACAGTGGAGTTACACTTAAATATACCTGTTCACTGGAGTTACACTTAAATATACCTGTTCACAGTGGAGTTACACTTAAATATACCTGTTCACAGTGGAGTTACACTTAA
>JAQQZR010000037.1:2906476-2918871 GCA_030068235.1 Notoglanidium macrostoma | reverse complement strand
CACACACACACACACACACACACACACACACACACACACACACACACACACACACACACACACACACACACGCACACGCTTTCTGTAAATTCAGATCCCAATATTAGAACCTCAGTTTGTGAATTTCAGCTCATTCAGCTCATCTGTTCTATTAATGCTGCGTGGTGATGGTCGCTCTGCCAATGAGGGTGAAACCCTATTGTTCAATCCTATTTAACTTTACACATCACATCCAAAAAGCAACAAAAGTCACTTTGATACGCTAAGATCACTACAGTACACTGGGTCTGTATGCCATGTCTGTATGCAGCCAGATAAACTCCATGTCACCTTCTGAAATGTAATGACGTACATCAGAGAGAGGGCTGTCATTCAATTGTGTTCATTAGAATAGACCACGCCCACCAGGGCAGTTTTCAGAGCTGCAGATTGGGTTTTAGCTGTGTTTTTTAAGCATGTCATTAAAGTTAGCTGATATAGCTTGTTGCTATAGTCAATTATCCTTATGTTCTGCTTTTATATATTTTTCTTCACTTCACTGTAGCACTAAAATGACCTAATTTGACGTAGGAGGCATTTCACACTTAAATGTGTGTTTTTTGTTTGTTTTTTTATCTATAAACTAAATGATTTGACTATACTGCGATAAAACAAATCAATGTTGGCAACATTTTTCAGCACTGGAGTGTTCCAGTAGCTCCAGTGACCACTTTTAAGCATTTCTCAAAGTTATAAAGTGGGTGGAGGCTTAAAGTTACACTTTAAATTCTAACACAGCAATACAACACATTTGATAAGCATCCCTGTCTCTCCTACCACACTAACTATTGAAAACACATTTAAACTAAAGCTCTAATTTTCAGAATTTTCCATTATGCCTCCATTATGACTATTTGTAGAGCATGAAAATGAAGGACAGACGCTGATTTATTTGTAGCGAAAATTGCTTGGTCATTCGTGCGAAGTCAAATAAACAATTAATTATGGTTATTAGGTCACATAGTCGGATTATGGGATCAGATATGTGTTGTCAGACTGGGCCAAAAGTAGGACAAATAAATGCAAATGTCTTCTAACAATCCCTTATATAATAGTTATGCATGAATGCACCATCTCTTCACACGTACACTCACACATAAAGTGCCTGACTGAGGCCCCAGCTGTTTCTACTGCTGCCCAGCTTCATGAATATGTCACACACTATGTGTATGTGTGTATACACATCGCAGGGCTCCCTGGGATTTTGCTTCTGTTTGCTCTCATGTCTCGTTCTGTTTCTGGATGACGAGGTTAGCAGGATGCAGACAGATAGCCAAACAAGCGTTTAGTAACGGTGTCACACACTCCCCATGTATTCTGATACAACCCAAACAAAAACAGCTGAAAAAAAATCCATCATCATGCTCAGAAGAACAGAGTGAGCACTCTACAGCCAGAGATAAAAACGAAACCGTGAACACAGCACATGCATGCACTATTGTCAGGCCATCATCAGGTTTATTAAACGTGTGTGTGTGTATGAAGGGAAGACCGTAAGCGAAGCTTGTAAGCTAAGCAGAACAGACAGCTGTTTAAGCTATGACAGCTGGTTTGTCACAAGGTGCTGAAAAGGAGGAATATCGCTCCTGTCCACTTAACAGACACTGACAGGAGTCAATCTTCAGCACAGGGGGATTAATCGATAGCAATCATTTTCCTCATCATGCCTTTGGCTCATGTATAGACTTAGATTGAATCGAAATATAATTCTACAGTGCATAAATGAACACCTACAGTGTGTAACCTGTTTGCAGTGTGTTCTTTATATTTATATTATATTTCTATTCATGGCTAATATACTGTAAGCACAATAGCCAATAGAAGAGATGAAAAAAGCCCTTTTAACCACCTTCTAACTTAAAAAAAAAAACCTAGAGGCCATGAGGAAGTGAGAACAAGAACTAATATTTTACAGATATTCCACAACAATATGTGTAACTATAAATGGATAAAAAGTACAATGTGTTTTAAAAAGTACAATGTGTTTTAAAACTGAATAAAAAATGTCATTGTTGATATACACCACTTTCAGACATGCTGTAATTGGAAACTAATCAACTTCAGTGTAGTAACAGTTCCACATCATGTTACACCATGCAGTTGTTGATTATTTTCCTATAAATACACACCCAAGGGTTTTATTCATATTTAACAGACTGACTGGAGTCAAGGGAATTAATCATTAACCATTAGTTCAAACATTGTTCTTCATGTCTTTGTCTCATATATAGCCTTCAATTGAATCAAAATACTGTATAATTATACGGCGCATAAATTAACGCCTACAGTGTAAAACTGTACTTTTTATTTTTATACTGGCTAGGCTAGGTGGGAGTGTGCTAAAAAAAGCGTCAAGGCTATTATTAAGCACCATAACCAACAGAAGGACTGAAGACACTACACAGATGCTACACATGTTCTTCACTGTCTTGGTATGCAAAGAATCTATGATATAGTACATTTTTAAAGTGTTCTATATGTGCGTTATATATTTATACCCCAGCAGTTTCGGATTTCCCTAATCTGATTGATCAGAGTGTGTTGCTTAATGTTTTATATCAGCAGCTCTGACAAGAGTTCTGGCTCCATTTGCACTCATTCTAATACATCATCATTTAAATATTGTAGTAACAACTCATCCACAGGGACTGAACGCAAAAGCTCCATATAATCAAAGTCCGATAATAAACATAACTAAAAACAACAACAACGCATTGATGTTTCACAAAGATGAAGAGATGTAATCATAGAAATGGTAAAGTTATTTAGTTATGTTGTGAAAGGAGTCTTCAGTGTCAGCACTTTGTAATAGTCGATTACGGTCATCGAAGTCGATTAGTCGAAGTTTTCCACCGACGAGTGTTCCGGGTTGTCAGTAACATGACAAGCTGCGATTTTTTTTGTCTCTCTTATTTATAGCTGCTATAGTGTAAGTAAGAGCAGGAGCTATTCTGTTTTACAGATGTTCTACAACATCAGTCGTAAACATGAACCGATAAAAGTACGATGTTTCGTTCTTTAATGAATTAAAATGTGTGATTATTTACAACCACACCAAACCGTCGCTGATTATTTTCCTATAACAGCGTTTTATTCCTTACATACAGTATGACAGTAGATCTTTACTTGCTTCACGTTAAATTGATGCAGAATGTACATTTCATAATTGAAGCTTTGAATTTACTAGTGCTCTAGTAGTATACTCATTGAACTTATACACACCTTCCTATAATGCTCCTTAAGAAGCTCCGCCTCCCCAAATTCATAGACGCACATAGTAACAACAACAACGACGACACGACTATCTATGAACACCTAGTGGACCGTGTATTAGTGCATTAGAAGTGTATTAGATTAGAACTGATGACGGCACCTTCAATGACTCTACTTTGCCGGAACTACTTATTGACTCGAAAGTGCCAAAATAAAGGAAAAGCCAACATAAAATGTGTTAGCAAAGTGTTAAGCTACCAGAACATCGTCTTCAATACACCTTGCTATTGATTTTACAGGTCTCTGGAACTGTACTGGAGCGATTCTTCCAAAAGATTTTCCCTCTGTTGGTGGGTGAAGAGCGCTGTCTAAAATCTTATATAAGTTGTTTAACAGAGTCATGATCGGATCAAACCATTCAGTGAGCCACTGTGCCCTGACGATGGGGGCGGTGTCATTCTGAAAAGACCACGCCCACCAGGATAGAAACCTTTCAGCACACGATCTGTCCGAAGAACTATGTATTGATTTGCAATGATGTTTTACTCTAAAGGGACACATAAACGTCGAGTGTCCGTCTAAGAACTGGAAGCAATAAAACCAGACCAGACTCTAGTGTGTATATGTGAATTATAGGGAATAGAGAGTAGGACACCGTTTCAGATTTAGGGTCTCACTACATGGGAATTCCTTCTAAAACCATACAAACCATCGGATCGATGAACCAGTTAGGAATGAGGCATCCTAATTTAATGCCCCAGGATACCCAAATCCCTGGTTACTTTCTAATTAGGTTAATGTTAGTCTTGCACTGCACGTGAATAATCAGAGACTTCCCAATACTTTTGAAACTTTGTTCTTACTAATCCCAAGGCTGACGCCACTCATCCCTCACGCTTACCTTAATGAATTCAAGCTTGAATGGTCTTTTAGTTTAAGCAACATACAAAGTAAATGCTTGAATTCTAGGACTCAGGAACCTGACAGATGTAGAGTTGGAGAATCCCAATGCATTCAAAAGTCAATTTTTAACAGACTTTATTTAGTTTTTTAATTTCAATTAGTCTAACAGACAAATTTTGAAAAAAGAGAAGCTGATCAGAGAACAACTGTTCTTAGCTGCTGTAACGTAAGTATTCCACAACATTAAATGTAACTCCAAATGGATAAAAAGTTCAATGTGTTGTTCTTTAATGAATAAAAAATGTAATTGTTGATATAAGATTAATAAAACACTTCAGGGCATGTGGTTATTGGAAAACAATCCAAACCGGAGGGGTTGCAACAGCTCCTCTTCCTGTTGGGTCGCACCACACCACGCAGTTGTTGATTATTTTCCTATAACAGCACACCTCAAGCATTTTATTCACGCTTAACGTTTGCGCAAAGTATAAAGCATGAAGATTAGTAACAAAAATAAAGAAATGTTTATTGATTTCTGTAATATGTTCCTACCTAGATCTGGAAATCAATACTTTTTTCAGACTTTCGTGACCTGAGACAATATGAACTTTCGACATGGTTCAGTACGAACTCCGAGCTGATCCTGAGTCAGACGTGATGAGATTTCAGCTCTAAGACTTTTGGTTTCTCCATGTTGGCTAAGTTAGAAACAGCATGTCACTGAAATGTGTTCTGAAAAGTGGACACAACGTCGATTCCTTCGTGCATTTGGAGCAAAGCGAGAGAAAAAGACCATCGTACTGGAAGGACACACACCTTCTCCGTGACTGCCGGGGGGGAGAAGATCCGTCTCCATGGTAACGCACATTAATTACCTGTGAGTGCACTTCCACATCATGAAAGTGCCATAAGGTGGATTACACAACCGAGCACGAGACTGAGCTGCACGAGTCTATGATGATCTCATCCTTTTTCCCTCGCACACACACGCACACACACACATTCTCTCTTTCCTGCATAATCCTTCCTCTAATCTTACTCTATTTTATTCCCTATTCACTTTCTTTCTCTATCTGTTTTTGCCTGAGAGAAAGAGAGAGTGCACAATAGGTTAGTGCGGTTGTGTCTAAATGGGAAGCGAAGACCGGAAAATTTCCTTTCCAGCGACTTCCTGCAAACAATCGAAGGAGAGGTTGAACAACTGTGTGTGTGTGGGTGTGTGTGTGTGTGTGTGTGGGGGTGTGATTTTATATGTTTGCGGTGACCAAAAGTCTCCACAAAGACAGATTATCTGACAGATTTGGCCTTGTGGGGACATTTGGTTATATCCCACAAGGACAACTGATTTTTTTTTTTCAACAAAAACTTGCTTAGATTAAGGTTAGGGTTAGATATAGGTTTAGCATAGCATAAATTAGCTGCATTAATAATTATGCCAGTGGAAGGTCCTCACAAGTATAGTACAACAAACCTTAGTGTGTGTGTGTGTGAGTGTGAGTGTGTGTGTGAATTAATACCAAATCGAGCAACAAACAAGGAAATGAAATCCATGAAGGAGTGAAACAACGGTTATAAATTTGTCCTCCATTTTTGTACATAATATAGTAAATACAGCCATAGGATTGGTCTGAGGAATCATTCCAGCCAATCTTTCATACTTGTTGCTTTATCATATCATACCTAATTTGCATAGAATTAAGCATATTGTAATTTAAACGTACTTTGTGACTGAAATTGTGGTTCCGTGTCACACGTACAGAGAAAATGAACAGTTGCTTTAATGCGAACTGCTTTAGGGTTAATGTTCTTTTGGATGATAGCTAATCCACACACACGTTACCATACATAAATGTATTATAAAAATACATGAAATACCATAATTGTTATGCAGAAACTGAAAAAAATCTAAATACATTAGTAAAGATTTGAGTAATGAGTAACAAGTAATGTTAGCATTCTTTAATATGGTCGCTAATCCTAATGCTACTGTTGTTATCTTTCAAAAACCACACATGAGAGTTTGTGAAAAGTCAATCATTTATACGGTTTCTTTGGTTGCTACAGTTTGGACCTACAAGAACATAGCAATTTTGCTAATTAGCACTCAGCTCACTAGCTAGCTGGCTAGCATGATGAATAATAAAGGGTTTAAAAAGCATTTGAGATACACTTAAAAGATGCAGAATCAACAGTTTTTGGATAGGATGGATGGAAGTGAGTCACATCACTAATAATATGATTGCTAATGTGTTAGATTTCCTGTTCGTCCCCTCATTAAACACTGACACATGCGTGTACAAGTAGCAGGAGTTCCAGGATTAAGAGAGGGGAGGGGTGGAGAGGCTTTCTAATACTAAAAAGAGCACAACGCTTCAGTGTACACACACACACCCACACACACACACACTCACACTCACAAGTGTCAGACAGCCAGGAGAGACTGGACACATTTATACACGGATTTGTGCACATCACATCAATTTGACATTTCCACAGAGTAACGAAATGCATGTTAGTGAATTTGAATGAACCCTGCACCAGTCATGCGTACATACATCAAAAGTTTAGACGCCCCTGACTGTAGGTAAAGTAATCTTAAAGGCAATTTGATATAATGGTGAAAATAGTTTTTTGCGATTAATAAAAACAATGACTTCGATAGCTATCTCTGTGTACGAATTTATTCCCAGAACAAAAATCTTACATTAAAACATACATAAATTTTTTCTGTTAGGATTTGTGACCAATGAGTGCTGAACATGTGTGGGTGTCTTTAAGAAAGATTATTAGAAACTATCCCAAGTGGCTGCTTCATAACATTGCAGTTCTTCAGGCTACAATTAAATATCTAAAACATTAGATTAGCTGTGTTTTATTTATGTTTTTCTCACTCTGTGTGGCTTTTAAAAGATAATTTCATATTTAACAATATTATTTGCCATGTATTTACAAAATAAAGACAACCCCTCTATTCATACTCTCAAGTCTAAAGCTTTGACTTGTATTGTATGTAGAGTATGGCCCATGTTTTTAATGAATACTGAGTTGGTGAACTGTACATCCAGGTTTCACTTTCACAGACAGAAGTCATTTAGGAGGATTAGTTTGTGTTTCATGTATGCATCTTATACATTTTCTCGGAAAACTGGTTCCAGAGCGCTCGCAGCCTTTAGCACTGTAGGAACCAAAGAATGTTAGTAAGTAAGCCTGTTACTTTAAAAGAGAAAAAATAGAAAAAAACAATGAAAACTTTCCTAGTGAACAGTGAGTCCAAGGTTTTTGCACTGTAGCGTGCTGTATGAATGTCAAGGGATTTTATAATAATATTTAATAAGGAATAACAGTTCCTCAGTCCTGACGTGTACAGGATGTATTAGTTTGAATTTTAGATAAAATCAGACAGAACTGGGAAGCCCTGAGGAGGAAGTGTCTAATCTTATCTGCAGAGGCTGAAAATTTTCATTCCGACCATGAAAAAACACACCTGATTCCTCTGCTTAATCGATCTGTCTCGATCTTCAAGTGATTAATAAGTCATATGAGCGTACATCCTGCTTGGCTGGAGTGAAACCTGCAGCCGCATTGGCTCTTTGAGGGAAAAAATCGTACAATGAAGGCTGATTCATACTGGATACGCATGTGGCAGAGTCTGTAAGTGTTAGTCTGCATTAACATTAGTGTGTAGCAAAGGCTACTGTTTTTGTTTGTGGGTGTGCAATGATAAATAAATAAAGCACACAACTTCTAAAGCTAGCTAGTTTAACACAAAGTAAATAATAAACTAATCAGTTTACATATTGGTTGTCAGCAAATTAGCAAAGCAAGTTAAAGGGGGAATCACGGACTGTGAAGAAGGATTGTTGTTATTTGATGTATATGTATTTTTTTAAGTATATCGAGAGCAAGGAAAAACCAATTCCTTGTATGTGTACACATACATGGCCAATAAAGCTGATTCTAATTTGACATCAGCAGCCAAACAAATACACACCTCCCTTCAACGCTCCTTCAGACGCTCCGCCCCTCACATTCATGGATGAGTATTGCCAAGGCAACGGCACTAACAACAACATTAACACTAACACTAACAATGTCCTCAGCACCCCCCGCCCCTTCCCCATCCTGTGATTGGCTGGAATACACCCCGCTGTTACTGATTGGCTGGAATAGTGTTGTGTGACTCGGTCTGAGCAACTTTCTTTTTTTCCCCCGTTTACAGAGCCAGGGCTGTAATTTTTTACAGCGAACACACAGAATAGACAGTTAGCAAACTGCGAGTCGATATTTACCGAATTTGACAAAGAGTGTATTGGAGTAAAATCGATGACTGCACCTTTAACTATAATAGATATGTACACTCAATAGGGAACTGAAGAAACGTTAGACACACTTGAGAGAGACTCAAGCATATCGTTGGATTTGTCCTTGCTTTGCTGCATCATACCTAAATTGCATAGAACTGAAAAACTCACTTTAAGGCATTTGTTGCTTGTCACTATTTCTGAAATCGTTGCTTTGTGTCACACAGGTACACAAACAGTTGCCTGGCACTTTGTTACTCGCTGGTGTGAACACAGGAAAAATCTCAAGCCTGAATATCATGCTGCCTTTTTAAAAATGCATCATTTAATTTTTCACGAGCGAAGCATAAACTATAGAAATACATTCTTACAAAATCACACAACCACAATTTCTGCATATGTTATTTGAAATCATAATCTACAATGATTTCATGGCATGATTGTGCAACCTGTACGTAGATGTGCAGAAAAATATCTGGGTGCTGGTTTTGCTCAAGGATTTTCAGACAAAAGAAGAACACGCTGTTTATCCACCGCGCCGCGGTCTCAGGTCACGTTTTTATTGAGCTGTGTTATAATTACAGCTGGCACAAAGTCATCCTCTGTACTGAATTCAGACTGAATGGAAGTGAATATAAATTGTGGGTAAGGGTGATAATATGACCACTGAAGATATTTCCATTAATAAAACATTTCCTTGTTTTGTATCTGTTAAACAGAGGGCAGTAGATTTCATTAGGCACTTCTTTTTCTTTCTTTCTTCATTTCTTTCTTTCTTTTGATTCTCTTTCATCGCTCTTAATCCTGGCTGTGCAATCCTCAATTCTCCTCCACGGAGTGTGAAAGTTCATCAGCTCGGTCTGAGGCGTGTAGAAGGCCAGTGATGGAGCTGCAGGCAGGGGGAAGGCAGTCCAGCCAGGCGGACGTACACGCGGATTTATGTGACAGGCTGCCTGAAGGTGTTAGCGTCGAGCATGATGGGTCACGGCCTAGTGCCTCATGCAGACACGTGACCAGCGTCATACGCCTGCTCAGTTCCTGTGTTTGTCCTTCGCAGAACATACAACAGTTGTGACAGCATGAGGAAGCCGTGATGAGATGGAGTGGGCTTTGTGTGTGCAAGCGCAGACACGAGATCAAATGACATGAGGTCATCTACGCAATCTGTTGAACAAAACAGGGACAGCCTGTATTTACAAATTTAAGCTAAAAGTAAACAAATTTTTTTATATTGTCATCACTTCCAGTTTTCCAGCACAACTGCGAAAGTGAAACTGTATTGCGCTAAATAAATAAAAACGATTTCCAGTTGTCCAAGATGGCTGATCCGTTGCAGTGTTTAGCTACACTGTAAAGTTTCTTGATGATAATAAGTGTCCTAAACCGCACCAGCACATCCGTGAGACGTCACCAGATAACGGGATGTCATTAAAGTCAACATGAAATGCAATATATTTGGCATTTGACTAACTTGTTGAAAATCAGATCTACGTAGATGCTCATTTCGTTCTGCTGTCATTCCACCAGCATCGTAAAATCACCTCTGCCTTTACAGCTACTTCTCTGTGCTTTGAGTGAGCGAGAGAGCTGCATTTATCCCTGTGAACCAATCAATAAGCTTGTCAGTGTGGAAGATTTATTATTGTCAACAAAATACCATACGAAATTATAATAAAAAAAAACAAGACTTGCTCTGTCCTGCTGTGAAGTGTTTTATTTATGTCGTCATTTGGTATATAGGCGGGTTTTTGTCTGCCATCTTTGTTAGTGATGTCAACAATGATGATTTAGATACGTTCCTGAGATTTTTATACTGTAATGTTAAAAAAATAGTGAATAAATGCAGAAAACAGTGTGTGTTACATATCAGTGGTTTGGCTCTATGTCAGTTAGAGGAGGTGGAGGTGAAACATGACACTGGTTATTATGTATATTTTTGCTCAGAGGTGGGAAAACGTTGCTATGTATTAATAAAAGGTTACAGACAAAGAACAATTTTGATTTTAGAAACGGTTATTACAAATGAATCGTGCTGAATCTGACCAATGAAATCAACTAACAGTTTAAACGAAAGTCAATTTTGATTTCAGGTGTTTCTGAAAAGATTTAAGGTGACACGGACTTCCATTATTTCCACATTATATCTACAGACTTTGTTTTAGCTGCAAGCTCGGGTAAAATAGATTTTTATCCCAAAAACACTGCTTTAAGGAAAATGGTTTGTATTACCAACTGGAAAATGGGGAGAAAAGTGCATTACATAGTTATATAACTGAATCGTGGGTCCAATTATATTTAGCTTCCTCTTGATAAATTGATCACTTCTAAGGGCTTCGGGAAAGGTTTGAGCATGTTTTCACAAATTATTTCCATTGCCTTTGGGCATTCACGAAAACTAAATTAAGACAGTTTTGCGTCACGTTTAGTGAGTTACACAAGACACCCGAAGTCATTAGCAGAACTGATTCGTTTGCATTTTAGGTACTCTACACGTTCTAATAAAACAGATAACAGAGCATCACAGATTTTAGTACTGTTACACATTTCTGGCTACAATAATGGAAATAAATCACGTCATAAACACCAATAATGATTTTGTTTTGAAGCGAACATGAAGCCAGCATGGGCATGCTGCATTATGCACATTTTGGTGAACATTTCCTTGGGTGGTACAGTGGAACTGTGGGTAATGCTATGTTTTATTGATGCCTGTCACTCTACGGTGCGATTTCAACACCACACCGATGGCTGCAGTGTCAGAGTCGGATGTAAATGACAGCTTTCAGGTTGGATCTTGTCACTTCCTACTCGTGTGTGTCTCCATCCTGCTCCTGCCAAAGAGCTGAAAAAACACTGTTATTTTGCAGTCAACAACTTAAGAGATGCAGGGAAAAGGCCATTCATTCACTGATTGCACACAACATACAAGCTCGTATAAAAAAAACCCCTAAGAGCAATGGAATATAAGAGGGAATGGACGGGAGATAGGATTTAAAATGGACTAGACAGAGAGAATTCAGCGTCTCTGTTTTGTCATGGTGGCCAGCAGGTTCAATCGTGCTGTGGTCGTTATTAGGAGACCACCAAAACCTTTTCAAAAGAGAACGTAAAACACATTTATAACACATAACAGGGGACGTGAACTGGTGGACATGGACTGAACAGAGTCCTGAAAAAATACTGTAGCTTTGAACCTGGCCATATTTCAGCAACTATACATGAACCATTGTAGCTTTTCTAGCAGATCCTCTGCTGCACCCAATCGCATGCATGCGTGTCAGTTATTAAGATGAAGGAGGCTCATCAGACCAGAGTCTAACTACAGGGCTAGAGATATTAGAATGGGGAGAGTTTCCATAGATTGGCGAACCCTCGGGTTATGCAAGGTTATGCTAGTCACATGTGAAAATGTGAAAAAATACACGTGCACGAAACAAAACATGACCACTTCAAATAGTCTTATATATAGCTATATCATTGATTAAGCATTAAAAGATAGCTCTTGTGATCATTCAATAATTGCTTATCTGGGAAAGTTTTACAGCATGTCTAAACAAACACAAGCATCAGTTCAGCTCTTCATTATTGAACTTTGTCAACGAAGATTTTGATGAAAGTGATCGTTGATGAACTTTTATTTCTTGACTAAACTGTAATGACAATGTAAAGGAAAAAATATTTGATATTTGAATATTTAACAAAAGTTATGGCAAACCCTCTGTTCATTATGCCCTTATTTTTATAGCCAGGAGATATATTCTTCAGCAATATTTTGCTATTAATAATGTATTACCATCCTTAGCACTGTCGCCTCACAGCAAGAAGGTCCTGGGTTCGATCCCCGGGTCACCCAGGGTGCCTATCTTTGTGGAGTTTGCATGTTCTCCCCGTGCATGCGTGGGTTTCCTCCGGGTGCTCCGGTTTCCTCCCACAGTCCAA